>VYZT01044832.1:222671-246256 GCA_013400735.1 Pomatostomus ruficeps
TCGGGCGGGCGGCACGGCCGCGCCGGGTGCCAGTGCGGTGGCAGGTGCCACCGGCGCGCCGGGTGATGGGACACCGGCACGGCCGTGCCATTGCCACACCGGGTGATGGGACACCGGTACGGCCGTGCCATTGCCACGCCGGGTGATGCGGACACACCGGTGACACCCGCTGACGCCGCCACGCTGGGTGACACCGTCTCACTGGGTGAGAGCAGTGCGCGGGTGGCACTTACTCTGGTGGCACTGGCGGGGTGGCATACTCAGGAGAGGTTGAAGGGAGCACCCGCTGCTCCGGTTCTGGAGTGGCAGCGGGCATCCCGCCTCACCCCAAGGCTCCTGCTCCTCATGCTGCTCCCCAAAGGCGACGGCGGCCGTGCTGAGCCGACGACATCCCCGCCACGCGTCCCCGGCACCGCGGGTCCATGGCCTGGGGACCCCGGCCGGGCTAAGCAGAACCTGCTGCCTTCAGGAGATGCCGGGGCCACCACGGAGCCACCGAGATGCAACTTTCTGCTGCATCGAAGCCTCTGCCTTCCTTATGTAACACGGCTGCTGCTGGCACGGTGCTCGCCTCCACGTCCTGCACAACTTCGGTGCAGCGTGGAATTGATCTCCACTCCCTGGAATGGCTCTGCTGTTGTCATTAGCTGAGGAGCCTTTTCGGGGATCTCAGGCCAGGGGTGCTGCATGTGACCTGTCTCAGGGCAGGACTGTGGCTGGGAGGTGACAGCCCCCGCTGGGTGCCCCGTGCAGTCCCAGCCCTGCGGTGACTGGTCGGGAGCGGTGCCGATGTTTGGGGCCCTGCCCCAGTGCCGGCACAGCCTCTGTGTAGGTGGATTTGGGCAGAAGGCAGCTCCTGGCCTGGTCCCACGGAGACTGTGGCCAGGATACCCCAGGGCTCTGCAGCCCGAGGCTCCTGGGCTCCGGGGTCAGGCAGGCGGCGTGTGGGCACGGGGGCGTGGATTTGTTGCTGCTCTGATGGTTTCCCCCTGATTTGAGGTGTTGCCTGCATCCCTGGGGCAGCAGTGGGGCCGTGTTTGTGCTGGGCCACCCTTGCAGGGTGTGACTCTGACCTGGGGATCCCGAGGCTGTCAGACCCCCCAGCTCTGTCCTCCCTGTGCCTTTGTGTTGCTATCGGCTCTGGCCAAGCGTGGCTGCTGTGCCTGAGAGGTTCTCCACTCCCCTTGTAGGGCGAGAGCCGCCCTACACATCATCCCAGGGCTCTGCTGCCTTCCCCAACACGCTCCAGCCCTGCGGGTAGCACGGGGGTTGTGCTGGCCTCGGGGGACACCCCTGGGACTGACTCCGTGATTGCAGGGAACTGAGGCCTGGGCGGGAGAAGCGGGAGTGTCTGGAGGAATGCCAGCCGTGGAGATGGAGGAAAGTTATCTTGAGATTCCCGGGAGGCTGTGACGTGCCACGTGGACTGCAGATCCTGGGATGGGGCACACAGGCAGCATGCTACAAGGAAGTAGGGTGGAGGGAGGTTGGGTGTGTGGATATCCCTCCCTGGGGTGTAACACGGCCTGAATCCCAGGTCTCCAGCCCTGCAGCACATCCCTGCTGTAGGGTCAGATCCTATCTGCAGCCCATCCCCATCACCATTGATAAGGAAATGCACGTTGGGAGGCTGCAGGACCTTGGCAGGAAGGGCTGGGGAGGGTTTGGATGGTTTCCCTGGCTCATGAACCCATCCTGCTACTTTGAGTCAGTGCTCTTACCCATGAGCTGGTGAAATCAAACAAACCAACCTGACCTGCCCTTGTTACCACCACCTCGACCTGCTCCCATGGCCATGTGCTGGCCCTGTGGCCATGTGCTGGCCCTGTGGCCATGTGCTGGCTGAGCTCTGAGCTCCTTACAGCTCAGTCTCTGGAGGGAGAGTCACTTCAGAGCCTTAGATGGAGGGGATAAGCTGATGTGCTGCCAGATAGGGCTGTGAAGTGTCTACTCTCAGTGTCTATTCACTTAGCAGCCAGATTTCAGACATGATAAGGCAGCAACTTAGGAGGGAAACTGGAGGACGAGCAGGAGGCAAGATGGTCACTGGGGTGGTGGGAGATGGGGTCTGGGTCTCCCTGTTGCTTTTCATTTGGATATTTGTGGAAGATGCTGCTGAGGGCACTGGGGGGTTTACTCAGCATGGGATGATGTTGGGCTCCCTATCCACCATCCCCTCCCTGAGGAGCCAGTGCCCAACACAGTCCCTGCACATAGCTCCGGCTGTGTCCCCTGCACTGAGCCCAGCAGGGACCCCACAGGGCAGCCCTGTCCCTAACATCTCTGGGTTTCTCTCCCCAGAGCCTCCTTGCAGCACGGCCTTTCAGGATGATGGACCCAGGAGCTCTGGCAGGGACCCTCTGGCCACGTGGCTGCTGACCCAGGGGTGCTGCTGGGCACCGCTGCCAATGCAGAGCTCCCAGGAGTGCAGGGCAGAGCCGCCGCTCCGCTTGCCCATGGCAGCCCCTTCCTGCCGCGCCCCGGCCCGGCTGCATGGTGTGGGTGCCCCTGAGCCCCACGAGCAGTGACCGCCGGGCCCCGCTGTGCACTCCCAGCACCACCACCATGTCGTTGGAGTGGCTGATGGACTGGAGCTGGTCCCTGGATGGACTCCGGGATTTCATCGCCACTGGCATCCAGTCTTTCCGGGACTGCGACGCAACGGCCCTGGTGGCCGTCGCCTGCCTGCTGGTCCTCTTTGTGTGGTACTGCTACCACGTGGGGCGGGAGCAGCCCCGCGCCTACACCACGGTGAACGCACTGATGCAGAGCGCCGAGGCCAACGGGGTGCAGAACGGGTTCGTGTACTGCCACTCGCCCGAGTGTGTGCGCTGCTCGCACCAGGACGGCCTCAACCAGAAACTCTACCACAACCTGCAGGAGTATGCCAAGCGTTACTCCTGGTCCGGCATGGGCAGGATCCACAAGGGCATCCGCGAGCAGGGCCGATACCTCAACAGCCGGCCCTCCATCCAGAAGCCAGAAGTCTTCTTCCTGCCCGACTTGCCGACCACGCCCTACTTCTCCCGGGACGCTCAAAAGCACGACGTGGAGTTGCTGGAACGCAACTTCCAGACCATCCTGTGCGAGTTTGAGACCCTGTACAAGGCGTTCTCAAACTGCAGCCTCCCGCAAGGATGGAAAATGAACAGCACGCCCAGCGGGGAGTGGTTCACATTCTACCTGGTGAACCAGGGCATGTGCGTGCCCAGGAACTGCCGGAGATGCCCACGGACGTACCGCTTGCTTGGGAGCCTCCGCACCTGCATTGGCAACAATGTCTTTGGGAACGCCTGCATCTCTGTGCTAAGCCCGGGCACCGTCATCGCCGAGCACTATGGGCCCACCAACATCCGCATCCGCTGCCACCTTGGTGAGTGTCTGGCGCCATGGTTCGTGTATCAGGAGGGTGTGGGGGGCTGTGGCCATGCCTGGGTGCAGGAGCCCCAAAAAAGCCTCTGGCACTCTGTGCTCTTGGGGTTCAGCCACCAACTGCAGCCCAGGGGGGCTCAGACACCTGCTCTGCTTTGGCCTGAGGGAGCTTTTAGGGGCTTTGGTGGTAACTGCCTCCTGAGGAGAGGCCTGTGCTCAGTCCCTGGCTACTTGTCATCCCCAGGGTCCCCAGCTCAGCAGCAGGAGGGTTTCACCTCCTCCTGCTGATGCAGGGCCATGGACTCGTGCTGTTGTGAGATACAGGGCTGATTTTGAGGGACTGATTTTCATAGGAGTCTCTGCACAGCCCCCTCTCTGCTGGCAGGTCCCTCTCCCATCCTGGGATGTGGGGCAGCCGCTCTGGGGTGCTGCTCCAGGGACTGTGTTGTGCCACTGGCAGCTCCCCTCTCCTGGATTCCCGGGTGCTGTGCATGGGACACGGGTGAATGGGAGCAAAGATGCAGCTTTGGGGTTTGCAAAGCTGCAGATAAGGGCTGAGTGGGGGGGTCCCGGGGTGTTCCCTGTGACGGGTCGGGCACTGGATTGGTGGCACAGTGCTCCCCGCTCGACGGGGAGAGCCCACGCGGCACAGATGGCCGGGCTGGCACAGCACCGACCGTGCTGGGGGAGGCACCGCACGGGCCCGGCTGGCAAACACCAACCGCGCCTGTTCAGCCAACAGCTTGGGTAAACACACCCAGGCAGTGCTGGCCATTTGTTTGGAATGGGAATTGTTTTCAGCGCTGATCCCAGGAGCTCCTGGGCAGCTGGGACCTGCCCTTGCGGGTGCCAGGAGGAAGCCTGTCACTGACCCCTCTCTCTGGGGCGCTGGGGGATGTGCTCCCCTTGTGAGGGGCTGGGAGAGCTTCCTAGGAGGAACCAGTGATGTCCAGGCTGGCTCAGGTGAGTACACCTGGAGCACACACGCCCTGGGCAGAGGAGTGACAAGGGTCATTCCCTTGTCCTTCTGCTGGGCCTCTGCACTGGGCCCGGGACACACTGGCACCCGCACCTTGGTGCTGGGAACACAGCTCTTGCTGTGCCCAGGGCATGGATGTGTTTAAGACACAACCTGCCCTTTCAGGCAGCTGGATCTGCAAAGTCAGCACAGCCGTTCGTGGGGTGAGTCACTCATGGGGATTTACTCCAGGCACAGGCAGCATCCATGGGCCAGGGCAGCATCCTGAGGGTGCGGGTGGGATGGAAGGGCTGCAGACTGCTGGCTGCTCCCTCCCTGCATCCCCCAGTAGCTCAGCTTCCCTGTTCCAGCATCTCCAGCTGAGGCTGTTGTGCAGGGAAATGGCTTTGGATCTTGCAGCCTTTGAAACAGCAGCTTTGTAGTCCCAGCTTTGCCGGGCAGCTGGGAGTCCCTGCTGTGCTCGCTGGGTTTGGCATCGCTCTTGGATCCGTTCTGCTCATTTGCTGCATCGTTACCACTCGGGAGCCACGTGAGCTCTGACCCCTTTCTCCGCCACGGCCACATCCTCGGGACAGGATGGCTGTGCAGCAGCTCCAGTGTCCCCAGCACTGCGGGGGGTGACAGTCCTGGTGCAGGAGGTGATGGGATCAACCTCCATCAAACTGCCTTGGCTTGTGCTGGTATTTTAAGAAAAGACCCATTTTAGTTCTATGATCGTCCTTCATGTGGCCCTCACAAGAGCTGCTTTCCTGTGAGGGTTTTGTGACCCTCCTGGTTTTCTGTCCTTGCAGCCCCTGGGTCACCTTGAGGCAGCACCTCAGGTAGGGACTGAGGGTCAGGGCAGGTCCATGGGGAGCTTGTGGCAGAGCCACAGTTGAGCCCATTTTCAGCCCCAGTACAACAATTCCTGCTTCCCCAGCCTTGCCGGGGGCAGGGCTGGAGGAAGGAGCAGGCAGGATCTGCCTTTGGTCCTGAAGTTGGAAAACGTCCCAGGAGCCTGGCTCCCTGTGCACACCTCAGGACCATGGGCTCTGGGGACTGGGAAGCTGTTCCAGATATCAAGTGAGTGCCTGCGGTGCTGAGCTCGCTGGGGACAGTGAGAGGGCGGCGGGGAGCAGACAGGGAGCGGGCAGGGGCTGAGCTGCTCCAGGCTTGGGGTTCAGGCCACTCCCTGCAGGGGAGCAGCCGCTCAGCAGCAGTGTGGGGCTCACATGGAGCTCACTGTTTGCTCCCTGCTGCCCCATTACAGCGAACTCAGCACGGCCTGACCCTCCCTGTCCTCTCTCTCTGTGCCTGAAGGTCTGAAGACGCCCAGCAACTGCGAACTGGTGGTGGGGGGTGAGCCCCAGTGCTGGGCTGAGGGCCGGTGCCTGCTCTTTGACGACTCCTTCCTGCACACGGCGTTCCACGAAGGTGAGTGGGGCCTTGTGGTGTCCCCTCTGGTGCTGAGGACTGGGGAAGAGCGGGTGACACCTGCGGCCACTCCCCTTTCCTGCCCCAGCAGGGCTGGAGCCCCTGTGTCCTGCGGGGCTCAGGCCCCTGTTGCTGGGGCCTACCCCAGGTGGGAGCAGCCCTGTCCCTGGCATGATGAGGCTCCCCATGACCACGCTCCCTCTGCCTCAGGGTACTGCAGCATCCCGACACCCCTCTCCTGGCAGAGCCCTGGAGCCCCCTCAGCCTGCCCAGGGCTTGCTCCCATCCTGACTTGCTCATGGTGCTGTCACAGCACTGCCAGCCCGGCACAGGCCTACTGACCCTGTCCCTGCCACAGCAGCCAGCTTGGGAAGCTTCCTTCGTTGCTGAGCTCTGCAGGGCAGCCCCAGCTGCGATGTTACGGCCTTGGCCTCCCCTGGCCCTGTTGCAGCGCGGTGCTGATGTGCCAGCAGCGCCTTTGTCTCCCTCGCCGGGGAACAGCCTCTCGCCCGCTGGATTGTTCCTCCCTCCACCGCTGACGGAGGCTGTTCCGCTCCAGCTCTCCCGGATTAACCGGCATTAGTCGCCCATGGCATAAAAGCATCAAACAGAGCTCTTCTACACAGGGGAGGGTGCGGAGAGAGTGGGAGAACAAAAGCTGTTGCTTCCACATCAACCCTGCTGTGGGATTGGGAAGCACAGCTCCGTGCAGGGCCGGGAAGGCTGGAGTGGTGCAGCAGCCACTCCCTGCACAGATCCAGGATGCAGCTGCAAGGAGGGTGAGTGCAGCTCCCTGCCTCTGGAATCCTCTGGGTGCCCAAAGCAGCCCTGGAGCCCTGGCAGGGAGGAGCCTGCCCCAAGTTCCCAGTAAGGAGCTGTTTTTGCTGGGGTTGCATTGGGGAGGTGCCTCCCCACTCTCACCCTGTGCTTCCATCCTCCCAGGTGCCCCAGAGGAGGGTCCCCGTGTGGTGTTCATGGTGGACCTGTGGCACCCCAATGTGGCCGCGGCTGAGCGCCAAGCCCTCGACTTCATCTTCGCGCCGGGACGATGACGGCGCTGCCCAGCCTGGTGGGTTCAGGGCAGCTCGGCTGGGGCCTCTCCCGGCACACGACCTCGGTGCTCCCTCCTGGGGGTCTTGTAAATGGAAACTGTGACGTGTTTCTGCGCCCATCTCCTTCCTCCATCGTTGGCTTCAGGGATTCTTTTCCAAGCGCTGGCGCCTCGGCCCAGCCGGGGCTGGCTGCTCCCCTGCTCCTTCGTGTTCTGTTGCTACTGTGTTTTGCGGTGTTCAGAAGTAGAGTAACAAACCCAAGGGTGTTCGTTTGAATGTAATGTAAAATTTTTCTTGTGGCCATCAAAGGAACAACACACACACACCATAACAGCCAACCAGCCTGCCCTGCCCGGCTGCGGTCCCGGATGGACAGATGGACACTGGGGGCTGCCATGGGCACTGTGCTCCCCCCAGGCTGGGTCTGATGGGGCGGGCAGGGCACAGCTCTGCCCACAAAGAGCCCTCCTGGGGCTCCTACTTCCTCCTCCATGTGCCAGCTGGGGCTCCCCAGCCTCCTGCCCTCAAAACCCCTTTTGTCAGCCAGGCAGGGAGCAGAGTCCACTGCCAGCCCAGCAAGGCAGGAGCCCCGACCTCCACCCTGCTGAGGGAACAGCACACACAGTCGTGCTCTTCAGTCTGACCAAGGGCGTTAGCAATTGCCCAAATCCCCTCCTTGCTCTGCCTGTAACCCTCCGTTTTCCCAGCTCCAGCTGGGAAGACCTGCAGGAGCAGGTATGCTGTTTGGGAACAGAAAATGGGGGTTTTGTCTGTCCGTAGGAAGAAAGGAGGTCACCATTCCTTCTGCTGCTCCATCTTCTCCTTTCCTAGAGCCAGAGCAGGCACACACAGCAGCAGCTCCCATGGACCTGACACCCCAGGAGAGGTTCCCAAGCGGGGTCAGTTCTGCAGCTTGAGCAATGAGCCCCCGCCCTGGGGTTCTGCCCACCCAGGGACCACCACGCTTTTCCTGAAGTCCCCTGGCACCAGGGTCTGTTTGGGGTCTGGGGGCCAGTTTTTAACACCCCCCAAAGCACAGTGTGTGGTGGATGCTCTCAGCTCTGGTTGGGGACCCTTTGCCTCTGTGCCCTGCCCAGGAGGGACCAGCCCTGTCCTCCAACAACTTCTTTACAGACTTTTCAGTGATTCGATTGCAAGATAAGGCAGAGATTTCAAATACATCTGAGGTATTTTTTACACCCGTCTTGTTACAGACTACCTGAAGTGCATGATTTCTACACGCATTGGCTACATGGACACAGGCCCTGGGGAAGCAGGCTGGCTCTGTCCGAAGGTTGGTAACATTCATACAGTGGATAAGCAAAGATTATCAATAAACAGTTGTGCTGAAAACAGAACGGGCTTTGCCTGCTGCTCTAATGAGTCCAGGGTCAAGCAAACACCTAGGGGCTGCTTATCTGGCTGCGGGTGGGGAGAAGTGGCCTAGAAAGAGCAGGAGCTGCAGGGTGGGAGGGGGCATGGGCCCATTTGTCAGTGATACAGTGAGTTAGGGTAGTGCTCCAAAATACCCAACCCATGGAGACTCTGTCCTGACCAGTCACAGCCTCTCAGGCCTGGATTTGGCCAGGCTGGACAGAGTCCTGAGCAACCTGGTCTAGTGGGTGAATCCCTGCCCATGGCAGGGACTTGGAAATGGACATTTGAAGTCTTTTCCAACCCAAACCATTCTGGAATTCTGGGATGTCAGTGGAGCCCAGGCTGCCAAGGAGCATCTCCCACAGCCCATCGGGGTGGACACAGCTGTGGGTTCTGGTCCTGTTGCCTGGCCCAGGACAGCAGAGACTGTCCCCAGCCATCCTCAGGAGCAGCTGCAGGCCTCAAGCTCCCTGGGCCAGAAGAAGCCATCAGCCTTGCCAGAGCATCCACAAAAAACTTCAGGAATTGCTTCCAGCTGCCTGCACTGACGCATCAAAGGCGGCAGCTTCCCAGGAGCAGATCCAGGGCAGAGGGTGCTGCTCAATCCTACCCAACTGCCTGAAAACCAATGCCTGACCCCCTCAAGCACAGAGGCAGCTTGGCAGGGCAGGAATTGCTCCCCACGAGCCCCCCTGGGCCTCCCTGGCAGTGCGCAGACAGGTCCAGCTGCTCCTCATCGCTTGCTGCTCAAAATGCCCCATTTTTAAGCATCCTCTCCCAGCACAGCCATCACCCTGCACGCTGGGAGCTCTCCGTGTGCTGTTCACTCCTGACCGGCACAGGGCAGGCGTGGGCTGGGTGGCCAGGCATGGGCTGGGTGGGCAGATGCAGCCCGCAGGAGCAGAGCCAGCCCAGCTGTTCCCGGTCGGCAGACGGCTCAGCAGATTGCAGCGGAAGATCCCTGATGGCAGCAGGCAGGAGCCTCCATCCCGTTTGTGCTTTGCTGCTGTGCCAAATCTCCCTCCTGTCCCTCGCAGGCTTTTCCTTCCACTTCTCCGTGTTTCCTGCCAGAGCACACGAGCGCTTCCCCAGCACCCAGGCAGGATTCAGGCAGATCTCCCCGGGGAGCTGAGCAGCCTCACGCTCGCTGCTCCCAGTGCTCCAAGGCTTCCTCTCCTGGGAATTGCAGAGGGAAGCCAGATCTGCTGAGGGCACAGAGGGGACAGGCAGAGCAGCATCTCCCAGAGGGGTCACTTGGCTCAGCTGGGCAGGCAGCCCAGAGCACACAACCCTCATCCCTCCTGCCTTCTCCCACTCCGCGATCCCTGTGCGGCCTCCAGAACCAGAGCAGTTTGTCTGTCACCCTGTGGAAGAGTGCAGGGAAGCCACCCAGGAAGCAGCACCCTACGTTGTGCCATATTCCACACGGATGTCACTGAGGCAGGAGTGGCTCCAGGTGGCTCCATGGTGGCTCCAGCTCAGGTCACAGAGGGAGTTTTCACTCCTACACTGCCAACAGGCTTCTGATAGTCCATCCATGCCCAGGATGGGAGCAGTGCCACACAACTCTGCTCCTGCTGAAACCCCTCCTCAGCTGCCAGGGCTGGCAGCCGGGTGGCATCTGTGCCTAGCCACCCCTGAGCAAGCAGCTGGCTCGTCCTCTGGAGTTCTCTGAAATTCCCAGCAATGTCTGCAGAGCAGCTCTGGGATGGCAGAGCGACCTTGGGAACTGTCTGTGCTGGAGTGGGACCAGAAACTGTGGCAGTGGTGACCTTCCTGTGCCCAGCTCTGACTCTGGCACGAGCCTGTTCAGCTCCTCACCACGTTCATGTCTCTGCTCACCCTCCCTTGGTGACACCAGCCACACATCCAACCCTCAAGAACCTTCCAAGTTCCACAGGAATGATTGGACCAACAGGCTCTGCCTGCTCGAACCCAGCGCTGCAGGAACCACCCTTGGCATGGAGCTAAATGGGGCACAGCTCCCCCAACCCAGCCCATCACACCAGGAACCGCAAACATGACAACAACGGGACTCTGGCCACTGACACAGTGCTGGGATGAGCCTTGGAGACTCCTTTATTTCCACAGTCACACTGGGGGCTGTGTCTGCACCAGCATTGGGTTCCAAGCCCAGCCAAACACAGGTATCCATCCCTCAGCCTAAGCAGCCACCACCACTGGCCCCCCCGGCCACCAGTGACTGGGGACACTGTCAGAGCAGAACAGGAACAGCTGCTGAGGGGCTACAAAACCTCTTTGGTCCCAACAGCTAAGGGGAAACATCAGGGTCAGCAGGGTATGGGGAAATGGAGCAGTAGGAGCAGTGAAATGAGGTCCTGCAGCAGGAGGGAGGGAGCACAAGGCTGAGGGACACTCGCACCATCACCATCCCCCAGCCCCTGTGAGGCTGCAGCTCCAGGTGGGCACAAGGAGGGCAGGGCTGGGCTGGACCATCACTGGCCAGGGAGGTGTGGAGGGACAGGGACGTCCCTCCAGAGTCACCTATGGTGTAAAAACCTCCTGAGAGCACCCAAAGGGGGATTGTGAGCTCTGCAGGTCTTGTTCTGCTTCCATGTGAGAACAGGCAAGCATTGCTAACCAAGGTAAGGCACTACGTCATGGCAGGATCATTCCCATGGATTAAGGGATATAAATAAAGCCAAGGTCTGACCAGGGCAAGTGCAGGCACAGACAGTGGCTGAGTGACATCTCTGAAAGCCAGCCCTGCCCGGGGGCTGTGTAGCTCAGAGCAAGGTGAGGCTTTACCTCAGATCAAGGCACGTGTGGAGTCTGCAGAGCACCAGAGTGTCCCTGTAAAGTCCATGTAAACTGAGCGCCCCAAGACGCTGCGTTCTGTCCTCAGTCTTTGGTTAATGCTATCAGTGACACCTACACTGGCCCAAAACGTGCTGCAGGACAGGGCAAGGAGCGTCCCTTCCTCAGGGCCAGGCAGGCTGGAGACCCCACAGAGGCAGGGCAGGGCCTCCTGCCTCCATCAGGATAAACAGCTGAGGTTTTCCTTCCTGGAGATGAACATTCCGCAGGGCTGAGCCGCTGTCTGAGCACAGCAGCTCACAGCAGGTTCACCCCGTGCTTCAGCAGCTTCTGCTTGGCCTTGCTGGGCAGGCTGAAGGCGCTGTCGTGGGGGTTGGGGACGCCCGAGTTGCGGAGAGGAGCTCCCAGCTGCTGGAAGTAGGTCTCCTGGACAGGATTCCGGCAGGCGTACACGGCTGTGGAGGCGTTCCTGGAGGGGCAGGGAAAGGCAGGGCTCAGACTGACAGCTCTGGGTGACAATCACAGCTGGGCACTGGGCTCCCAGGTTCTGAGAGGGACTTTCGGGTGTCTCAGCATGGGAACATGGAGCTGAACAGGCATCAAATCCCTGGAGGCCACAGGCAACCAGACCCTCCCTCTAAAGGGTCCTGGCATCCTAAAAGGGAAAGTGGGATATCACCAAATCATTTAGCTTGGGAAAGATCTCCAAGACCCACCAAGTCCACCCTGTGACTGAGCCCAACTCAGTGCTTTGGACTGGGTGACAAGGTGGGGACTGGTCACAGGTTGGACATCATGGTCTGGGAGGGCTTTTCCAAACTTAATGATTCTGGGATTCTGTGTGTGGCCATGCTCCAAGGATTCCCCTCGCTGGCAGCCCAGCCCAGGACACCACGAGCCTGAACTCTCCTCATGCCCGACATTCCTCCTCTCCCACTGCTGCTGGCCACAACCAACTCCCAGCACAGCACCTCACAGCAGGAACCATGTGTTCAGCCACAGGTGTGATGAAGCTCAGCTAAGAGTCAGATTCAGTCATCACCAAAGCTGTGATTGAGAACATTAATTAAGACTAAGAATCCCCCCTGCAGAAGGGCTGGCAGGGAGCAAAGCCAAGGACCCTGGATTCCTCCTCGAAGGAGGAAAGCAGCAACTGCTATGTTTGCTGACACCCTTCTGTGACAACTCTCCATAAAAGAAAGCAGTTTTAGTCATCTTGTTACTCACGCTGATTCACACATGGAGTTGCTTTTTTCAGGGTAACAGGGAACACGCCAGCTTAGCCAGTCAGTTTAGGATTGGATTGAAGGAGCCAGCGAAGCTCATGCTAAACAAGTTCTCCAGCACTGAAGTGTGTGATTCACATTCCCTTGGCAAGCGGTGCCAGAGCAGAGAAACTGTGTAATTCCCAGGAGCATCTTTATTTCATCATGTTTTGGACAAACAAGCAGCACCAGGTGGGTGGAATCTGTGCACTCCCAACAAAATCCCCCAGCTCAGCTGAGGAAAGGGGTGTCCACTTCAGCCGTGGCCTGGGGAAGGGCTCTGGCTGTCAGGAAGGGCTCTGGATGTCAGGAAAAGCTCTGGATTTCGGGAAGGGCTCTGGCTGTGATAAGGCCATCCCGCCTGGCGCATCACAATTGAGTTTGCCACGCACATCGCTGTGTGTTTCCAACCCAACAAGCCGTGCAAGAAAACAATATCTAGGTTGCCAATTCTGGGCGCCTTTGGCTCCCTGCTGAGACACAAATTTATTAGGAACAGCTAAATTTAACACTGCGTCTTAGAACCTTATGGTGCCAGGAACTGGCAATGTGTGAGTGTTACGTCTTAATCCAAGCCATGGCACCACTCAGCTGTGCCCTCAGGCCACCCTCTGGTGCCACTGCAGCCTCTCAATATCCAGGTAGAACATGAAGGAACTCACAAGACAAAGGAAATCTAGGGAATAAAGTGACGTGATGGTCCTTGGGTGTGGTCACAACCTGTGTCGAACCCCAGCCAGCCTTGGAAAGGGGTTCTGCCCTTCTGTGACCACCCCTGTGCTGGGGACAGGAGGGCTGTGAGCACCCCTTACCTGATGATCACTTCTGAGGCTGTGGGCAGCTGGCTGAAGTCAGAGTGGATGAGTGTGGCCGCCCTCAGGAAGTGCTGGTCCAGGGGCCCGGGGGTGTGGGGCAGGTTGGCTACACGACAGGAGAGAGGGGGTGTTAACAACCCACTCTGCACTGTGCCCCCGTTCACCGAGCAGGAAAAGGCTCTGGAGCTCTCCACAGACCCTGGACAGCTGTACAACAAGCTGGGGACACCCTCAATCCCAACAAAGCTCCCTCAACAGGGCCTTTGATCCGGGCTCTGTGGTGGGAGCTCTGGTGAGAAATGCTCCTGAGAAGGTGTCTGAGGTGTGAGAAAAGGTTCCCATAAACCCCATTCTCCTCACTGTTCTCTCCTGCAGTCCCAGAAGACAAAGGCTCACCCGTGAGGATGTTCTGGACACAGTCATAGTGTGTGAAGCTGTAGTTTGTCCTGGCTGAGGCCGAGGAGTCCTTGGGCAGAGTCTCCCTCAGGTGAACCTCGAGGCCATTCAGGGAGGCCAGGCTGCTGTGGTACTGCGGGCAGAGGGAAAGGCAAAGGTCAGAGCCTCACCTGTGCCCCAGCTGGGCTTCTAGAAGGTGTTGGAGGGAGTTCAGGTGACAGAGGGTCCGGACCCTTCCTTGCTCTGCTGTCCAGGCTCCCGCCTGGAATGGCTGGGAAACTTGGGCATGGAGGGAAGCAGACGAGTCACAGAGCTCCCAAGGCAGTGATGGAGCTCTGAGCAACCAGTGGGAGCTGTCCCTGCCCATGGCAGGGTTGGAACGGGGTGGGCTTTGAGCTCCCTCCCAACCCAAACCAGTCTGGGATTCTATGACTCAGAAAAGGGCCCTCCAACCTGAAAATCAGCCATTAAGCCACCTGATGCTACTAATTACAGGGAAATACAAGGCTCCATTAATTTGCCATCAACCATTATTCTCCAGGGCTCATTTCACATGATTTACAGCCCCAGCAAGGGACAATCCTCTGCTTACACCGGGCAGTACAAACACGCACAATAATGCACTGAACGAATGCCAAGCTGCTGTTCTGGATGGATTTTCAGTAGCCCATAGGCCCTGACCAGGCTGAGGCTCCCTGGGCACAGGCAGGGCACAGGCAGGGGTCCTCCACCACTCCTGGGAAGATTAACTCCATAATCCTCCTCCTGCCAATGCGCTTTCCCCCACTGTGGAGAGGATCAAGCCTTTGTTCAGCAGGACGGCAGTGCCTGACCTACCCTTGACCCCTGTCACAGAGCAGATTTTCCTTTCTGTGCAGTGAAATGGAGGGATAAGACCTAAAAAGCAGCAGGAGGCAAGGCCAAGAGCCTCCTACTGCACAGGGAAGGTCTGGGATGGGACCCGCCCTCCCAGAGGTTCGCAACTGCACAAGCAGCATATTTTACCCTTCTTTGGTGTCATTTGGGGGCCTCAAAGCATTCAAAAAAACATTAATTATAACTCAGTTTTGACATTCCCGAGAGTGGAGGGTCGTTTTTAATCTACAGATAAACAAAGGGACAGACAAGCTGAGGCTGTGCCTCAAATCCACCAGCAGCAGAGCCCAGCTGCTCCTCCTTGGACATTGCTCCTCCTCCTGGGACAATGGGACATGCAGGGCACCTCTCCTAAGGGACAGCACACCTGCACCCACGGGAGGGTGTAGCAGAAGAGCCCAGTCACAGCCAAAATCCAAGCTGTGTGACAGTGCAGTTTTGGTGAGACCCAAAACAAGGGTACGTGAGATGGAAGCAGGATGGTTGGGAAAAGAGGAACCTGAGTGGAATGAGAGCTTGTCTGCCCCAGGGCAAGACATAAAGGAAAATGGACTGTGCAATCCCTCTGCGATAGGGATTCCGCTCTCCAGCGTGACAATTCCCACCTGCCTGTGTCCCCCCTGCTGTTCCAGACGAGCAGAAAGGGGACTAAAGGCCATGTCTGGTGCAAAGGGCCCCGCCTGCACCTCCTGGCTCAGCTGATCTGGCAGCAATCTCTCCCCAGGCACATCAGCCCTGCGTGCGGAGCAGACATCCCCCAGCTCCCAGGTGTCCCACGGCTCCGAGGGGAAGGAGCAACCTTGAGGCTCTGCATTAGTCTGAGCTTCCCTCCACCTTCCAGTCTGGCTGGGTAAGGAAATTAGGTTGTTCCTATGGCAACTGGCATATCAAACAGGGCTCTGCAGCTTTGACTCAGCTCCTGGTAGGGAGGCAGAGGCCAGGCAGCAGCTCTGCAGCTGATGCTTCCCAGGAAAGACGGGGGGCCAACACATCCCGCCCCCGCAGCCCCATTAGCTGTGCTCTCAGGGGAGCCTGGGCACCCAAATCCCACCGCAGGGAAATTCGGGATTGCTCCAGTGCTGCCCCTGCACAGCGCCCACGCAGCATCCTTCTCTCCAGCCCCAGGGAGCAGCCTGGAGGCTCCCACAGCCAAGGGAACCTCTCCAGACCCGCTGCCAGCCACGTCTGCGGTGCTCCCCGAGGGAGAGGCTGGGACGTGCAGGGTGGGGGTTTAACAGAGCCAACCCCGCTTCCCAAAAAGCGCCCAGCTGATGGGGATCCCCAGCGAATCCCGGCTCCAGCGCAGGCCCTTGGCAGCCCGCGGGTGTCTGTCACACCCACGCGCTCTGCTCCGGTGCCGGCACTGCCAGACAACAGCAGCACCGGGAGCTGCCTGCGAGACGCGGCTGTCCCTGCTCCGCTCGCGCTCCGACAGCTCCCACGCAGCCGGGGCTGCTGAGCCCGGAGCCGAATGGCTTCACCGGCACAGCCTGGAGCAGGTGACAGAGGGATGGGGAGCACGATCCAATGCTCCCTCCTCAGCTCTGACCCCCGTGCCCCCTGCCAGAGCGGCTGCAGTGAGGCAGAGCTTTCCCACTCACCACATCCTCCACGGCACCGCGGTCCCGGTGGAGCTGCTCCTCAGCCAGCAGTGACAGCACCAGCCCCTGGATGCAGTGAACGTAGAGGCTCAGCTGGGCTGGCTCATCCCCTCTGCCTCCCAGCCGGGCCCAGCTGCCCTCCCTGCTGCTGGGACATGGCCTGTCCCCCTCAGGGTCACTGGGCAGAGCCTCCTGAGCCCCTGGGACCGGCAGCTGCCTCCCGCTGCAGAGCTGTGCGTGTCCAGCAGGGCCTGGACAATCCAAGCCCCACACGTGGTCAGCAGCTGTGCTGTGACTTCCTCCAGACACACGGTCCTGGCTCACAGTCTGCGGCTTGTCCTGCTCACTGGATTTTCTTCTGCTCAGCTCCTGGGCAGGAGAGGGAGCAGCTGGACTGTGGCTGCCCGAATGGGAATTTTGGGAAGCACAGTGACCGACATCAGAGTCCACAGGGGATTCCCCCTTGTCCTGGCTCTCCTGATCCCAGGAGTAAGGGTTGGGAAAGGAAAAGCCTTCCAGGTATGGACCTGTAGTCCAAGCACATTCAGTCTGGAGTGATGAAGGGCTCGGGAGCTGCTCTGTGTGGCTCTCTGAGGGGAAGGATGTTTTCCTGCTGAGCTCTGAGCTTTCACTGCCTGCTCCACTCAGGTTTGCAGCTGGAGAACTCCTTGTGCCGGCTCCCATTCCAGGGAAGTCCATCAGAGGACTTGCAGGGCTGCCCAAATGCACAGCATCTCCTGGGGCAGCTGTGCCTGAAGGCTCCTCATGGGACTCCTGCACAGAGATTCCATCCAGGGCTTGGTTTCCAGGAGCTCCTGTTGATTCTGGAGCTGCTGGGGAGCAGGGAGCACTCTCCTCTCCTCCGGGGCCTGCTGGGGACATGGGTGACCTAGTGGGAGATGACAAGTGGATTAAACACTGAGCAGGATCTGTGTGGAGTTATCCCAGAGCTGATAACCCCCCTGGCTCCTGGCACTGATCAATGGCTGATCCATCCCCTGCTACAAAGAGACCTGGGAAAAGGATGGGCCAAGGTCTAACACAGGTGAAAAGCCTGGGAATCCTACACTCCAGGCCCCCAGGAATGTCCCTCCCTTGTCCACAAAGCAGTGCTGGGAGCTGAGGGACAACATACCACAGCTGGTCTGGGGAAGCAGCTCTGCTCCAGGCTGCTCACAGCAGGGACATGGACACGGGAATCCTGCCCAGCCTGAGGGCCTCAGGCAGCTCCACGGGCAGTGACAGGGCCTGAGTGAGCTCCAGGGAAAACAGTGACAATGGCAAACAGGACACAGTGCCTCCTGTGAGCTCCTGCTGCAAATCTTGCCTCTGGCTCAGGCTGGCTGCCTACCTGGCCATCCACTCCACCGGGAAGTCCCGGAGCACAGAGACCTCCTCTCCTGTGAGGAACACCGGGATGACACGGACACCTGGCGGCAGCAGAGACTCTGCAAGAATAGAGGGGGATTGAGGATTCAACCAACATGTCCCAGCTTAAAAACGGAAACCAAACTTCATCAGCCCAAAGGCTTCTGCAGGAGCTGCAGAACTGCCACGATCCTGCATCCCAACCAAGCCAGGCAGCCTCTTCCCACCCTCCCAGCATTTTCCCATCCTGCTCATGCCCTTCATGCCTGACACAGCTAAATTTCCCCTCTGTGTTTCCATCCTGGCAGATCATCTCCACACTGAAGCTGAGAAGGGATGGCTGGAGGTCTGGACTGCAAGCACCAGCCATCTGTTGTCAGCGCCTGGCAGTGGCCAAGTGGCCACATGGGGAACTGGAACTATGGCAGGCACATTGGGAATCTGCAGAACTGGAATATAACCCAAAAGAGCCAACCCGGCAGAAGGAGCTGGTTCTGATCACACAGCACAGCCTGACTGGTGGCAGCAATACCCTCTGGGATATTTTGGGTATACTCTAGCACCCAGCACAGCTTGGATGTGAATCCCAGAGAACCAGCTCGTGCTCCCCTGCAGGGAAGGCAGCCCACAGGATGCAGCTGGATGCTCACCGGGCTCCTGCGGCTCCTCAGGTCCGGGCTCGCTCTGCAACAAAAGCCAAGAATCAGCTCCATGAATGGATCAGGGACACCAGGACACCTCTGTCACTCTCCCTAGCCCCCCCAAGGCCACAGGAGAACCCACACCAGCCTCCCAACAAACACTGGGACTGGTTTGTGGTGCTGGGAAGAGGTTTGGTCCTTAGGGAGCCCTGAAAATCAAGGGGCTCTTCCCAAGAACCAAAACACACCTGAAAGCCAGGACAGAGTCCAAATTTATCATCACCACCTGCTCAGGGCACAGAAACTCCCTTCATTCAACCAGAAGAACAGCAATGGCCGCCTTCATATCTGCATATTGATGGCTTTTTTATAGAAGATCTTGATAACATAAAAAATAGCTTTTCACCAGTTTTAAAGCAAATGAAAACTGCGGCTTGTCCCTTTCACACATTCATTTGGTGGATTTTCCACTAAATACATGAACTTGTGTAAAAAGCCAATCAAAACCTCACAAAAATGAGAACTCATGAATTCAGTAAGTTAAAGACTGAAAAAAAAAAAAAAGCAAGCAAATTCCTAGTGCAGAAGTCTTGGAACCTTTTTCAATCATAACTATTAAAAGCTTTAAGCATCAGCACCAATATTTGTCCTTCCCAGTGGTGACACATGTCAGATCTGTGTAACAGGAGCTCCCACACCACATCCCTACAGGAATCTGCTTGCAGGGAACGTGTTCAGCACCGTACCTGGCCTGGGGACTCGCTGCCCTGCAGAAGGACCTTGGCAGTGAGTGGAGGTGGCAGCTGGGTGCTCACAATCCTGAAAGGACACAGCAAACTCAGAGAATCACAGAATGGTTTGGGTTGAGAGAGAACTTACAGATCATCAGTTCAGAGAATCCTGATGACATTTGGTGACAAAATATCTCTACCAGACAGACCAGAGACACAAGGTGACACACCCTGGTGCAGGACAAAGCTCCCAAGTCCCTCCTCAAGTCAAATGTCCAGGTCCCTGCACGCTGACAGCTCTCAGGTGCTGCAGTGACTCACTCCAGTGTCCTGCCTGCAGCTATGAGGTCACTCCCTGGCAGATGCTCTGCCCGTGGCACATCTCCAGTGCTTGTAAAAGGTGTCACTGGAACAGTTCATGCCAAAGAAAAATGGCACTTGAGTGCTGCTGCCAAGGAATTCTCGGAATTCCCCACCTCCTGTCTTTCAAGGCCACCTTGGGGGCTTTCCTTGAAGTCATTCAGTCATCTTTGACTGAAAGAAGCAGGAATTCCTCATGGGGAATCCTGGCTCATCCCCCTGTGCACTTCCTGTCAGTACAGGCAGTGGTCCTGGCCAGCAGGTCAGACAAACCCAGGGACACATGGACACACCTGCACTGATCTGCACATCAGCAGAGGGAACACTGCTGGGAAAGCACAACATCCACACATCTCCCTTTTCCTTGGTGACTTCCCCCTAAAAAGCCTCAGGAGTTCAGTCTTCACGTCCTGATGAGTATCAAAATCTTCAGATTTCTACTAAAACCCAAGTCTTGAACTTCTTCATGCTGAGGAGCACAGAGAACCTTGGAGAGACTTTTTACAAGGGCCTGGAGTGACAGGGCAGGGGGCAATGGATTCAAACTGCCAGAGGGCAGGGTTACGTGGGATATTAGGAAGGAATTCTTCCCTGTGAGGGTGGAGAGGCCCTGGCACAAGGTGGCCAGAAAAGCTGTGGCTGCCCCTGGATCCCTGGAAATGTCCAAGGCCATGTTGGACGGGGCTTGGAGCAACCTGGGCTGGTGGAAGGTGTCCCAGCCCATGGCAGGGGGTGGAACAGGATGGGATTTAAGATCCCTTCCAACCCATCCCATGAACTACTCACCCTCAGTGACACACAGACACCCAGGGACTGCCTGGCCTGAAGCTCTGATGTACCTGCCAGTAACCAAGAGCAGCCCTCGAGCCCTCGCTCTGCTCCCTGGATGCACTCTGGGATCCCAGCACTGGAAAGGGGCGGATTTAACCCTTCAGGGAAGGCCTGGTTACTTACAAGCCTTTGTAGAGGATGCAGCCTGCCAGGACGTGGGGAGAGCGCTGGCACGTCTGCAGGATGAGAGCTGCCTTCAGCAGAAGCAGGGGATCCACCTGGGCAGGGAGAACCGGGGCAGTGAGGCTTCAGAATCCTGGGAAACCTCAAAGCAGCAAATAAACAAATCCAGTGGCACTGGGGCAGCTCCAGAGCCAGGCACTGCAGAGGACAGGCTCTTACCTTGGTTTTGTCCAGATGCCAGAGAGAATTGAAAATCCTGTGGAGGTCACTGGTGTTTCTTTGGATGTGTTCAATGTACCTGTCCCACTCCCTGCTCAGCTCCTCCTGGGAAAACGCCTGTGGGTGACAAAAACCCCCATGCTGTCACTGCAGAGTGTCCGTGCACTCGGGATGGGAGATGCAATCCACTGGAACAGGGCCTGCCAGGATAACGTGGGAGCCTGAGGGGAAACTGTTTAGAGTGAACATCTGGGGAAGGTTTAGCAGAGCCCCACAGGACCTTGGAGCAATGTGGGGGATGATCTGCTCACTTTTCCAGGTCCCAGTTATCGGGTGTGTGACCCTTGCCAGCAGGAAGGCAACACAAGAGAACACTGCAGAGCTGGGACACCACGGGAAGTGGTTCAATCTCCCAAAAAGTCACAATGTCCCCAATTCATCATTACTGGGTCACTTGTTACTGTGTCCCCATGTCCCCAGTCCCTTGTTACTGTGTCCCTTTGTCCCTGGCGTTACCACGCCCCCATGCCCCCAGTCCCTCGTTACCATGTCCCCAGCCCCTCATTACTGTGTCCCCATGTCCCCAGCCCCTCATTACAGTGTCCCCACTCCCTTGTTACCGTGTATGCACGGCGCACAGGGCCCTGGTAGAAGGTGAAGAGGCCGATGAGCTGCTCCAGGAGCCGCCGGCAGCTCACGTCAGGCAGCTCTACGGCACAGCCCAGCACCTACAGCAGACACAGCCAGGCATGGGGAACGTTCCCTGACAGAACTCGGGCACAGCAGGTGAGAACAACTCTCATCGCTTTCACACAGGGACAGGCAACTCAGCGCAGGCAAACGCCCCCCCGGAATCACAGCCACAGGAAAAGGAAATGCAAACATACCCACACAAGAGCCCTGGCACAGACAGGATAAATAAACATCAGAAATGCAGCACTTCAGACACGCTCCCTTCCCACGTTAGATGACCTAACTTGGTGCTTTAACAGCTATGAACATTTTCCTGACATTAAGTACTTAAAAATATTCAAATTAACTCATTATTTATACTATGGTGATGTTCCATTTAGTTTTTGCACTGTTGAAACGGAAGCAGTAGTGCCAGTTAAATGGGGCTGACTGGCCTCAGCCCAGTTCCCAGGGGATGGTTTGGGGCACTTTTGTCACAATTGCCACATGCTGCTCTTTATACACTCGGTGTCTGTGGACACTGACAAAGCTCTGGGAATGCTGAGGGCTAGAAGGGCCATCAAACAGTGACTGTGACCTTAGAAACTACAGCACATTGAATCCTGTTATGCCCCATCCCTGGCAGTGTCCAAGGCCAGGCTGGACAGGGCTTGGAGCAACCTGGGATACTGGAAGGTCCCTGCTCACGGCAGGGGGTGGAACTGGATGAGCTTTAAGTTCCTTCCAACCCAAAACCAGTCTGGGATTTTGGGATTCTGTTTCCAGTCAGGAATATCTTGAGAAATCCCTTTGTGTGTGGGCACAAAAATGAGGTAACGGAAGCTTTTTCTGCAGGAAGCTGAAGCGACTCCCAGGCCACAGTGGGCTGCAGAAACCAGAATTTAAGTTACCTTGCAATGAAATTTGTGCACTGCAAGGACCCTCCCCAGCTCTCCCCAGGTGCAACCCTGAAAAATAAACCCTGTTTGATCCAGTCCTTCAGCCCCTGGCTGTTTTCACCCTGTGACTGCTCCAGAGCTCCTGAACTCACCCACAGAAAGTCTCCATCCACCACCACGGCGAACTTGAGCTTCCTGAGGCGGACAAGGCTGGGAGGGGCCCCGGAGATCTCAGTGAGGCAGCGAACGACCCCAGCCATCTGCCCACACAGCAGCTCCTGCTGCTCCGGGAGGGTCTGCCAGGGAGCAAAGGCTTTAATTTCCCATTGAAAGAACTCGGGGAAAAAAATCCCTGCTGTTTTCAGGTTTAAATCAAAATTAATTATCAGTTCCACTCAATTTACAGAAAGGGTTGTCAGGCATAGGCTGCCTGAGTCACCATCCCTGGAAGTGTTCAGAAAATGTGTGGATGTGGCACTTGGGGACATGGTTTAGTGGTGAAGAGGGTGTTGGATTCATGGCTGGACTTGATTTTAAAGATGTATTTCTTCCATAACAACTCTGGGATTCTATAAATCAAACGCAGTGAAACAGGCAAATTTCTGGGAGAAAAATAATTGGATTGCCTTTTCTAGGCAGCACAAGGGCCTGGGGCTTATGGAGAGGAACTTTCATCCCTCATGTGTGTTTATTCACATCACCAGGACAGACCCGGACTGTGCTGGCCCATTCCTCAGAGACGGAGCAGAGTGTAACCCCACTGCTGTGCCCCAAGCCTGCTGGAGCCCAGCTCTGCTCCAGCTGGAGCTAACTGAGGTTTCTTAAAACTTTTGTGACTACTAAGGATTAATCCAAATCACCTGGAAGCCTGACCCCTGCCAATCCAGAACCATCAGCCTGACCCGCAGCACCTTTTTACAGGTACTGAAATAAAGCAGACATTACCTGGGAAGGGTAAAAATAACAGATCCCGGCACTGGTAGGATCCCCTTCCTCCTTCACCTTTGAGCCATCATACAGGAAAAAGTAATTCCACCTAAAAAACATTGGCAGAAATGATTGTGTATTTGAAAACTGTTACCTTTCTCTCCCTCTCCTTTCTATAACTTCAGGAAGAGCAACAAAAGGTTATTGCAAACGGAGAGACACAGTTCTTTGCACAATCACACCGAGTTTACACCCAAAAGCAGCACCAAAAAGGTCCCTCATGACTAAATTTGACCACTTTTGTGAGTTTAAAATAGGTGCTGTAACTCCACCCCTCAGACACGTGGAAGAAGAACTGGACTTGTACCCTGAGCACACGGGATAATTATGGAGAAGCATTATCCATGGGAATCCCAAACAGCTCCCCCGACCTGCTGCTGCCGATTCGGGTCCTGCCTGCACCCGAGAGCCCCCGAGGAGCAGGGGACTGAGGGGTCCCTCTGAAGATGAATTGTCATTCTGCTCATCATTTCTCGGATGCGTGCATTCAATAACACTTTTCGCCCTGTCCCGTCAGTCAGCAGCTCGTCATAAGCTCGGAACGAGCTTCGTGCGGGAGTTTTCCCGCAGGAACAGCCCGGGACTGGAGCAAAGGCGAGCGGTGGCTCCGAGGTGGCACCGAGGAACCCGCGCCACCGCCGGGCCAGGAGCGGGAGCCTGGATCCGCTCCCGGACCGCCCCTTCACGGCCCTGGAATGACCCACGGACACGGAACGGGCTGCTGAGCCCACCCGCGACCGGGGCCAGCAGCCAGCGAAGGGCCGGCGGTGGTTCCCGGGGCAGCGGCACGCGTGGGCGGGAGGCGGCGGGCGGGGCAGGGGCTCGGGCGG
>VYZT01044832.1:246779-273861 GCA_013400735.1 Pomatostomus ruficeps
GTGAGTGCGGGGAGCGGGGGGTGCGGGGACAGCGAGCGCCGGTGAGTGCGGGGAGCGGGGGGTGCGGGGACAGCGAGCGCCGGTGAGTGCGGGGAGCGGGGGCTGCGGGGACAGCGAGTCCCGGTGCTGACACCTCCGCCCGCAGGAGCCGTGCGGGCCCCGCTGAGCGGCCCCGCGGAGCCGCCCGCCCGCTGCGTGTGCTACGGGCTGGGCCGGTTCGGGCGCTGCCCCGCCGCGCGGTACCAACTCGCCTTCCTGCTGCTGCTGTTGGACGAGCTGCGGGTGAGCACCGGGCCCGGGGGAGGCACCGGGGTCAGCACCGGGCTCCGCTGACGCCGCCCTGTCCCCGCAGGTGCCGCCCGCCCGCTGCGCCCTGTTCGACCCGGCCTTCTCGGCGCGGGAGGCGGCGGCGCTGCGAGCGCTGGGGCTGTGCCTGCTCCCGGAGAACGAGGTGAGGAGACCCCCGGTCAGACCGCCCGGGAGCCGCGGGGGTCCGTGGCTCGGCCGTGACGGGCTCGGCCGTTCCCGGGCAGGAGGGGAAACACGGCGTTGAGGGCTCGGCCACGCTGTTCTACATGGTGCACTGCGGGAAGGCCCTGTACAACAACCTGCTGTGGAGCAACTGGAGCCCAGCGGCGCTCTCCAAACTGGTCATCATCGGCAACAGCTTCCGAGGGATCGAGGAGAGGTCTGGGCACACCCTGGATAAGCTCTGGTGCCTCCCACCCCACTTTCCTCTTCTCTGTCCCACTATTTCATTTTTTTTTTTTTTAATTGCTTCCAGCAACTCTTTCCCTGTTTTGCTCATTTTTGTTGCCATAATGTTTTCAGTTGTGAGCCCTCTCCCCGTTTCTCTGTCCCACCCCCAAGCAGAAAACCTGCCTAAATCCACGGGAACATTATGTCTAACATGGGCACCTTCTGTTATTTCAGACTGCTGTACAGAATCTTGGAGAGAGATTATTCTTACATAGCAAAGGTACGAGGCAACAGTTTAACATCATTGTTTCATGTTGACAACACACCTTTTAATGAGAAATGAAATGAATTGCCATGGGAAAGAAAGAGGGGGGGGTTATTTTTAAAACCTTTTTCCTAGACACTAGAATATAAAAGCTAATCACTTTAGGATTGTTGAGCATCTGCAGAACATCCTGGGGCTGAGGGTAACGTAACACCATCCTTATCCTCAATGGCTCAGCTTTGCAGGAAGGGGCTTCTGCATAGTCCGTAACTTTTCCCCCAAATGCTCTTTAGGTCTTGAAAGGGGTGGAGGAAGTGGCACTCCCCAGTCACCCCCGCTACCTGGACACCTTCAATGACACCTCCGTGCACTGGTTTCCCTTGGACAAACTGCAGGAGCTCTCCCCTGAGGTCTGGGACTTTGTGGAAGAACCAATGTACCAAGACTGTGAGGACCTGGAGATCATCAGGAAGGGGGAGGGAGCTACGGCCAAGTCCTGACCATCCCTGTGGTGGCAGGGCTGGGATACACATCTCTTCCCATGGAAGCTTCTGTGCAGCTGAGATGGAGCTCAAGTAGCATCAGGCTCTGCCAAAAGTGGCAGCACCTGAATGCTGAGGTGATGGGACATTTTTGTATCTTATTTAATAAAAAGTAAAGCTGAACTTCGATTTACTCCACTGAACCCCACAGCAAACTCCAGCAAAACCTGCCTTGAGAACCATCTGTACTGTAGTGATTGCTCTTTGATTCCCTCCCCTTCTGTAATTCAAGGCCTTTGCATGTACGACACACATTTCAAAGCATCAAGAAGGGGGAATTATCTGAGGGGTTTGCAGTGGGAGGCGTTGGCGTCTGGTTCCCAGTGCAGGCTTGGAAGAAGCTCCCAGCTCTCAGTGTTGCTGAGATCACCTCTTCATCAGTCCTGAGAACAACCAGGTCAGCTCCCTCCAGGGAAAAAGCCTTAGGGTTCCTTCCCTCACCTGTGTGCACTGAACCACTGCAGTTCCACAGCAGAGACCTGGGACAGGTCCTGGCTGTGTGCAGCAGAGAGGAGCCCACTGAGGGATGGGGGGACAGTAACTCTCTGCCAGCACAACACACAGGCAGCAGAAGCTGTGACATCTGTGTGACATCTGTCACTGGAGACCCTCAGGACTCAGCTAGGCCAGCCCTCTGGCTCAGCTGTGGGAGCAGGGAACATGATCCCTCCTAACCTGCTGATAAACCTCTGTCCCAGGTGGCAACTGCAAGTGTCAGCACTGCTTGTTCTCCCTTGGCCTGGGTTCCCAGGTCAGGAAATCTGGCCCTCCATCCTCTTGCCACTGCCTGAACAGCTCTTCCAATAAAACCATCCTGGCAGCCAGCTCCAGTGTCACTATTTACAAACCTGGAACTTGTTTATTCTGAGGGTCACCCAGAGGCTGTTCCTGGGTGGTGTCTCAGTCCCCAGTGGGCCTCACTTGGCCATGTCTATGAGGCTCTGCAGTGAGGTAGGCACCCAAGTGGTCTCCCCTTGCACAGAGGCCTCACTTGGCCATGTCAATGAGGCTCTGCAGTGAGGTGGGCACCCAGGTCTTCTCCCCTTGCACGAACACCACGCCCCTGTCGATGTAGATGACGATCCTGCCGAAGGTGTAGAGCTGCTTGCCCTCGTGCCGCTTCCCGATGACGGGCATGAAGACGATGTTGTGC
The DNA here is from genome assembly GCA_013400735.1 of Pomatostomus ruficeps. NCBI lineage: Eukaryota > Metazoa > Chordata > Aves > Passeriformes > Timaliidae > Pomatostomus > Pomatostomus ruficeps. The sequence continues at coordinate 249,439 of VYZT01044832.1, forward strand.
TCCTCGGCCTTGGTCTGGATGAGGTCCTTGAAGTTCATGGGCACGGAGCCGGCAGCGGCGCCGATGCCGCGCTGGGCCATGTTCTCGGCCTCGCGCCGCTCCTGCATGGCCTCGTACTGGAAGTCCTTGCGCCGCTCCGTGTGCGTCAGGTACGCGATGTTCTCCCGGGCACCCGGCTGCATGTACCCACCTTGGGGAGAGAATGGGGAGAAAACGGTCCTGAGCCGTTCCCAGTGGGAAGCAGCTCCATCCAGGACACAAAGTGAGTCAAGACATTTGGAGTGTGGTGTTCAGGTTTGGGCTCAGGAAGGGAGTTCTCAGTTTTGGAAAAAAGCAAATTCCAGGTGCTGCTCCCTCAGGCATGCCCTTCTCTTTTATGCAGTGTAATTCCCAGTGAATTCCCAACACTCACTTTTAGGTCACAGACAGAGTCATGTGGAAGGGAAGGGCACTGCTGTGAAACTAAGGAAAAGAGCCAGTATCCCACCTAAAGAAAAAAATACCCAATAATGACAGCTTTAGAAGTCAAGCTCTAAAGGATGGTGTCTGACTGACAGGGCAAGGCTGGAAGAGGATCAGTTGTTCAATGGCCCAGGAAGTCACTAAAAATCTATTTCTGCTTCAGTGCAGCCCAGAATTGTTGAGCAGCACCTCAGAGGTGCTATTTAAGGACACAGCAAGGCAGAGCCCATGGACTTTCACTGCTCATGGGAGCTGCTGCTGTGCTGCCAGCAGGGCACAGTGCCTTCCAGTCAGCCTTCCAGGAGCCACACATGGCTGTGCTACCAGCCCAGAGCAGCAGAGCCATCCCCACGAGCCACCTACCCACGCTGGAGGACACGGCCCGGTTCATGATGTCAAGAGCTTCATTGAACTTGTCTTTGATGGAGGGATGTGCCAGCACCTGGTCTGAGAACATGGACTTCCAGCCTAGGTACCACTTGGTGATCTCTTCGTAGTTGGGGCTGTTACTGAGCCAAGAGCAGAGCACCTGCAGAGCAAGAGACAGGTCAGAAGCAGCAGAGAGTTGTTTGTGCAGGAGAGGCCTCACTGCCAGAGAATCCCAGAATTATTTAAGCTGGAAAAGCCGTCCAAGAGCATCGAGCCCAACCTGTGACCAATCACACCCCAATCACCCAGCGAAGAGCACTCTGTGCCATGTCCAGGCAGTCCTTGGACGCCTCCAGGAATGGGGACTCCAAACCTCCCTGGGCAGCTCCTTCCAGTGCCTGATCACCCTTTCCATGAGGAAATTTCTCCTGATGTCCAACCTGAACCTCCTCTGGCACAATTTACCACTTGGTTTATTACTGTCAGTAAAAGGAGGAACTGTTCCAATGACCACAGAGCTATGTGAGTGGGAACCAGCCCAGTTCAGCACCAGGGCAGCAATTCCTGGACAGGAATCACTAAAACAACCCCCCACCCCGTCAATCAAACCTCTTTGCTCAGCCCTCAGTGTCTCACCTGCAGCCACTTGGGGAAGAAGTGCTTCTCCAGCAGCCCAACCAGGCTGGAGACTGAGATCATCCCCTCCCAGTCGATCACCCAGTAAAAGGCATCCATGTGCTGCTGGTGAGGGTTGATGATGAGCTCATTCAGACACATTCCTGGGAAAGGGGAGGAGAGTTAGAAAAGAGCCTCACTCAGTTTTATCAGTGCCCAGACCCTACCAACACACACAATTTGAGGAGCACCTGTTTGTTATCCTAAGGGACAGTGGGGGTCTTTGGCTGATCCTGCCACCAAAACGGTGCATTTCCACTTTCAGTGACTACAATTTGCTACTACAAAGAACTGAGAAACTAAAAACACTTGACTATTTTTTAACCTTTGAACCAGTTTGCATTACAAAACTCATGGTGAAACATTAGAACAGGCCAAGGAATTCAGGAGTAACAGAGAGACATCTTACAGCCTGGTCCTACCTGACAGCTCTCAGATATTCCTGCCAGCTGGAGATGGATAATTTATAAAAAATAAGACAGAAAACCTAGAGAATAATCAGACTAAATTGCTCATATTTCTTTAATCTTTCTGCCTCTGCACAGGACTGGTAGCAGAAAAGCAGAGGCAAGCTTGGTCTAACCTCACTAACAACATTCTCCACCAGTGGCACCCACATTAACAAAGATCTTTCCTTGGTGTCAGGGGGAAAGTGCCACCAGCAGATTCCCAAAATCCAGCACTGCCTGGTTGTCTCACCGAGTTTAGGCACAATGTTTTTGACCATGAAAGCCTCCCACGAGCCAGGAGTGAACACATCCTTCCAGGGCTGGAGGATGAGCTTGGCAGAGGAGTCGCTGGGGTGCCACTTCTGCAGGGCGTTGGCCAGCTTGTTGCGGATGGGCGAGTACAGCGGCTCCAGCCGTGCCTGCATCAGCGGCAGCCAGGGGTGGATCCACGAGTGGATGGGCACCGTGTCTGTCAGCGGATTCCAGCTCTCCACCTCGGGGCACAACAGAAAAGATTAACTAAGCCCAGCCACCAGCAGCAAGTCTTGTCCAGAAGCACAAAGAGCCGTGATGCAGCCCCCAACTCCTCAATCCATCGGCAGAGGCTGCACACCAGTGTTTGAGAGTTCCAGCTGGAATTCAAACACTGTTTCAGAGCATGGCTTTGCTCTACCCAGCCCTCTCCTCTCACCTCCTTCTGTAGCTTGGGGAAGATGAGCTGATCCAGAATGTTATCCAGTATCCACACAGGAACAACGTTCACCCAGCTATCCAGGAAATCCACCATGGATCCGCAGTTCCTCGGCTGCCACCGCGCCACGATGTTTCTGACATATGGCATCCAGATCTCCCACATCAGTCTGGGAAGAAACCCCAAATAAATCAAAGTGAAGCTCAAAGCTACAGCCTGGGCCTAAATTAACCAAATGGGAGCTGTTAGTTAAAGCTGCATCTTTTCTGTAACTGCAAACTGGATTTTAACAGACCCAGCAACAGAATCTTTGGGAAAGCTCCCTTGTGTCTGCTCTTTTCCATGCCCAAGGAAGCGGCACAGGAAGATGCAGTACAAAGTACAGTTCATTTGCTCTTTACCTGTGAAAAGCATCTGTTGACAGGTCCTGTCCACTGTGGGATAACAGCTGATCATTTTCCAGAAGGTTCTTCCACTTGGCTATGATCTCTGTGCCATATGTACAGTCCTGGGAATGAGAAGACACAAATGGCCCTTATCCTTTTCCATTAATTCCAGCTGGGATCTGCACAGAGCAGGCTGATGGTGTGCTGAGCACAGCCAGCCTCCTCACCTCCTCTCAGGGCAAACCAGGAGCTTGCAGTCTTAATTCCAGAATCCCATAATCACTGAACTTTGAAAAGAGCTCCCAGACCATTGACTCCAACCTGTGACCCCTCCCCACTTTGTCACCCAGCCCAGAGCACTGAGTGCCACGTCCAGTTGTTTCTTAAATGACTTTTAGTAAAAAGTCCTGCCAGAGAAAAATCCCTCCTCAGAGTATGAATACACCTCCAGGGAGAGGACAGCCCGAACTTTTCCAGGTGTACAGAAAGATCCAGACTCTTACCTACCCCAGCCTAAACAGCACTGAGAACAGATTGTGCATCTCTGATACCTGACAGACAAACCTCTCCTGCTTTTGCTAAAAACAACAGCTAGATATTCATTTTGCACCACTTTTTTCTTCCCAACACTCATAAAACAGATTGATTTTAATCTTACAGACTCCTAAGTTTTTACCCAGCAAATGTCAGAGTGGGGACAGTACAGGGTTTCATTTTGTCTCTTTTCTTTGTCTCCAGACTGATCAGGAATTTAGAATCCCAGACTGGTTTTGAAAGAACCTGAAAGCTCATTTCATTCCACTCCCTGCCATGGGCAGGGACACCTCCCACAAGACCAGAACACTTGGGACAAGACAACAAAGATTACTGGAGCCATCAAGTGAGAACTACAGGTAACTCAAACCAACACACACCTTGAGGGGATCCCAGTTCTTGAAGTACTCCTTCATGAGAGGATAGACTATGGCCACTGCCAGGTCCACCCTGTCTGACATCCTGTACTCCTCGTAGTACTTGTCCTGCAGGGTCTCAAAGATCTTTGCACACTCATCCAGGGTCAGGGGGTTCTCACAGCCAGGCTGCATCCGCCTCTCGCACTCCTCCACCATGTCCAGCACCTTGCTGAGGTTGCTGATGGCCTTCTCCTCGTGGGACAGCACCTCGGCCATCTTCTGGATCTCGTGGCTCAGGTTGACCACCATGTCCCTTTCATACTGCAGCTGCCGGTCGCTCTGGATGATCTCCTGCTCCGTGATGTCGATGAGCAGCTGCAGGTTGTGCTCCAGCTCGGGCAGGGCAAAGCCCTGGGGCTTGGAGTCCTTGCCCAGGGGCTGCTGGGGGCTGTCATCAGGGATGTTGTGCTTGTGGCTGATCTGGCTGTAGCTGTAATAAACCTTCTGCTCCCGGCCCGTCATGTCAATCACCTGCCAGCACACAGAACAACCTCTCTTACAAAACGCTCTCTCATCTTTAAAAAAAAAAGGAGAAAATCCCTGACTCCAAATTGAAATCTGGAGATTTCCAACTATTAATTACTTAATTACTCCAGGAGGCTGTTAACATGCACGAGGGGATCGCCTCCACCACGGCCTTCTCCAGACACAAGGAGAAGAATGAATAAGGGACAACTTGGAATCAGAGCTGGAAGAATCTCCTCATCTCATCCCAGTTTCACTGAATCATTCCACAAGCAGTGATCTTGCCATTAGTTACACTATTAGTTATTGCACTTAGGAACTTTTATAATTTTATAAAGACACTTTAATTTCAGGTTAATAATTTTATTAAGTGCACACCAGGCAAATCCCTTACTGTCCCTCTGAGGAAGAAGATGGTTCAAACAATCCCAGAAAGGACAACTGTGCTTTCAGAAGTGGGTGAATGTTGACTGTGACAAACATGGAATAATTAAACCTAAACTGCAATTAATTTCCCCCCATCACATTTAAGCTAATTTGTCACCATGTCCAGGTGACACAGGGCTGTTACATGGCTCAGGGATGAGTTCCACGAGGCTGCACAGGCAGCTCCTAGGACTGGCTTTACTGAGGACACCAGTGGCTAAAATGTGCTGGTGACACCAAAGGGCCCGAACTGCTGCTCAGGGGTCACCTCTTGGCTTATCCACCTCACCTTGACCTGGGACAGCTCCTTCTGAGGGGCTGCGAGCTGCTTGTTGATCCTGCCCTTGGCTTTCAGCTCTTCCACTGTCTTATAGCTGTACTTGGGCTTTTTCTTGCCTCCGTTCGGGTCCTTCCGCCACTGGCTGAGCTCCTTCTGAAATTCCTGGACAAAAACAGCAGAGTTGTGGCAGCTGCTCTTTGTCCCACCCCGAATCTGCCTCTTTTTACAGGAAAATAACCATCAGATCAATGAGGAATTTGTACAGGAAATAACTGGGAAGTGGTAAAGCTCATGCCAAACCAGCTCAGATGCTGTGGGCCAGTCACCCACCCTAAGGATTACGAGAACAGGATGTTCCTGGTCTTTTTTTTATTTAAACAAAAGACAAAAATTATTTATGTGGGGGACTCTTCAAAGGAAGGATTCTAGCAAAGCTACTGAAATAGAGTGAGCCAGAAACAACAAAGAACATTACAGTGACAAGAAAGATCTGCCTAAATGAAATTAATGTGCTCTGTCTTTGGCTTCTTATCTAAAAGGAGCCCAAACAGTTTTCTCTGACAGAGAAACTAAACTGAATTTTGTACACACAGCACAGCAGGGAAACAGCAAGAGCCACACAAATACCTCCTCAGCTTCCTCTTCTGAGTCCACCACAGGGAAGTCCTGCAAGGACTGCGGGGTCCTCTCGGAGCCATAAGCGCCCACGGCACCTTTGCCTTTCCTCTGCTTGGCCTCGATGGGATTGATGATACCTGGCAGGATGGGAGTGGGGTCAGGAGGAGCAGTTTGTGTGCTGAGAGAGAGCAGAACAGCCAGGCCTTCCCTACGAGTGACCAGATCAGCACCACCACCATCCCTGGCCCTGCCTCCAGCACTGTGATACTTCCAACATCACCAGTTTTCAATAAAATCACTTCATCCCAGCACACACCAAAGCACAGCCTTACTCCTAACTGCATTCACTGCCTTTTTATCCTGCCACGTAAAACAGCATCTCCTTTTCTGTGGGATGACCATCTTTGGAATTTCCTGCCTTTTTTCTTGCTCTTTTTCTCTTGCAAAATACCCAGAGGAGCAAATGACCACAGGCCTGAACATCCCTGACTCTCACCACAGGGCCTGGATCACTGGCAGGAAAACAAGGGAGGTTTACGCCACCTGGGGCTGCCAGTTCTTTAAGGAATCCAACCTCCCCTCCAAACCCCAGTTAACAATAAACCACCAAACACACTGACAGTACCTTGAGCATTCTTCCCAAGACCCCTTCCAGGGACATATCCCATCTTCTGGAGAAGCTTCTGCCCAATTCCTTTAGTGTGTCTCTCCCAGCTGCCAAAATCCACAAAGGACTTGGAGCCCCCAACAAAGCCTTTCTGGCTGGGCTTGAAATTTCCACCCTGTCAAAACAAACACACAAAATCTACAGTCCTGAGGCTTCAAATAACCAAGGTGTGCAAAATTCCCCTCAGAAGGTTCTTCCCAGAAGTGATTCTGCTGTCCCCACACTGCCCAGCTCACTGGAACCTCACTTGTGCATCCAGGAAGCACTGAAGGAGCTTCCTGAAATTCCTCAAACAGGAAAGGAAAGTCCTGAAGAAGTCAGGCTGACAACCTGACAGTTCTCAGGCTTCACCACCAGATTTACCTGAAGCTGATTCCTGATTCTTTCTGGTTTTAACTGAAAATAAGGGTTTGATTTTTAATCTATAACATGTCTGGATTTGTCCATTCTGTGAAAACAGAAACATAAAGTCTCTGAAAGGCAGGAAACCACAGGAATTCTCTTCTTTAAACCTCCACTGACCAAAGGGAATATTGAGAAAAATGAAAGGACTGATTCCCAAGGACACAAAATCATTTTATCAATGTACAGCTGTATCAATGACTTATTACTCTGAATTTTGTTTTATCAATGTATTTGTATCAATGATACAAAATCCAAATCAAACACTTCCCTTAAGGACACATTTGGGTCCCTGGTTTAATTACTTCTCCTGTTTTAGTGCTCTATTACACTTTCATTGCCCTCGAGCACAGCCTTTTATAAATACAAAACAGAGAACAGTGAACTCCGTGGAGAACTCACTGTTTTTAACTTCTTGGGCACAAACTCCTTGGGAATCTCCTCCTGCTTCACAGGCTTCTCATCATCATCGGAGTCCTCGTCCGAGAACTCCTCGGCCGCCGCCTTCCTCAGCCCAGCACTGACGAAGCTCACGGGGGCTGAGTAATCCCTGGAGCTGCAAAAGGAGAGGGAAATCTGCTCCGGCGCACATTCCTGCAGGAGCCTGGGGGCTGCTGTGCCTTACACCCCCCAAAAATGGGACATTAAAGGCTGTCGAGCTGTTTAACCATGCTTTTGCCCGGCAATCCCCATCCTTCCCCCCGCGCTGCGGGGAGCGAGCACAGGGAAAACCTCTACCGGTGCAGATGTCCCGAGGGCAGCCCCGGCCCGGGATGAGCTGCTCGGGTGGGTGTGCACAGCCAGAGGAGGTCCAGGGAACAGGGAGAAGCTGCAGGGAACCGGGGGAGAAGCTACAGGGAACCGGGGGAGAAGCTGCAGAGAAGGGGGAGGGAAGCTCCAGGGAACTGCGGAGCTCCGCGGCCGGGGCAGCCCCGCGCTCTGCCGCCCCACGAGCGGGCCCAGCCCGGCCGTACCGCTTCCCGCCGAAGCTGGGCCGCTCCTCGTCCGAGTCACGCTCGGCCCACACGCCGTAGGTCGCCTCCTCCTTGGTCTGGCGGTGCCGCTGCCGGTGCGGGTTGAATTCGTTCTGCAGGTCCCAGTCCGACACCTCGAAGCTCTCCATCTCCACGCCATCGTCTCCGTCCGTGCCATACAGGTGCGACATCGACATCGTGGCGCCGCCGGGATCCCCCGGCCCGCTCAGGGACCCCCGGCTCCCTCAGGAACTCCCGACCTGGGCACCGCCGGCACCCCCCGCCCCCTCAGGGACTCCCGGCCCGCTAAGGCACCCCTAGCTCCCTCAGGAACTCCCAACCCGGGCACCGCCGGGACCCCCGGCCCGCTCAGAGGCCCCAGGACCGGCCCCGGCCGCGCTCCAAAACCGGAAGCGCCCATCCACTTCCGGTTCTCTACCGGTAGCGTGCAAGCCCCGCCCACAAGCCATAGAGTCCCCGGGTGCGGCGCGGCCGCGCTAGCAGCGCCCCCTTGTGGCCCGGAAGGGTGGGGGGGGTGGCGGAGCCCGCGCGATTAAATATTAAAATATTAAATATCAAATCAACACTTTAATGGTGTCCGACACCGAGGGTGGGGGGGTCATATATTAACTCTGCAATAGCCTCTGCAGGGTCGGGGAGGGGGTGGGGGGGGGCACACGCACCACAAAGGCTCTGCAGGGCCAGGGGGCTGTTCCTGACCCTGGGAACTGGGAACAGCAGGACCAGGGTGGCTCTTCCCGATCCCAGGAATACGGAACAGCAGGGATGGGAGGGCTGTTCCCGACCCCGGGAACGGGGAACAGATCACGAGACACAAACGCAGTGTAAGGAGTCCTCCAGCCACGGCACGGGGAATCTCCTCCCGCCCCCCGAGTCCGGATTTCCACAGCTGCATTCCCCACGGAGCGCTGGGAGAGGCCGGGGACGTTCCCGCCGTGGGGCACGTTTGGCCTTTGCAAATAAATGCAAATACATTCCTGGAGCGCAGTCATTTGGCAACAGTAGGAGCAAGCAATATGCTTGGAGAACCGATTTCCACGGGCCCACTGCACACTCTTCCTTCTCGGGCAACAACAGGCCACTGGCAGCGTTCTGGAAGAGACAAACACAGAGCCTCAGGGGCAGGATCCCGTCAGGGGCAGCATCCCCTCAGGGGCAGCATCCCATTGGGAACAGGACCCCCTTGGGAGCAAGATCCCCTCAGGGGCAGGATCCCCTCAGGGGCAGGATCCCCTCGGGAGCAGAATTCCCTCAGACCAGCACAACAGTGCCCGACTGAGGGTTTAAAGCCCCTGCGACACAAAAAATGGCTAGAAAGCAACCAATTCCCAGCCCAGAACAGTGGACACACAATTCCTGATCTTCCCTCAGTGCTTTTGATCTTTTTCTAGCCCCAACATCTGCTTGTACACAGAAACTTGCTCTTAAACGATCCATTTTAGCACCAAGAATGACAATTTATGCTTTAGCACAGAGGAAGAACGTCCAAAACATCAACAGTTGTCTCTGGAGCAGAAGCCCAAGGCAGCAGCCTTTGTTTCCCATCATGTTTTCCTTTGTTTTCTATCGCCTTCCTCAGGTCCATGGCACGTCCTTGGAGGCAGCTGGGGAGCAGCTCAGCTCATCCACACATTCCATGAGTCCGTGCTGCCCACAGGGACAGGCTGCAATAACTCTCCCAAGCGGCTGAGTTTCATTTGGCAGCTTTAATCCTGTTCCCAGAGCTCAGGAAAAGAATTCCTGACAAATGGTCCCACACAGCAGCATTGTTGGGAAGATCTGAGGCGACTGTGAAGGATCCCTGGCACCAGGAGTGCGCCTGGAACCCCAGCTGATCCACAGAAATCACACAAACCAAGTGCCAGTCCTGGAGCAACGCGGACGGATTTGCCCAAATCCCAAAATTAAGTAAACAGGGTCTTACCTGGAAATCATTAAATTTCTTAGTGAGATGATGATGTGTTCTGAGTCACCTGGAAGAGCCCCAGAAGAGAAGGGTCAGCTCTGAGCCACCGCAGGGACATTCCCAGCATTCCCCTAGAGCAGGAGCAGGGACCAGGCACCCCGTGTAACCCAAACCCCCAAACCCTTTGGGCATGCCAGACTCTTACCTGCAGGTGACCTTTGAGATTGGCGGGTGTTTTATAATCCCCCTTTAAAACCTGTGGGAAAGAGAACCTTGAGTGACCCTCTTGGTCACTGCTGCCAGCCTTTCCCAGCCTTCCCAGGGAAACCTCGGGTGCTCTGTCCTTCTCTGGGCCCCTCTCTCCAGGACAGACATTGAGGGGCTGGAGTGTGTCCAGAGAAGGGAACAGAGCTGGGGAAGGGCCTGGAGCACCAGGAGTGGCTGAAGGAGCTGGGAAAGGGGCTCAGCCTGGAGAGGAGGCTCAGGGGGGCCCTTCTGGCTCTGCAAAACTCCCTGACAGGAGGGGGCAGCCAGGGGAGTCAGGCTCTGTTCCCAGGGAATAGGGACAGGAGGAGAGGGAACGGCCTCAAGCTGTGCCAGGGGAGGGTCAGGTTGGACATCAGGAGGAATTTCCTCATGGAAAGGGTTGTCAGGCATGGGAAGGGGCTGCCCAGGGAGGTTTGGAGTCCCGATCCCTGGTGGTGTCCAAGGAACTCCTCGATGTGGCACTCAGTGCTCTGGGCCAGTGACAAGGTGGGGATTGGGCACAGCTTGGACTTGATGGTCCTGGAGGGCTCTTCCAACCTTAATCACAGAATCACAGAATGACCTAGGCTGGAAAAGACCTTGAGATCATCAAGTCCACCCTATGATCTAACACCTCCTCATCAACTAAACTGCAGCACTGAGTGCCACGTCCAGTCTTTTTTTAACGACTCTGAAATTCTGTGACTCTGTTTTCCCTGTGTGAGTCTGTTTCCCCCCTGCTCTTTCCCGATCTGGTTCAGGAGCCTCCCCTGCTCTGGAGGACTCCGTGAGTCCCTGGCCCGTCCCCGCCATGGCAGTGCCACTCACTCTGTGTGTGTTGTTGACAACCAGGGGGTCGGGGTGGCCGTAGTTGGGGGGGTTGGCGTAGGGGTCGTAGCCGAGCCTGGCCAGCATGGGGGCGATGTGGGCCATGTCCTGCAGCACATCCCCTGGGATGTGCCCGATCCATTTGGATAACGCCTCCATGTTCACCGGCTTGATCACCTGGTCTGTTGATCGTTCTATCCTGGGGAAAGCAAAGGAAAAAACAGAAGACACAATGGTTGGATTTCACGCACGTGCTGGGCTCATACAGAACTCGCTGCTACCTCTGCAGAGAACCACAGGATGGGACCTTAAATCCCATCTCATTCCATTCCACTCCCTGCCATGGGTAAGGACACCTTCCACTATCCCAGGCTGCTCCATGTCCCGTCCAACCTGGTTTTGGGCACTTCCTTGGATGGAGTAGCCACAGCTTCTCTGGGCAACTTGTGCCAGGGCCTCACCACCCTCACAGAGAAGAATTTCTTCTGTGTATCTCACCTAAATTTTCTCCCCTTGAGTTTGAACCCTTTACCCCTTGTCCTGGTACTCCAGTTCCTGATGGAAAGTCCCTCTCTGGCTTCACTTCAGGTACTGAAAGGTGCTGGTGAGGTCTCCACACAACCTCTTCTTCTCCAGGGTGCATGGCTCCAATGTCACTTCCATGCAGAGCAAACGCTCATCACGGGCTAAGGCCACCTGGGGCAGGGCCAGGGTGGGGCACATCGGGGCAGCCCTGTCCCCTCACAGCCCTGCTCTGGGAAGCAGAAGCTGGCAGGGGGGGTTCCACAGCCCCAGAGGCTGGGCCATCCTGTTTAGAATCATTGGATCATTAAAGTTGGGAAAACCCTCTAAGACCAATGAGTCCAACCATTTCCCCAGCACTGCTAAGGCCACCACTGACCCATGTCCCCAAGTGCCACATTCACACAGTTTTTAAATCCCTTCAGGGATGGTGGCTCTACCACTGTCCTGTTCCAGTGCTTGACTACCCTTTCAGGGAAGGAATTTTCCTGAATATCCAACCAAAACCTCCTCTGGTACAACTTCAGTCTGCTTCCTCTTTTCCTACAGGAGGGATCCATCCTGCACTGGGATAGTGGTTTTTACCAGAACACCTCTGCTTATTACAGGAAAACACAGTAAGATGTGTGGGTTGCAGCGCAGATACACCCTGTGACCCCTTTGAATATTCAAAATCTGATCTAAGCAACCTGGATCAATTTACTCTGAGTAAACAAGGAAGCAGAGCCAGCTGCATTCCCAGGGCATCCCGGAAAACCGGAGCAGCTGCACATCCCCCATGGCTCCCGTGCCCTCACCACCGGGGCACCAGCAACTGATACGGAGACTTGGATAATTCCCTTACATGGCTGATTAAATTTTGCTAAGCCTGACTTAAGCCTTCATTTAGAAAAGAAAAAGCATTAAAAGAGGAAAAGAAAGTGGAAGAAGGTAAACACCCCCTCTTGCACACAGAGAGGCCAGGAGGGAGTGCTGGGTGTGCCCCCACCAAGCAGGTATTGCTTTTATTCTGCAATACCAGCCCCAGACCTGGCAAGAGCTGCTGCTCATCATCAGCAGCAGCACAACTAATCACACCAAGGAGGCATCTGAGGACGGGTGGAGAAAGAGGCATTAAAGAGCTCACGTTTCAGAGCAAGCAGTTCTTTGCAAATTAGAGACTGAAATAATTTCTGCAGTGTCAAGAGAGATTAAACAGTCACCTGCTCCTGAAATCCTTGCTTGACAAGCTGTTCTGTGGACTACAACAGATTGGGAGCATTAAAGCCATCTCTTACTCAGGAACACAAACCCCACTGCAGTTCCTCCCCCGAAATCACACACAAACACCAGCAACGCGGCTCTGCCCCCAGTTTCAGCCCTGACTGCTCTGTGTAATGAAAATACTCCTTGAAAAGCTGAGGAAGGAGCTGAGACTCACTTGGAAAGCGACACCCCGCCAGGCTTCCCGATGAGCTCCTCGTGGTGTAGCACCGTGTCGCTCCAGGAGATGTCCAGGAACCTCATGATGTTGTGCATGGACTGCTCGGGGTGCAGCACCAGCTGCTCGTAGTAGACGGGCAGGCAGCGGGCACGGCCAATCTCCAGGCACTGGGAGTACATCACCTCGATGGCTTTGTTCCACTTGGTCAGGCAGTCCCGGTAGCTGTTCAGGTCAAAGCCGGCGATCGTCACCTTCCGTGTGATCATGGAGTGCACCGAGGCGCGCCCGTCCCGCACCATCAGCAGGAACTTGGAGTTGGGGAACAGCCGGGACAGGTACACAGAGGACTTGAGCGTGAAGGGGTCCTTGTTACACAGGTACCTGGCGGGCTCGCCGTGCTTGGCGATCACTTCCAGGATGAAGGCCTGCATGGCCGCGTCCAGCACCTGGTCCGTCACCCCCGCCTCATCCAGGCGCATCTTCTCGCGGCCAGACTTGGACCAGGCCTGGCGCATGGCCAGCACGCGGGGGATGATGCGGGTCTCCTCCCCGCAGCGCACCTCGGGGTGGGCGTCCAGCATGGCCCTCATCAGCGTGGTGCCGCTGCGGGGGACGCCGCCGATGAAGATCAGCGGCATGTCCTTGCTGTACCGGTACTCCACGTGGTTGGCGTCCACCATGACCAGCTCCTCATTCTCGGGCCTCATCAGCCTGTGCCTCCTCTCGTTCAGCACCTGCTGGCACTCCAGCACCTGCTGCCCGAGGTGCAGGGTCACCATCAGGGCTGCCACCGAGCCCACCAGCAGCAGCACCCTGCGCATGGTGACCCGCATCCTGCTCTCCTGGGCACAGGCTGGAGGCTTCAGCTCTCAGCTAGCGAGTGCCCAACCCCACAGGCATCTGCAAGAAAACAGCATGGTCAGATCAGCGAGGCCAGCCCTGCGCCGGTGGGATGCTGACACCACCTCAGGATTTCATCACCTCCTTCACTTATCAGCACCTCCCAGGCTTAGTGCCTTACACCCAGCAGGTAATTAAAGTCTGCCTCAGCGCACACCCAAAGAGATAATTTTTGCACTGTTTGTGTTCCCAGAAACACAGGTTTGGAGCTGGAGCAAAGCTCCAGGAACGTTTTGGAGAGGAGGGGCCCTGCATACTCAGGGACTCCTTGAAACAAAATCTTCACAGAGCCTGTTCCAACCCCGATGAAGCCCAGACCCTCGCTGAGGTTATTCCTCCCAAACCCAAGTCAGCACTCCAGCACTGTTCCCCTCTCAGCCACCTGCATCCTCCCTACATTTTGTTTAGCTTAACCCTGCGGTCACAGGGGAGGGGGAAGCTGCAATAAGAGAAAAACAAAAGCCTCTCATGCCAGCTGTAAAAGTCTGAGTCAGGAGAAACCGTTAGAAAGAAGCACTGAGAAATTCAACCATCTGAGTGAACAGCCACACGCAGCATTCACCACCCTGCCCTGCCTCAGAGACTGACCTGACAGAGAAATCCTTGAAACTTCATCTGGCACCAAGGCTTTTTGGGGTTTTCCACGGCTCGGCAGGGCATCCAGCAGGAAGGCTGCAGCCTCTGCGAGTGCCCAGCTCCGCTGCGTGCCCGGAGGGACTCCCGGGAATGCTGGCACCGCTTCCCGCCCCCTCCCCCCGTCCGCCCCAGTTGCGAGTGCAGGTTTTGCAATCCTCCCCTGGGCTCACCCCAGGATTTCCAGTTCTTTGTGATTATGTGGCTGGGGCAGGAGCTGAATGGAGTGGAAGGAACGGGTCGTCCATGGATTCTGTGTTGCTGACAGCCCAAAGGACTGCTCCAGAAAAGCGTTTTCTCCTCTCCACAAGGGAACACACTGTGCAGCAGCCCATGTGGAGCAGGGAGCAGGCAGGAGAGAGCCTGGAGCTGGGCAGCTTCCCTGCTCCTGCTCCCGCTGCCAGGCACTCAGGGACTCACTCTGCTCCCCCCGCTTCCAGACCCTTACATCCCACTCCACCATCCTTGACTGCTCCCTTCTGCTCACAGGCTTTCATCCACTCCTGCCCAGGCAGTGCCTCTCTGCCAGCACAGGGAAGCCCTTCCCCAGCCCAGCAGCACAGCAACATCACCACCAAAACTATTTTTGTGGCTCTTTACTCCCTGGTCCACCCTGACCAGCTGTTTGGTCACATACCAAAGCTAAACAGCCTCAGCTGCATCCCCAGGTATGAGATAAAGTGGGTGGATTTGCTGGGATGTAGATCAGAGGGACACTCAACAGCTCTGGCATTTTTGCAGCACCAAGCAGAGTCAGAGCCATTAACAAGACAAGTGCTGCTCCTTCCTGCTCTCTTCATCTGTTTCAGTCATGTAAATATATTCAAATGCTCACCCCAAAATAATTGCAAATGCCACAAGACCCATTTCAATGGATGGCAGAGGAGCAGGCAGGATTTAGGGCCAACTGGAATAATTAGGGCGATGTAGACCAAGACAGGCTAATTAGCAGCAAAGGCTGCAGCGTGAAAGGAGGCTGGAGCACAGAAGTGCTCTGTTCGGCAGGAGAACCAGCTGACAGGGAGCAGCTCCCACCGAGATGCTCCAGCAGCTCCAGCCTAGCTGAGGAGGGAACAAAGGGACTCTCATGTGTGTGATGGGAGGGCAGCTGGGGCTGCCAGCTGTGCCAGGGGAGGGTCAGGTTGGACATCAAAAGAAATTTCCTCATGGAAAGGGTGGTCAGGCATTGAAAGGAGCTGTCCAGGGCGAGGGCGGAGTCCCCACCCCTGGAGGTGTCCATGGAATGACTGAACGTGGCACTCAGTGCTCTGGGCTGGTGACAAGGTGGGGATTAGACAAAGGTTGGACTCAATGGTCTGGGACAGCTTCTCCAACCTGAATGATCCTGGGATTCTGTGTGTCTCTGGGGACTATCCTGCCTGTCCAGCAGGCAAGGACACAGCTCCCACTGCTCCTACCCAACGCCACCCGTGTGGGGAAGCTCTCACTGCGTGTGGGGACTGGGAAAGGCAGGTGCCCACAAGGGCACAGCTTCTCCCCACTGCTGAGCTCTGGACTTGGGCTCTGCCCCTGCACGGCAGGCTCGGCCCAGGGAGGGCTGGAATGGGACAAACCTCTCCGTTGGGATCACCCTGGGATCACCCCGGTGTGCTGGGAGGGCTGAACAACATCCAGAGCGTGTCTGGCCGCAGGCCAGGGGCAACCACAAATGGCCCAGCTGGTTCCCAGCTCTTTTGTGCAATTCCCCACTGAGAATTTCCTAAAATTTATGGGGCTCATTAGTCCGTGAGGGAAGAGGGATGGGTCATTTCCTGCCCAGCAGACACTGTGCTGGAATCATGGTGTAATTAAGTGCAGGGCTGTCTGAGCAGAGACAGTCCTTCAGAGACAACACCCCTTCAGATGCCCAAGCTGGCTCAGAGAGCTTCCCACTCCGGCAGGAATTAGGGAGCTCTCAGGGCTACTCTGGCACATCACGGCAGGGAATGGTGACATGGGAGCAGAAATCAAGGTGCCAGCAGTAACCCAGGGCTGAAGCCCCTGAGTGCAGCTCAGACATGGCAGGACAGGGATGTGACCCAGGGCCAGGGGCTCTGTCCCTGGCCACCATCAGGGCAAGGCTGGCACCCAGAGTGTGAGGGAGGATGGGAATCAGTGGGGAAGTGACAGCAGAGTGACAAGAGCTCCTACAGGCTGCAAGTCTTCCCTACTCCCATGCTGATGGGGCTTGAGCGTGAACAAGGCTTACACTGTGTCCTGCCAGCTTGTGAAAGCAACCTAGGATCAAGGGGGCACCAGTGGTGGTGTGGACAGATGTGCAATGTCATCAGACAGATGTGCAACTGCCACCCAGCATCCCAGGGGAACCAAGGGCTCTGGCACATCCAGCTGCTTGCTCTTACCTTCCCCCCGTAAGGTCATTGTGCTGCTAGAGGAGCTTCATGCTGAGCCTGTGGCCACCAAAACACCTGATGGGGAAGAGAAGCCACAGTTGATTTGTTTACTTGGCACACACATCTGCTTTCCTCCTCAGCACCTTTCCCTCCTGCCCACAGCCTCCTCTGAGCCCCAGGGAAAGGTGCAGCTGAAGGTCCCAGCTCACGGCCAGTGCTGGCAGCTGGACTTGGCACACCTGCCCTGAGACACCAGCACTATTCACAGAGCACAGCCAAGCCAGGACACACAGAGGGAAGCAGCAGGGCAGCTGCTCTTTTAGGAAATGCAGCCTCCTGGGAGGGAGAGGCCTCGGGGGGACCCGAGCAGCCCGGATGTTTAAAGCCCAGAGGATGACAATCCAGCTGGGCACAATTCCAGCACACACTGACTGACCAGCACAACAGCCTTGCCCAGAGGAAGCAGCTCCAGACTCGCCAGCTGCACATGCTGGAATCCAGGCACAAGTCAGACTATGACCAGAGCCCCCAAATCAGTGACAGTGAAAGGAAACAGAGCCCAGAGGACCTGAAGGCCTGGCAGGACCTTCCAGCTCCAGCCCAAGGAACAAAGCTCTCTCCAGCCTCACCACCTGCCAAGCCAGCAGCACCAGCCCCTCACAGCATGGAAATCCCTCCAGGTTGGGAACCAAACCCCTGGACACTGGGTTTCCCACAAGGATACAGTACCTGCACCCACAAGGACTGCTCCATGCCAGGGCACCCAGCAGCCTTGGCTGAAGCTGTCCTGCAAGCACCAAGCATCCTAGGGACAGTCGGGGACACAGAGCTGCAGCAGCACCCTGAGGGGCCAGGACCCGGCTGGATCACAGGATGTCACTCTGCTCCCAGGATCACAGCATGGCCACGGGACCATCGTGGGGTCACTGCTGCTGGAACCTTCCCAGGTTCTGGCCTTGGAGGATGTTCCTGAGAACATTTCCAGTACGGACACTAATGGCTATTCCAGCCACCCGAGTCTCCCCTCCTGCCATGGAGTGTCACCTCCGCCTCGGCACTAAGGAGAAACCAGCGGGAAACTCCACCCAGCACGAACTCTGCAAGGGCTTATCCGCAGTGCAGGCGCTTCCCTGCGAGGCTTCCTGCTCAGCCTGGCCTCCATGGACTCCAGGATTCCAGCTCCAGAGCAGGCTGCAGCTCCACGGAGCAGCAGCTGCATCGCTGGATGCGCTTCTGCAGTGCCACAAGAGCTGAGGTGTAGGGACAGAGGGAGTTTAACAGCCCAGCCGAGTCACTCTACTCCGGAAATGGCTCCAGCTCCTGCCCGTGCACAGACACACGGACAGACACACGGACATGTGCTTGTTTGTGACTTCCTTCCTGATGCTGTGCAGGGCGTCACTGCCAGCTGGGCTCCAACAACAGCTCCAACCAAAACCCCGGCAAAAACCCCCAGCTGAAACCCCCGAGCTGGGCACTTGTGCTGGGAACGGGTAAAAAGCACCCCTGAACCAGCCCCTGTGCCAGCACAGCCAGGCACAGCACCCGCAGCAGTGAGGAAACACCAGCTGTTAAAGTGTTACAAACAATCACAAAACCAGTTCCTATGAGGAAGCCCCATATCATCAAAAGCTGCATTTTTCCTTAAAGCATTCCCAGAAATGATTGTCATTAAGTGCAGCCTCCCCAAAAGACGTAGGTGTGGCCCGGAAAATTTGAGCTCAATTTGTTGGTGCTTAATAAAAGGATGAGGATCTGCAGGCGCCCTTGTGGCGGAACAGCAGCAGAAATTGTGGTCAGCAAGAAATGTCCCAATATATCCAACTCACATCTTTACAAATCAGCAATATTTAATTACTGAATTGATAGTCTCCAGATCATTTACAAAAATAAACACAGCTTGCCTGAGGGCTGCTGCTTCATCCCAACCTGAGCTCAGGCCAATGCTGGCACTGCTGATGGCAGCCCTGCTCCTCCTGGATGCTCCTGCTGGCAACTTGTACAGCACATTTCCAAACACCTGGTGACTCCCAGGTATTTCTGTTAGCAGGACTGGGATGTGGTGAGCATGGGGCATGCAGCATGGAACACGGGGCATGGGGCCAGCCCAAATTTCCCCCAGAAGCCCACAGAGGCACCGCGGGGGTGGCTGCGGTTACCGAGTGCAGCGTCAACCCTGTTGCACAACCCCCAGGTCCTGCTCCTCCACCCCAGCACTGCCCAGACAGGAATCGATCCCATGGGACAGCAGGAGTAGGGTCCAACCCACCTACCCCAGTGGTGGGACAGGGGCTCTGCACATACCTCTGCTGCAGGTGAGCCATGGCCCAGAGCCTCGGAGAGAAGTGAAAATGAATCTGCAGCACTCAAAAAAAAACCACCCACAACAAAAAAGAAGCTGCTATCAGTCACCACGTGGCGAGAGCGGCACTGCTGAGAGCAGGACGGGTTTGATGACTCAAACTGAAGCTGCACTGCAGGTCATGAACCCACGGTATCCACCGGAACAGAGGCCAATTCCATTGAAATCACAAACCAATCCCAGCAAAAACACCTGGGGTTTGGAGCACTTTGGAGTTCTGTGTCCCTTGGAAAATCCCCAAACAGCACAGACAGCCTTGTGGTTTACACTTGCACTGGCGCCGTCATCCCAGGGAAATCTAACGGTCAGAGGAGTTCAGGGATGAGTGTTCAAGCAGCCACCTCAGCACCCAAACCACACAGAGGCTGCTCCAGCTGCATCTTAGCACCCAACAGGCTCAGGGGCCAAAGGGGAATTTATTCTCACTGCTAAGTACCTAGAAAAGTAAACCAGCAGAACCTGCTGCCCTGAGTATTAAGGCAGTGTGTGCCAGACTCAAACACTTTCTGGTTCGGAAAAGCCTGCGAGGTGGGAGCCCCGAGCCACACCACCCGTTCCAGCCGAGCAACCCTGCCCTGCATCCCAGAGAGCCCAGCCAGGGATACGGGCACTGTGTGCCAGCCAGCTCCAGCAGGCTGTAAATCACATCAGCAGAGAATCCACAGACATTTCACAGCACAAACGGACTGTTGGTTCATCGCCTCAAGGCTGTTATGATTAGCAAAATATTTTATTATCCTGCTCAATGCTACAGTGTTCCTCAAACAATAAAAATCCCACCAATTCACAGTGACTCCCCTCCACCCATCCCTTGTTCCAAGCACAGCGATGGCGTTTTATCGTCGGGCAATGGAAACCTCAGCATCCACCCTGCCAGCCTCACAGGGCAACGGCCTTCAGTGCAGAGTGGTTGATTAATTACGGAATGCCCAAGGGAAAGCTGCTGGCAGGAGACAGGGATGGAGGCTCCTACCCTCTCCCTGGCACACGGCACAGTGTCCCCGCACCTCAGCAAGGCTCTGGCACATTAGACGTGCTTGTGCTGAAATGGGACACAAGCTCTGCACTTCAGAGGGAGCTCCTGACGTTTAATTAATCCTCAGAGCTTCACCTTTCCTTAATTACTCTGCGGTTGCTGCCTCGGGGGGACAAAGGCAAAGCCAGCACAGGTGTCACTGCGGGGACAGTAACGCTCCCACAATGGCTCCCCTTGTGCCCTGACCAGTGACTCCACTGCCCGCTGTCCCCACAGAGCTGCAGGAGGGGCTCTGGGGAAGCACTCAGCTGTCCCCCAGCTCCTCTTGCCCAGGGAAGCTGTGGGTGCCCCATCCCTGGCAGTGTTCAAGGCCAGGCTGGATGGAGCTCTGACCACCCCGGTCTAGTGGAACGTGTCCCTGCCCATAGAAGGGGGATGGAACTAGGAGATCTTTAACATCCCTCCCAACCCAAACCATTCCACGATTCTGTGGTGATTCTGTGATTCCTCTCCATGCCCCTGACCAGGTCCCTCCAACTCCCACCCCTCATCCAGGGTATGTCCCAGGGATCCCCACAGGGCAAGGGGAGCTGGGGGTTGCAGCCCCATGTTCACTCACCACGCTTGATGCAAACACAGCTCTTCCCTCACAAAACTGCACAAATATTCCCTGCAGGAATGTGGGTGGTCAGAGCCTGCCATACAACAGGGAGAAAGAGAAGTCAGAGGAACCGCTAGAAAAAACAGTAAGTATCTTCAAAAAATATTTTCCCAATCCACATGCCAAACCCTGAGTCTCAACAAGCTCCATTCTTGCACGCACAAAGATCAGGATCTGCAAACAAAAAGTTGTTTCTGCAAGAGAAACCCCAAAACCTCAAATTTGCTTAAGAAACAAAATCAAAGTGTTTTATTTCCCCATGCAGCAGCAGCAGCAGCAGCCCCGGGGCTGGAGGCACTGCCTGAGGGCAGGGCAGGGCAGGGCAGCAAGGATGGAGGTGCCACTGCTCACCCTGCAGGCAGGGAGGAAAGAGGGGACACAGCTGCACCTCCCCATCTTCCCCAGCTTCTCTGCCCATTCTTGTCCTGTTTCCTGCAGCTCCCTCAGGAACACAGTCCTGAGCACAGACCAGCCCCAGGATCTCTGGCAATGCCCAGCCATGCCTGGCACAGCGGATGCCATAACAGCAAGCATCTGGCCTCTCCACAAAGCCAGAAACTTTGGGAAGCACCAGCACCCACTTCAGCAACATGTGAGCTTGTGGCCTCCCACTCCCCAGCCCCAGCAAGGCTGGGCAATGACCACCCCCAAGTCCTGGCACAGGAGAAGCCCTTGTGAAACCACCAATGGCAGAAACGGAACCGGGTCCTTCCGAGACTGCGCCACTGCTGCCTCGTCAGCCAAACCACCCCGCGCGGCGCATCCGAGCTCCTTCCTGTCTGCACGAGCCCAGTGGGAGCCCTGCTCCTCCTCTGCTGCCACTTGCATCTGCAGACGCTGGGCCACCAAGGTCCTGTGCTTGGTGTCCCTCCCCTGCACGGTGCCCATGCCCTGGGTGCCACCCAGCCATGCTGGCCTGCAGCTAGCTGTGAGCACAGCTGTCTGGGGGGGAGGGCTGGCTGCTTTCCCATCCCCTCGAAGCTCAGCCACTGCCAGCAACAGCCTCTCATGCCGCAGGATCCCTCCCAGCACCAAGCAGGAACAGGAGCACTGGAAAAGCCCCAAGGGCATCCCCTGCCCCGGCACAGCAGCCTGCGGCTCCAGAGCCAGCGTGCCCATGGCCATTCCTCCGTGGAGAAGCACCTGGATTCTTCAGCCCCTTCAGAGCCCCAAGTCTCAGTCTGAGGTCACTTGCTTCACTTCCGAGTTCTGCATGTTGAGCAACCCCCGCTGCTGCTCTTGTTTGTTGTCCCTGATAGGGGACAAGGCAGCACGGCCAGCCCTGGCCGGCCCTCCTGCCTGCTCCTGCACTGCAAGGCACCACAGCACGGACTGGGGACAAAAAGGGGGGAAAAAAATCATCGTTCACCTCGGGAAGGGATTTCTTTGAGATTTCCTGCAGGAATTCTGGAGGCAGACAGGGCACTAAAGGCTTGGAAAACAGAGTGAACCAAAGCAAGCAGCCGACACTGGGGCAAGCTCCTCCCGTGTTCTGCGCGCCTGCAGCCTGTGGGATCCAGAGGGAAACGTGCTCGGCCAAGGCACGAGGCTGAGGCTCCTCAAGGCATCACAAATTCATCACAAGGCACATCTGTACGGTGCCAAATAAAACCACCTGCTGGGGGTTTGTTTTCTCTCTCCAAAAATCTTCTTGACAGTCCCTGCATTTCAACAGCGCTCCTGCCATCCCACACATCCCTGAAGGCTCGGCGTATCCGTAATGCAAACTGCCTTTGGAAAAATCTCCTTAAAATAGTGACAGAAATTACTAATACAGTTTGTAAAACCTACAGGCAGAGGACGGCAGTGGCACAAGCCTGCCCATGCTGGTGAGCCCACCAGTGTCCTGCAGAGACCCCAGGCCCCAGCCTGGCATATCCTCCCGCAGGGAAGCCCCCTCAATGCCAGCTGCTGTGGGTGATGCTGGGGAGGACCTGCAGAGTGCCCAGTTCAGCTGCTGTCCCCCAAATTCTGGGCTGCCTCCCCCGTGTGACCCCTGGCAGATCCTGGGCTGCCTGGGGGCTCTGCAGCACAGCTGCTCTTGTAGTGCCACATGCAGCAGCCTCAGGGCACCAGCTGCCACCAGCACGCGATGGCAAACCCCACTCGCAGGCGCTCGCGTTGGCACTTGACAGCTCCCCACGAGCACGCTGCAGCATTCCCACAAAGCACACGGCAAATCTGGAAACCTGTTAGCACCAATTGCTCGGATCTCCCCACTCACCCTTGCTCAGCGCCCGAGCAGGAGGGAGCAGCACGGCTGTGCCGAGGGGGGATTTGCCTCCCGAAACCGAGTCTAAGCAGCTGGCAGGGACTGGCAGAGGGAGGCGTCTGAAGGGGTTTCAAGCTGTGAGATGGTTTTTGGACAGACCCCCAGCGTGCAAACAAACACAGCAAGGGACAGAGCAAAGGCCTGTGTGATGCAAACCATCCCCTGCCTGCAGAGGAGGGCAGCCCAGCTCAGGCTGCTGGCCCTGGGGACATCGTGCTGGCAGTGCTGGGAACTCCAGCACCAGCAACTCCGGCCATGAATCCCAAGGAACTTGGGCTTCCTATGGACAAAGCAGGGATGTCACATCCCTGACATACAGGTCACAGATGGGCACTGCCAGGAGAGTGTCAGTGCTTTGTGTGGGCTGTGAGTTGCCAATGCAGCTGCTCAGGAGCCCATCTGCACGCCCTGCCAAGGGACCTGCACCCTGCAGCCACCCTGACCTCAGTGCTCCCAACACCTCTGGAGCCTCAGTAGAGGCTGGCGCTGCCCGAGACCTGAAGGTGCACCCTCTCACTGGGCACCCACCTGCCCAGGCCACCATGCTCATCCTGGTATAGAAGGGCAGTCCCAACCCCAGCTGAGCTCTGGACGCCTGGACAGATGGACAGCCCCAGCCCATGGGTGCCTCTGTGGATGGCAGTGCTTGGGTTATGGAGGCACGGTTTGGTGCTGGGCTGCCACAGGCGTGCTATGCGAGAGGGAAGAGGGGACTGTGTGCCAAAGGGCAGAAAGGGGTGACAAAGGTACAAGGAGCATGCTGAACTGAGCACCTGCTCCCACCTGCCATGCACCCTGCACTGTGTTCTGTGCACTGAGCACCCTGTGGCACCCCCAGCACACCCTGCACTGCCCTGGACAACCCTGCACCCAGCACCACTCTCTGAACCCACAACCGAGCATCCTGCACCGAACACCCTGCACACAGCACCACTCTCTGAACCCAGAACCGAGCATCCTGCACCAAACACCCTGCACCCAGCACCACTCTCTGAACCCAGAACCGAGCATCCTGCACCAAACACCCTGCACCCAGCACCACTCTCTGAACGCAGCACCGGGCACCCTGTGGCACCCTCAGCACACCCTGCACTGCACTGAACACCCTGCACCCAGCACCACTCTCTGTACACAGCACCGAGCATCCTGCCCTGGACAAGCCTGTACCCAGCACCACTCTCTGAACCCACAACCGAGCACCCTGCAGCGAACACCCTGCACACAGCACCACCCTCTGAACCCAGAACCGAGCATCCTGCACCGAACACTCCGCACCGAGCATCCTGTACCGGGCACACAGCACTACTCTGAGCACTCTGCATTGAACACCCGGCACCGAACACGGCTCTGTGTGCTCTGCCCCGCACACCCAGCATCGCTCTGTGTCCTCAGCACCGCACACCCAGCATCGCTCTGTGTCCCCAGCACCGCACACCCAGCACCGCTCTGTGTCCCCAGCACCGCACACCCAGCACCGTTCCGCTCACCCACCCTCGCCCGGC
>VYZT01044832.1:274020-302181 GCA_013400735.1 Pomatostomus ruficeps
AGACGCGGCGACGTCACGCGCACGCGGGGCCGGGATCCCCGCCCGCCGCTCCGCGCGTGCGCCGCGCGCCCCGGGAACCGGGCGGCACGGGGGGACGGGGACCAGAGGGAGAGCCGACCCGAACCCCTGTCCGGGCCCGAATCTGTCCCCGTGCCGGTGCTGTTGCCCGTGCCGGTACCGGCTGTGACCGTGCTGCCGTCCCCGCGAGGTCCCGGGTGCGTTCCCGGCGCCCTGCCCGCGGCCGCACCGTTACCCCCGCTCCCCACCCCGTTCCCGGTGCCGCCTGTGTGCAGTGCCTGGCAGCGCCGCCGTCACTGCTATCGCTGTAATTAATCACCGTCCCTAATTAGTAGCGTGGGAGCGCAGGTAAATGCCACCCGGGGTGCCCCACCGGGAGGTAACGGGATGGGACGGGGGAATGAAGCCCCAAGGAAGTGCCCAATGGGGAGGAACAGCGTCCGAGGGGGAAAGAAAGAAACTTCTTGAAAGTGAATTTGTCTTTGATTGACTGCAATTTCGGTTGTTAATTAGCGCCCAGGTGGATCCCACCGGCAGAGACCCAGGACCCCCCGCAGCCCCCCGAGCCCGCAGCCGTGGACAGAGCCAGGAGCCCGCCGGGGTCCCACCGCTCCCGGGGCACCCTGAGCCCCGCAGCTGAGAGGGTCCCCACGGGGGCTGGTGGGGTCGGGCTGCAGAGCCTCTGCCACCCCCTTCTCCCATCCCGAGGGTCTCCTGTGTCCCAGCCCCAACGTGCAGAGCTCCTGCATGAGACCAGTTCCTTGGGAAAACCACCCTCCACCATGTCCCACCCGCCTCCCGCACAAGGCTGGCCCAGCCCAGGAAAGCGAAGCCGCGTTCATGCACCACCGACTGCCGAGCAGTTCTAATCTTCTGGTTTTTTTAATTTGCCTCACAAGGTAGAGTACATCCAGGGAATGTGCAATGTACAAGGAAAGTGCTGGGCAGGCGAGCGCGAGGGGAGGCGGGGGTGCCCCACGGGGCCCGGGTCTCATAGCTAGCAGGCGGCACGCTCAGTCGGAGGGCGCGTCGGGGGTGACGAAGGTGCCCTTCTGGTCCCACTGCATGTCCCGGATGCGGCGGATGGACTGGATCTGGGGCTGGAAGGCAGACCACTCGTTCCAGTGTCGGAAGTCTCCGGTCTCAAAGAGGTACTGGTAGCCTCTGTAGCCAGGGTACTGGTACCCAACCCAGCTGCAGAAAAAGCAAACACAGGGCACCTGAGCGGGGTCGGATGCTTCAGGCAGCAGCCACATGGCCGGTGCACACTCGGGGGCCAGCAGGGCCTCCCTGTGCTGGGCACCAGCCCCTGGGGGACAGGCCACACCACCAGAAACAGCCACAGCACCAGAAACAGCCACGCCACCCAAACCAGCCATGCAGCACTTTCTGGCTGCCCGAGAGCCGACAGCAGTGGGTCAGGGAGAACAGGAGCCTGGCATGAGACAGCTGCCACTGCAGCCTGGCTTACGTTCCACTGGGCACCTGCACGCTGCCCACACGATCGCAGAAACCATAAGCCCAGAGGCTGGGAACATCGTCCTCCTGGATTTCCATCTTGTTGCCCTTGAAGTCAGCAGACTCGTAGAGGGAGATTTTGTGGTCCTCAGCTTCCTGGGGAAGACAGAGGGAGAGCGGTGGGCAGTGCGGCCAAAGCCCTGAAGCTTTGCTGTAGCAAGGCATTGAGTAGCACAGCCTGGCCCTGGGCAGACCCCACCAGGGCTCTCTGCTCTCAGCACTCACCATTTTGATGGGACGCATGGACATGAAGCAGTCACTCCGGTAGCTGCTGGACCAGGTGTCCCAGCGAGGGTACTCGCCCTTCTCCAGGATGAACATCTCTCCACGCATGTTGGCCTGCTCGTAGGCCACCCAGCTGGGGAGAGAGGTGGGCAAAGAGCATGTCAGGTGCCACCCAGCAGCTCCCCTCCTGCTCAGCCAGCCTGCAGGATGCTGGAGGGGTCTTCAAAAAGGCTGTGGCCCCACCACCCTGCTCCCATCTTTGTCCCAGCCCAGGCACTGGGGCCTGTGCAGAGCCAGTGCTGATCCATGGGCTCCCGGCTGGAAGCTCGCTGGTGTGTCCAAACCTGCAGTAGGCACCAGCACTCCCAGTGCTCCTCTTCCTCAGCCGGGGAGCAGCAGGACCCTGCACAGCTGGTGATCCCCACATGCTCACCCCGCAGAGTCAGCTCAGGACTCTGTTGTCCCTCCTGTGTAATCCTGGCACGCCTCACTGCTGCAGCGCCAGCCAGCGCTGGCACCCATCCCACTGCCGGGTGCCGGGCTCGCTCAGCTGCAGTGTCACCTCTTCAGCAGAGCCACGAGGTGCTGCAGTGCTGGGAATGTCATAGGCTTCGGGCTTCAGAAGCCCCCAGCACCATGGGAGTCCTGCATTTGCTGCTTCCCCTTTCCCTGCAAAACAGCTCTTCCTGCAGGTGCTAGCAGGGGTTTTCCTGCTGGCAGGAGATGTGTTCAGGTACCCCAGGCTGCACTGCTGAAGCTCAGCTTGGTTGTTTTGCTTTTGTCTTTTCCTAAGTAAACTTTTGGGTGCAGAGTCCCATCAGTGCCTCCCAAGGAGCTTCTGAAGACCCCAATGACATCCAAGTTCTCTGTCCTCCCAGTTTCACCCTAAGTCTAGTACATCTTCCCAGATACCACACCTGAGCTCCTTCCAGGCTGCTCCATCCCCTTTTGGTTTCCAAAAGGGTTGGTTATTCTGAGTTCCTAATAAAAAAGTCATCTGTGCTTCATTATTTCATTCCAGGTGACCACAGGTCACCTTTCCGGTCCCTCAGGGATGCTCTCAGGACAAGCCATGTCTTGTGCATCCTCCCCACAACACTGCCAGCCCCCCTGTATTCCTGGGTGTGCTATTTCCAGCTGGATGCAGTGTGGTGGGATGCTCCTTCAACATGGAGATCATCCATCTGCTCAGTTATCTGCTTTGGGGATCATTTTTGTCTCTGCCTGTGTCAACTGTTCCCACGGCTTTGAGACCTGCCCAGCCCCCTTGTTGCTGCTGGGCTGCCTGGGTGCAGGCAGGGGTGTGGGGCTGCCTGCCCACCCCTGCCTGCTCCAGCCTGGTCCAAGGATCCCACCTCATTTCACCTTGGCTTCTCTAAAACCTGCAGGGGTCCCTTGCATTCCATGGACAGCTCCAGGTGGCTGAAATAATGGACACCTTTCCTCTGCCCTTGGCTTTGCCTCTGGTGCCCTTTGCTTTACATGCGGCCCTGGCATCCTTCCCACCCATCCTGGCCCTCCCATTCTCCTCAAAGGAGATCCGGGATTCCTGCTCTGCTCCTGCGCTGGCCCTGCTCCGCTCTGCCCAGGCAGCAGGGAAAGACTGCTGCATGTCACACTGTGTCCCCACCCACCGGGGACATTCCCAGGGACACAGCCCCCTCCGTGGCTGGGGTCACTTACGGTCCAGAGATGACAATGACACTGCGCACTCGGTCGAAGCCGCGGTCAGCCAGGTTCAGGCACTCGGCAGTGAACTCCATCTGCCTGCCCTGGAAATTCTCCTGGTCGAAGACAACGATCTGGGGGTACAAGGAAAGGGTGCGATGAGGACTGGCATGCCCAGGGAGGACAGGCTGATGCTGTGTGACCCTGCATGCCTGATCCCACTGCTCCACATGTCCTCCTCAGCTCTCCAAGCCTTCCTGTGGCTTCTCGGATCTGGTGCCCGCCCAAGCTGAGCTGGGCTCTGTGCATGGGCAGCCCTGTCCTGGCACAGGCTGAGCACAGGAATCTTCCCCAGCTGTTCCTGCTCCAAGAGGGCCTCATCCTGCCCCTGGTTCTGCTGCTGCCGGTACCCACACTCGTGGGAAGGAGCTGCTTTTCCTGGTGCTCCATCTGCGCTGTGGCCTTTGCTGCTTAGCATGGTGTCACTGGAGCCCTCACATCACTTTCCCCTTGTGCCAGCCCTGCTGCAGCTCTTTGGTGGCACGCTGACCTGGCATCACTGTGGCATTTCAGTGCTGGCCCTGTCACCCCTAGAGTCCCCTCCACCTCCCCACAGGACCCCTGCATGCAGGGGGTGACCAGAGGGAGCAGCCAGCCCTGACACCATAACCCAGGGGAGAGCATTTCCAAAGCCTTCGGTCCCCAACAAGCTGTCCTGGGCAAAGGGACCCTCCGACTGTTCCTCCTGCAGCAGCTGCCCAAATCCCGTGCCTGCTGTCAGAGGGACAGAGCAGGCAGGGATGGCATCACCCACCCTTCCACACTCCTTCCCCCCGAACAATCTCCTCCTGCCCCAGAGATGCTGCCCCATCCCTCAGCCCGGAGCATGTCCCTGCGCGTGGGGAGCCCCAGGGCTTACCCTGAAGGCTTCTGGGGAGGGCTCCTCGCCCTTGCTGTTTGCAACAGGAGCAGGGTCGAGGGATGGAGTTGGCGCAGGAGCTGCCTTCTCCTTCTCATCTGCAGCCTGGCCGGGAGCAGCGGGTTTTGTGGTCTCAGACATCGCGGTGGTGGGCTCAAGTCTGTGACAGGTCACCAGTGGCAGGTTAGAGGGAGGCACGGGTGTGGGCACCCACAACCCACCCTGGGAATGGTGGCATCGGGATGGGTGGGCAGGGCCAGAAGAGGTGCCACTGGAAGGTTCTCCAGGTGACACAGGCAAGGGGTCCTGCCTTCACCAGGGGGATTGCAGGAGATCCTGGAGTCCACACCCTCCTTCTGTAGTCAGGAGACTCTGAGCATGGGCCCAGCACTGCAGGGGTGCCCAGGGATGGGGCCTGATGCTGTGCCAGGCACTGGGGCCGTCCCGCACGGGGTGTGCCTGGGAGCCCGGGGAGCACCGGGGCAGCGTGTGAGGGGTGGGAAGGGACAGCCCTGGTCTGCTGAGGCCCTGCAGCTGGCACTCTGCTGAGGCCCCGCAGGTCAGTGTCACCAGCAGCTCCCCGGGGAGTGGAGGGCAGTGGGATGCTGAGCACCGAGGTGCTCCCAGACGTGACCACCACAGCAGTGGCCACAGCTTAGACCCTGAGATTCCCTCTCCCCACCTCGGGTCCGGCTGCAGCCCGGTGTCCGGGGACTTTGTCCTCTTACCTGGGCAGCTGCTGCTTCTTGTTGGAGTGAGCGGGCTTGTGTTTCGGGGCGCCGCGAGGCCCCCACTTTATAGCCTGGCAAGGGCAGACCCCCGGGCGGGCGCACAAAGGAACTGCCAGCTCATCAGTGTCTGCGCGGCCGCCCAGTCATCACATCCTGCAAAGCGCTGGGCGAGCTGGAAGCCTCTCCCCGGCCCCGTGCCCAGCCGCTGAACCCAGCACTTTCCTTTGTGCCCTCGGCACAACAGAAGACCTGACCGTGCCACTTTGCAGCGCGCCCGGCACCCGCTGCCCCGCGTGCGGCCGCCCCTGCAGGGCATATATAGCCCTGGCACGGCCCGGCCGGCGCCGGCACCGGCACAGGAACACCTCCCCTGCCCAGCGCCCCGACCCCGGGCCCGCGGGGACACCCCGCTCCCGTGCCGCTGCCACCGCGGAGGGTGCAGCAGTTCCACCGTGCCCGGCCTGCAGCCGCACTGTGCCCGTTTCTCCCCTCCAAACACTGAACCTCTCTCTTTGAACATCATTCCATGCCTGTAAGTGCCGGCAGTGCTGCCCTGGAGACGCCAGGAAGCGAGACCTGAGTGTTCTGAAATGCTTCAGGAGTGAGGTTTTTTCCAAATGATGTGTAATCGAAGCTGACACTTTCTGAACCACCTGAGTGCCTGAAAACGGTGTTTGTTCTCCCTGAGGATGTCCCTGCTCATTGACAGGGCTCTTCCTTTGCTTTTTAGCCCATTTTCCCCGTGCTGTGCTCACCCTTTACCACCCCTGGTTCTGCCAGCACCACACTCATGATTTTGGGGCATCAGCTCTGTCTGATGGGTGCAGGAGGGTCGTGGGGTGGCTGGTTGGGGATGCACTGGCACCAGTCCCTGAGGCAGCTCAGCCTCTGGTGCCACATCTCCCCCATCCCATGGCACCTCCAGGGGATGTTCCCGAGTCCCTCAGAGCCTCTGATCAGCTCTTCTCCATCTCCACATCCCTGCCCAACACCCCCAGCTTCCCGCAGCATCCAGCACCAGCACCCGAGGGTGTGCAGGCTCAGAACCCCGTGTGCTGCCCTTCTCTTTTGTTCCCCTCTTGTGTCACCCAGCAGTGGTGGGATCCAGCTGCACCCTCTGGGCGATTGCGCAAAATCCCGAACAAAGAGAATGTATTGATCCCTTCTTTTCCCGAGGTTTTTCAGCAGGTGTGCTGTGCCCGTGACACAGCTGGGTGCGGGGTCTGCTGCCCTTTTACCCTGGCCACTGGCCCAGATTGGTTCTCACCTTGACGCTGGGCAGCATTTCATGATTCACGATTTCAACTTGCTCTCGTTTCCATGGTTTTTATCCAGATTTCTAATTTAACCTGCCCACTCTTCCTACCAGAGCCAGCGTGGGTGTTCTCCCTGTGCTGCATCCCCTGTGCCTCCTGGGCAGTAACCAGCAGGTCTCACCCACCCCCACTCCTGACTCTGCTTCCCCTCCCAACCCCAGCACCTTTGAACCCGGGCATTGGAAAACCAGCTCGGAGGGGCCAAGCTCTGCTCCTGATGGCTGCTTTGCTCATTACTGAGGTCTCAGGAGCCCTGTGGTGTTCCCTGAGCCCCCTGTGGCAGAGCTGACAGCAGGGCCTCCCAGACACAAAATCTCTGTCCTGTAAAGCCCCTCGCTGCACCATCCCTCCCTGGCATGGAGGAGCCTGTGGGATGCACAGCTCCAGCACAGCAAAGGGCTGTCCTCACAGCAGAGGGCCAGAGCTGGCACAGCGTGGCCGCAGAGGGCACAGGCACGAGGGTTTGTACTGCCCTGTGAGTCCCGCTGCCCACAGAGTTCCCGCTGATGTGTCCCTGCCTGGCACTGAGTGGCACTGTGGGGGCACCTGGCCACAGCCCAGGCTGCAGTGGCCACATCCCGGTGCCAGGAAAGGGTGTGGGCAACAAGTGAATGGTGGTCACTGTGCTGGTGGCCAGCACATGCTGAGTTTAACTCAGGCCACAGTGAGAGGCCACGGATAAATTGTGCCAATGCCAAGAGGGCTTTTGCTGGGGTTGCAGGTGGCAGGGACAGCCTGTGCAGCCCTGCTGTGCCCTGGGGCAGTCGCTTGTGCTGAGCCTCCCCAGCTGCCCTGCTCTGCCTCCCCCAGAGTGCCCTGAGCTCACAGGGCTGCT
The DNA here is from genome assembly GCA_013400735.1 of Pomatostomus ruficeps. Classification (NCBI taxonomy): domain Eukaryota; kingdom Metazoa; phylum Chordata; class Aves; order Passeriformes; family Timaliidae; genus Pomatostomus; species Pomatostomus ruficeps. The sequence continues at coordinate 281,251 of VYZT01044832.1, forward strand.
GCAGCTGCATGAGGGGGACTCTGGCTCAGTCTTCTGGCAGTTTCCTGGAAAATTCTGTCCCAAAACACAGCACTCCCTGGGAGAAAAATGTGGGTTTTCCAACTGGGCCCAAGAGCCTCCACTGTCTGCTGCCAGCTCCGAGGGACCAGCTGGGTGGGTGCCTCTGCTCGGGCTTTGAAGCTGTGGCACCACTCCAGGATGATTTGTGAGGTGTGTGGGTCACTGTAAGCAAAGCTGAAAGGTGTTTAGGGCCCCAAAATGTGGGTGCAGCAGCACACAGAGACAGGAGGCTGCCGCAGCTCTTCCCAAATCATGATCTGCAGCTTGAGTCCCTTCCTTGCCTTTGCAAACCCCCAACACCACTTTCTGTGCCCCTGGTCCCCATTCTTATGGAGTCCATGGCTGTTGTGTGCCCAACCTGCAAAAAGCTGCTCCGGGTTTTAGGGAGAGCTGCTCTGCCCTTGCAGGGAGAGCAAGTGGAGACGTGTCCTTCCTCCCACTTCCCAGAAACAGGTGAGGAAACCTCCCCACGCCCCCAGTGCAGGCAGTGCTGCCCTTGGGCAGGGGGAGCGCTGCCAGAGCTGGGACGCGGCCCTAGCCCAGCCCCACGCCAGGGAGGGCACATGGCAGGAGTGCTGGCAGAGCCTGGGGGAGATGCCTCGGCTCTGGAGCTGTGGGGCTGGGGTCAGAGCCTGTGCCCGGTGGGCCAGCTCGACATCCCAGCTCATCAGTGTCTCTGACACGGCGCCTTTGTTCTGCCCGGTCCCTCCTCCCCGCCATGTGCTGAGTTAGGGGTTTCGGTAATGCTCCCCTGGGCTCTGTCTCTATCTGGAGGCTATAAAAACCCAGCCGGAGGCTGCTGGACATGTCACCTCCCTGGGCACCAGTGCCTCACCGCAGGTAAGTGCCGGAGCCTGGGGCAGCTGCCCTGTGCCCATGGCTGGGGCCTGGGAGCAAGCAGCTGCAGGAACAGGTGGAGGAGCATCCAAGATCTGGGGCTAGACCTCTCCTTGGCACCGGGAGCTGTGGCGGGGGGCTGGGGGATCAGGGGCCATCGCTGGCTGTGACAGCGGCAGGGTTGATGCTCAGTGTGGGCACGCGGCCGCCTCTGCAGTGCTCCCGGCTCAGCTCTGCCCTGCCTGCACCGGCTGCCAGCACCGGGGCTTTGGCTCAGGGAGCTGCCAGTGGGAGGAGGAGTTTCCCTGGGCACGGGTAGGGATGTCTGCCAGGGCCAGGTGCCTGCTGGGCCAGGTGCCCACCGCTCCACACGGCCCTGGTGGCAGCTCCGGCTGGGCAGGGAGAGCCACAGTGCTCTTCATCTGCTCCAGCATGGAGCAACCCCCTTGTTGTCCCCCACACTGCTGGTGAAGGGATGTGCGTGGGCTCCTGAGATCATTTTCATCTGGGCAGAGCGGCAGCTTTAACAGTGCCCTTCCCCTGTGCTCTGGCAGAGCCACCATGACCCACCGCTGCAAGAAATCCTCTGGCCTCTGGAAGGTACGGGAGCCTGGGCAGGACAAGCACCATGCCCTGTGAGCACCCAGAATGGGGCTGCAGAATCTGCTCGGGGCCTTGGCACCCCCAGAGCCCCTGACTTCCTTTATTCCCCCCAGATCGTGGTGTGGGATGAGCCTTTCTTCCAGGGCAAGAAGCACGAGTTCACCACCGACTGCTACAGCACCCTGGAGCACGGCTTCAGCACCGTCGGCTCCTGCAAGATCGAGAGCGGGGCGTGAGTGGGGGTCCCGGGGCACTGCCACTCCACGGTGCTGCGGGACCCCAAGGATGGCAGGGGGGTTGGAGGATGATCTCCAGTGCCTTTTTCCACCCGAGCCGCGGGGCTGCCTCCAGGCACTGCTAGGCGCAGCGAGCACAGCCGGGCTGTGAGTGGGGTAGGGGGCACTCCGGGGGTCTCACCGCTCCCGCCTCGGCAGGTGGGCAGGCTTCGAGCACTGCGGCTTCCAGGGGCAGCAGTTCGTGCTGGAGCGCGGCGAGTATCCGTGCTGGGAGGCGTGGAGCGGCAGCAACGCCTACCACGTGGAGAGGATGTGCTCCTTCCGCCCCATCGCCTGCGCCGTGAGTGCCCCCGCCCCGGCTCCCCCCGCGGGGCGGCCCCCGGAGCCCACCACCGGCCACGGACAGCGTGGCAGTGCCAAAGCCGTGCCCGTCTTGGCCGCAGGACCACGGACGGAGCAGGCTGATGCTCTTTGAGCAGGAGAACTTCCAGGGCAAGCGGGCAGAGATGAGTGACGACTGCCCCTCGCTGCCCGCCCTGGGTTGGGGCAGCAGCACCGTGGGCTCCTTCCTTGTCCGCTCCGGCGCGTGAGTACCCGGGGCTTGCAGCCTGCCAGGACCCGGCTCCGGGGCACGCAGCAGAGCAGGGGATGCTCTGGCAGCTGCCGGGACCTTCCCGCTGCCCGGCGCCCCCAGCGCGGGGGCTCCCCGGTGCCGCCAGCCCCGAGCCACTGCCGCTCTCTGCTCTGTCGCAGGTGGGTCTGCTCGCAGTACCCGGGGTACCGGGGCTTCCAGTACCTCCTGGAGAGCGACAGCCCCGCGGGCGAGTACAAGCACGTGCGGGAGTGGGGGTCCCACGCGCAGACGGGCCAAGTCCAGTCCATCCGCAGGGTCCAGCAGTGACCGCGGTGCCGGAGCCCCCGCGCCGCCGGCCGCGCGCCCCGGGCACCGTTTGTCCCGCGGGGCGGCGGGGACAAAGCTCAATAAACGCTCAGTTGTCCAAGGCGGCGCTGGCATTGGGGATGGGGGGCCATGGGGGTACGTGGCCGGCAGTGATGCCACGCCCCGGGGGCGGAGCGGGGCTCTGCAGGGGCAGGGATGGGGTGAAGGGGGATTTTTCTGCCCGGCTGCAGGCGCAGGGGCTTTGCAGGACCCGCACATCCCACCACCCCACAGACACCCTCTGCTCCGCCAGCACCTGCCACGGGCTGGAAGGGGCTGCAGGATCAAGGAAGCTGCAGGTGCGCACTGTGCACCTCTCCCCGCATCCATGCACACCCTGTACCCATCGCAGCACTCTCACATGCCTGTGCACACCCCTGCACCCATCCTGGCACTCATCCCTCATTCTCGCACACCCGATGTGCAGCCAAAGCTGGAAATACAGCAGGGAAAGGCTGGTTTGGAAAAATTCCTCATTTCAGAAGAACCCTGGAGAAAAAGTTTGATGTAGTGAAAACGTCCCATCCATGACATTTGCAGCAGCAAGGCCACCAGCGTAGGGAATGCTGCCCAGGAAGGGATCCTATCCTCTCCGCAGGAAATCACAATTAAAAAGGCAAAATAGAAGAAGAAACAAAAAGTTTTGGGATGGGCTGAGTGAAACCCTCCTGAGCCCCGGGGCAAACCTGTCCGGCAGCCAGCGAGACCCGAGGAGCGGAGCTTCCCGCCCCCTCCACGGCCACAGCTGGGGGGACCTCCGTCCTGGGCACCCCCTTGGCCCTGCCCAGCCCCGCCCCAGAGCCCCGGAGGGACGTGGGGTCCGGGAGCAGGGCCAGCACATGGCCAGGCACAGTGGGCATCTGGCGGCTAGACCAGGGGTCCCCGGGGACCCGGTGGGGACTTGGAGAACAATGCGGGAGCCTAGCAGCTGCACAGCGCTGCAGAGGGACTGTCATAAATCCCGGACGCGCGGGGAGCTGTCCCCGGCGTGGGGGCGCTGTCCTGGGACAGGGCTGTGTCCCCAAACAGGCCTGGTCCCTCTGCCATCCGTCCCCACCGAGCCCGGCCGCATCCTGCCCATGTCCCCAGGGGTATGCCCTGCAGGCCCTGCCCAGCGCCCCGTGTCCTGTGTCCCCTGGGTCACAACCATGGCTGTGGGGAGCCCGTGGCACCACGGCGGATGATATCCTAGCAGGGGTGACAGTGGCCTTTGTCGTGGCAAAGGGGTCCCCGGGGCCTCCCTCAACGGGAGTGGTGTGGGGAACGGTGCGGGAGCGGAGCGAGGGCGCTGCTAGAGCGGTGCTGGACGTGATGCGAGAGCGGTGCGGAGCGGGAGCGGTGCGGGAGCGGTGCTGGGTGTGATGCGGGAGCGGTGCGGAGCGGGAGCGGTGCGGGAGCGGTGCTGGGTGTGATGCGAGAGCGGTGCGGAGCGGGAGGGGTGCAGGAGCGGTGCTGGGTGTGATGCGGGAGCGGTGCGGAGCGGGAGCGGTGCGGGAGCAGTGCTGGACGTGATGCGAGAGCGGTGCGGAGCGGGAGCGGGGCGAGGAAAAGGTGACTCGGCCGCATTTCCAGCATTAAAATTTAATGCGAGTTGCAGCATCCTCCTGCGCCGTAGGTAGGGCCGGGGGGGCCGGGGGCTGCTGGAGGAGGAGTTTGCGTGGCCGCCTCTTCCTCAGGGATGCTCTGGGAAAGCTCCAGCACAAAGGAGCGGCGCGGCGGGCAGGAGCGAGCGGAACCGGCGCCCCCCAGCCCCAGCCCAGTCCCCCGGGAGCAGGTAACGCACCGCGGGCACGGCTCAACTCCCTGCGGACGGAGATGGGGCGCCGGTGGGATCTGGGGGCGCGGGGAGCCTGGGGGCGGCCCCCACCTCCGGGCTGGAGCGGGGGGCGATGTCGCCCCAGGACTCGGGGGGTCCTGTGGGCATCGTTCCGGGAGGTGCAGAGCCGGCGGGCGTGGCTGCTCCCTCCTCTCCATTCCCCAAAAATACCCCTCCTTCTCAATATATTATTCCCTGGTTATAAATAAGCCCACGAGAGCCCCCCCGTCCCCGGCACGACCCCCCCCCTTCCCCGGGGATGCCAGGCCGGGCAGCCCTGGCCCCCTCCCTTTGTTAGGGCAGGGGCAGCCGCGCATCCCGCAGCGTGTTCCCGACCACATCCCGGCCCGGCGGGTGGCCCCGGTGATCCCGGTCCAGAGGCAGCACTGGGCAGCCTGGCACCGGCCCCTGAACACCACCTGCAGCCCCCGGCCCAAATCAGAACTAACTGCTGCGCCGCTTGTTTGTATTTTTTTCCAGAATCCTCATCAAGAATAGGGCTCCTGCCAGGTAAATGGATTCTTGCCTGATTTTCAATGCTCCTGGGAGGCTTTGCAGCCAAAATGCTGTTTTACTGCTTTGTCTCGAACGCCCCATTTTCTCCCAAAGCTGATGATCCTAGGCGGGGGTTAGAGGCGAGACTGGGGCCAGCAGCCCCAGGGCACAGCGCAGCCCTTTCTTCCCCTCAGAGTTAACCTGGCAGATGCTCTTCTTGCGGAGCCATTTTCTCTCCCTCATTGTCTCGCAGCCTTTTGTGTGTGTGGGGAGGTCCTGCCCGGGAAGCCAGGAGGAGCCCAGAAATAATCAGGTTTTCAGGCGTTCCGGGCTTGCGGGGAGCCTTTCACACCCTCACACGCCCCTTCTCCCGGTCTGCCCAGCCCCAGAGCCTCAGACAAAGGCGGCAGCACCTGGCACTACTGCAGCAGCACCGGAGTCTGGGCTGTGCTGGAGCCTGGGCTCTGCTGGATGGCAGCAAGGGTCGGGCAGCGCCGGCAGGGCACAGGGCAGGGGTGTCTGGTCACCCCGCTGGGATCTGGGGGCTCAGGGGGCCCGGATGCCACATCCCAGAGATCATCTCCCAGGGGTCTCTCGCAGCAGTGCCGTGCCTACTGTGCCCTCATCTCCCTTCTGCCTGCAGTGGAGCTTGTGCTCCTCTCCCTCCCTCCTCACTCGAGGAGGGGGTTTAGCCCCCATTTAATTTGGGCGTCCAGCCCCCCAGGGGCACTGAATGTGCCACCCATGCGTGTGGCAGGGGCAGCTCAAGCTCACGCTCTAGACGAGTGTTTAGGTGAGTCCTGTCTGCGCAACATTGTTTTCCCCTCCCTGTCTCCTGGGATGTGCTTCATTCCCAGGCCAGAGAGGCCATCCTGCCGCGGTCACGTCCCTCCTGCCCCACCACAGGCACCTCCCGCTCGGATCCAGGCGGGGGATCCATTTGCCAGATGCTCAGTGGCATCTCCGCAGCTCATTCGCTCTCCTCGGCCCCATCGCAGCTGGGTTGCAAATGCCGCCTGGACGTGCTGTCCCCACGCGAGGGACTGTCCTGCCGGCAGCGCCTGCAGCGTGCGGTGACAATGAACCGCGGGAAGCAGGAGCGGCTCCGCAGCCGAACTGCAGAGTCATCACGGCCCCGCTCCCCGGGGAGCTGCTGCCGTCCTGGTTTGCCCAAGGCGGCCGTGCAGGGCAGGGCAGGAGCAGGAGCAGGGCAGGCCACAGACACGGGCTGGCTGCTGGCACCAGCCGCGTGTCCCCACACCCCCGAGGAGGTGGAGCAGCACCCACCACAGTGCGGCTGGGACTGCCAGGCACCCCAGTACAACCAGTGCCTGTGGAACCACAGGGTCTCGGTGACCCAGCTTAACTGCAGGGCAGGGGCAGAGGTGGCAGCAGCAGTGGCAGTGACAGTAGCAGTCAGTCCCTGCCTCCAGTGCAGGGGTTCCAGCAACAGTTAGGGACAGTTTGGGGCATCGCCACCATTTCTGGTGTGGTGGTTCCTGATGCCCCCCTGTGCCTGGCCCAGCTCCTCCACTCTGCAAGGGGACAGGGACAGATGGGTCCGTGCCCAGCCCTCCTGCCAGGCTTCTGCCAGCGCGGCTGGGCTCTGCCTGAGGACGGTGCCCTGTTTGTCTCCCTTGCTGCGTTGGTTGTTTCTTTTGCAGCTGCTAATGACTGACCTGAGGTCTGTTCACACAGTCCCCTCGCTGCCTCCACGGCACAGAGCCACACGGAACAGGGGACATTGCACAGCTCTCCCGCAGCTGGTGACCACAGGTAGGACTCTGAGAAGGGGACCTGGGTACTGCCAGCCCCGTGCTTTCCCACCCCTCGTGACCCAGCCTTCCTCCCCAGGGCCCCATCCGCTGGAGGGTTCTCCCCAGACCCCAGCAGGGTGCAGAGGTTCACACCATCCCCAGGGCCACCTGCATGATAGGATGTGTCCCCTACACGTGCCCTGCAGTGGGGAGGGGTTGGCTGCCACAGCCCAGGGTCTCACAGTATCTCTGCTCCCCAGTGCTACTACCCCAGGGGCACGACCCCAGCTCCTGCCTGGTCAGACTGACCGTGTCCAGAGGGGAGCCAGGCTCAGGAGCCACCATCGCCACCAACACATGATGCCAGAGCCAGGCTGGCCCCAGCGGACCATCCTGGTGCCCACTGCCATGGCATGGAGCCACGAGCCCGGCCACTGCGGGGGACACAGCGCAGGAGACCGCGGTGGTGACACCTGAGGACATGGGGCTGCGCGTGCATGCGGTTTTCCTGCAAGGGGCTGGGGTGTCCCTGCCTCTCCCTGCTCCCCCCCAGGCCTGTCCCCTTCCCTGAGTGCAGTGTAGGAGAAGAGAAAAGGGAAAGGGAGTGGGGGCAGACCTGTGCCAGCCCCTCATCGAGACACGATGGCCCAAAGGGACTCTGCTTGTCCTCACTGATCCTGCCCTTCCCACTGGCTGTTGGTGAAGTCCTGGTACTTTCTGCTCTGGAGGTGCCATGTCCTGGCAGGGTCCTGCCTCTGCTCCCCTTGGAGAAATACCTGGTTTGTGGAGCATCCTGGAGTGTGGGGAGGAACATGGGCAGTGAATCCTCCTCCCATGGCCTCTGCAGTGGCCCTGTAAGGGGGTGGGACCATGTCCTCTCCGAGCAGCCACTTGGGCCCATGTCCCCAGGCAGGCAGGAGGGCAGGGGGATGCAGTGGGCTGGGGGCTGAGGGCAGACAGCTCATGGCAGGTGTTACAGCCTTGCAGTCCAAACCGGGAAAGTGTCATCTTGGGGACCAGAGGAGCTTGTGCTGTGGGAGGAGGTGACACAGAGGGACACAGGGCAGAGGCTTTCCTTGTCACAGCCCTGTTACTTGGGGCATGGTATCCCTGCCGTCCTTGGAGCACTGCTCAGCCCCATGGAGAGGCAGATTCTGATGAGGAGGGCATAAGCTGTGGGCCACCTCTCCTCTGCTCCATGGTGGTTTTCCCTGCTGGATCTCCTCCTCCCTGCTTAGGCAGTGAGAGCTTGGTGCAGACCTGGAGCAGCTGCCGTGGTCTCTGCTGGAGCAGCTGCCTAGAGCATTACCCCAGACACTCCCAGTGGTGCTTTCACCCTGTCCTTCACTGCTTCTTCCAGCTCCTTTAGAGTCCTTTAGGCACAGCTGGGGCTGTCTCCTCCATGCATCCTGTCTCTCACTTTTCCCAGTCCTGGGGTGGGAAGGCCACATTGTGACGGGACACTCACTGCTGGGGCCTTTGGTACCTCCCTGGCAGGGATCAGAGGGGCAGATGCCTGCTGAGCGTTTCGTTCAGAGACAGGTTACATTTCACCAGCTAAACCCTCCACTAACACCTTCCCAAACGTCAATCCGGTGGCAAAGCCCAAAAACGCCTCCTGCTCTTGTGAGCCAGAGCCCTGCTGCTGATGGGCCTGGCTCTGCATGCTGCCAATATTAACCTACTAACCTGCTGGGACCCCTGTGCCCTCCGTGGGGCTGCCACGGTCCCAGGCACACGGACTAACCCACTAACCAGCCCAGCGCATGCCCTACTAACCCACAGCAGCCCTGCCTCGCGCCCACTAACCACGGCAGCAGCGTTGCCTTTAAAGGGGAACGGAAAAGCTGGAAAAGGGGTTTGGAAGTGCCAGGTGTCGGTGCCAGGCTGCACAGGCAGGGATGGGCAGTCACAGCCAGGAGAGAGGACTGGCAGTCTCTGCCCAGCACTGGGCAGGAGTGGTTCAGGCAGCTCCTGCCCACACAGGCAGCCCCAGCCACAGGCAGGAGAGGGGACCAGCAGCCCCTGTCCATGCAGGCAGCCTCTGTCCTGGGCAGGAGAGGGGCCCAGCAGCCCCTGCCCCGGGCAGCCCTCGGTGGCATGAGGAGAGGGTTTCTCCTCGCACACCCTGCCCGGCTCTGCCTGTGGAGCCTGTTGCTGACTAGGAGCCTAAAACGGTTTTATCAGCAGAAGCTTTTCAGTTCCTTTTTAAGCCAGTAGATCTCTGTTACTAACACATTCCTGAACTGAATTAAACAAACTAACCATTGCTGCTTTTCTCTTCATTTCTCTTCCAGTGTGTGTGTCCTCTAAGGCAGATCAGTGCCCTGCTTCTGTTACTAACCTGTACTTCTGTTCCCACTGTACTAATCCTCCCTGACTGTTTCTCTCTTGCTACTAACAACTCTCTTTGCACTTTGCCTCTTGGGTGCTGTTTGCCATGACAAGTGACCGTGGCTCCTCCTGGACTCACCTGCAGCGCCTGATTTTTGGTGCTGCTGAGCAGCCCTGGCTCCCATTTGGTACCAAGGGAAAGAAGATGCTCAGGCTGGGGCACTCTGAAAATTTCCCTCTTGGCCCGTTTTCCAACAAATTTCACGTGGCACAATGAGGAAAAGAGGCTGAGTGGCAGTAGGACAGTGCAAACCCATTAATAATGACCAGTAATGGCTGCAAAGGCCCAGCAAATCCAGTTTGCAAAGAGATTAAGCTACAGAGCAAAGCTACTGCCACGAGCCTGAGCTTGGGGCTCTCCCAAGGCCCCAGGTCACCTGTCATGGGGAATGCTCTCATGCTGCTCCCAGCATTGATGTTCCTGGGCTCCCCTCTTCACCCACTTTGTCTCTCCACAGTTTATCTTGTGCCTGGTGCATGCGGAAGCCGCTGCTGGCAGCGTGGCCCTGACTAACTCAGCTCTTTGTCACTGCCGGGTTGGTACCTGCAGGCTGCCCTGGCCCCAGCCAAGGGCAGAGGTGGGCAGCGGGTGTCACAGGGGGCTCTGCCATCAGGTGATGGGGGCATAGCCTGGGCTTTGCTGTCTGTCCATCTGTCAGCTGGATGAACGTCCCCGGCCTCTGCAGGGATCCTGCCAGGGTAAAGGATCCAGGCCCTGGCCCGCTGGTGTGGGTTTGGCACATGGCAAGGCACCGACAGCATTCAGGGCTGCCACGGCCAGTGGGACAGAGCCAAGGCCTGTGTGCCAGCAGAGTGTGGTGGCCCTGTGCTGCTGGCGGGGACAGGCTGGCTCATGAGGACATCCCAGACTGTGGCTGTTGAGGGGACATGGACCCCTCAGCCAAGGGTCACAGCAGCTTTGTCCAGGGGGCAGATCCAGACAGTGTCCAGCTCTGGCTGCTCTCTCTGGGTTTTGCCTTGTGCTCACTGCTGCCGTGGTGAGGGCCTCCCCAGACCACCTGCTGTCACTGGCTGATGTCACCATCACCCCATGGCAGCTCCTGCCTGCACTGGAAGGCAGAGTTGGAGCGGAGTCTCCTGGCTGGCCCCATGACACTGCCACCTCCCCTGCTCCTGCTCTGCACTGACCTCAGCCTGCTCCTTTAGCTGGGAGGTCTCTCTCAGGCTGATGGGGTGCCCTCCCCACCCAGTTCCTTGTCTGTCCAACCTCCAGCTAATCCCACTAATCCCCCAACTCCCCTTCCTCTGCACCAGGCTGGCACCAGGATGGGTTTTAGGGCTGATGCTCCTGTGTTTGATGGAAAGGGGAGACAGGGCCCTCCTGGGGGCAGATTAGGGAGCACAGGGATGGGCCAGGGGGACAAGCCAGGCTGGGCCCAGGGTGGGCAGGTTCAGGACTCTTGCACTGGTCAGGAGCACCACCAGCACTGGGCTGGGGTTGTCAGAGCCCACCATTATGAGGAACTCTCCTCCCTGCCCCACAGACCCCCTTTTCTGCAGCAAAGCAACCCCTCTGCACACAGGGGGACCTCCCAAGGCTAGTCACCAAGGGGAGCTGTGGGACCACAAGTCACCCCCATGGCCCAGAGGATGCCCTGTGCAAGTGTCACCCTGCACAGACCCCTTAGCGGGGACAGGGCACTAGTGCCCATGGGTGGCTGCTCCCCCCTCAGAGCGGGGCAGGGGGCAGAGAGGCTCCACCAACCAACCAGGTTGCCCCTTTGCTCTGCTCCAGCACCTCAGGGCTCCCTGTCCCTGCTCCCCACTCCACGGGGGTGGCAGGAGTTGATGTGTCTGTCTGTCTGTCCCCCTTTGCTGGTGTCCCCAGAGCTGACTGGAGAGGGGCACGATGTGCAGACCCCCTTCACCTGTGGTGGTGGATGAGGGGCCAGGGCACCCTGGCAGTGACACAGGCAGAGGTCCGGCCCTGGGGTGCACTGTCCTGCCCAGGGAGCTCCAGCCCAAGCTGGCCAGGGCTGCCCCTGCTCTGCGGGCACAGCCACAGTGGGTCTGGACACTGGCCAGGAGTCCCTTAAGTCACCACAGCCCCGAGGATGTCCCCACTGCCTGTAATGTCTACTGTGAACATGGCAAGTGTGCAACCACCTCGCAGTCTTCTGTCTTTGTGCAGTGTGGGGGGCTGGGGGAACCGTGTGGGGCTGGGCTGGGTGTGACCCAGCTCCCACGGGGGCATGGGCGGCCAGGCCAGGGCATTCTCACCACAGCATCCTGCTGACGAGTTGGGACCACCGGGGGTCTGACGGGACCGCAGGGGGCACAGACACCCCAGGCCCTGGGTGGGCAGTGGGGAGAAGGGGGCTTGGTGCCAGGCAGGGCCCGCAGGAGGGGAGTCCCCTCGGGCACCAGCGGGTGGTGGCTCCGGGGGCGCGGTGCCGTCGCCCAGCGCTGGCAGCGATTGGCGTGGCGAGAGGAGCGGGCACGGAGCCCACGCGGCCTCCCAGCCGGGACAGCCCCGCGGGGCCGAGCCCGCGGTCCCGGGCAGCCGCGGGAGCGGGGAGGAGGCGGCGGGGCCTGCGGGGGGCGAAGGGGACGCAGGGGACACTCGCCGGTGCCGGGCAGGGCTCGGAGGGCGGCGGCAGGTGGAGCTCGTGCTCCAGGAAAGCCCCTGGCCCGGCTGCGTCCTGGAAGTGCCCAAGGCCAGGCTGGACGGGGCTTACAAGCAACGTGGGACAGGGGAAGGTGTTCCTGCCCATGGCGGGGAAATGGAACGAATGAGCTTTAAGCGCCTTCCAACACAAACCATTCCACGATTCCCTGATTCCAGCCTGACACCCGATGGTCACAGTGAGCAGGACGTGGCGCCTGCCTGCCCTTCTCGGGAGGGGGAGGCTGGACATCTCCGGCTGTGGGGAGGGGTCTCGGCTCCGGCTGTTCCCGGTGGAGCGGGAGGGCAGCAGCCAAACCCCCGCGTTTATTTTCCCAGCATTTTGACGTGTCACAGCGAGTACCCCTAGCCCGCGTTGACGGGGAATATGTACGAGCAGGAAAAATGATGTTCATTTACATCAAATTGCGCCGCGGTTCTGTGAAATGGATCCGGGGCATTTCGGGGAGTGGCTGCCAGCGCCGGGCTCCCTGCCACAGGGGGGCCCTGCGGGAAGGGATTTGACCGAGGAATTGTGAACGGCCCGAGTACCTTTCCCAAATGCCCCAGCGCCGGCCATGGAGCTGCCGAGGAAGCCAGGGAAGCGGGCAGGGAGCCAGTCCAGGGAGCAGGTTCTGGGCAGCCCCATGCCCACAGCCCTGCCCAAGTTCCGTCTGCACTGCACTGCCCGGGGAGGTTCAGTTTCTCTGTTCCCACTTCTACAAATAGGACATTAAAAAACCCCAGATATTTTCCATTTCTTCCCTCTTTTTCAGGCAGGAGGCAAATGCAGCTGTGCTCACCAGAGTCACACTAACCCTCATCCAGGTTTTTCTCAGATCCTGAAGCTTTATCCCAGGAAGCATCCTGTGTTTGCTGTCCTCTCCACTGTGTCACAGGGACACAGCTGGTGTTTGGTCCACCTTAAGCAGGAAAACTCGCCAACTGCGGGCATCACGTCCCTGTCACTCACTGCCAGCACCTCCCCGTGGGGCCGGTGGAGCAGGTGCTCTGGGCAGCCAGTGTGGCTGCTCACCTTGGGCAAGGAAAAGCCTCCTTCACTATATCCGTGCCCATTGCCTGGAATCCTCTTGTTTCCCAGTAGCTCTGTCTATTCCGTATCTTGCAGTGAGCAGAGCCAAGAGTCACATGTGGAATACTGTGTGAAGCTGGAGCTGAAGGCAGGACGTCCTGGCACGTCTTGAAGCCATTAAAGTATCACTTACAGAGCTTGGCGCGTGTGGATCCGCCCTCCTTCCCCTTCCACCCTGCAGGACAAGGCAGGGGCCGTGCCTTGGTTGGACACCAGGATAAGGCTTTAAGCTCACGGAGAGTGGGTTTACATTGAGTATCAGGGAAAAATTCTTCCCTGTGAGGGCGGTGAAGCCCTGGCTGTGGCTGCTCCATCCCTGGAAGTGTCCAAGGCCAGGTTGGATGGGGTTTGGAGCCACCTGGGATAGTGGAACGTGTCCCTGCCCATGGCAGGGGGTGGCACTGGATGGGCTTTAAGGTCCTTTCCAACCTAAACTCTTCTGTGATTCCATGCCATTCCAAGGGGTCCTGGATCCTGATTTCTCTAGGATCAGCCATGTTTGGGCTCTTTCCTCCACCGGGAGCAGCTCCAGGCCTGTGTTGCCACACTCTCATTAATATGTGGGATTGTGAGGCAATCCATAATTAGATGCTAACTGAGTTTTCTCTAAGTTGGGTGAGGGAAGGTCACCAAGGTAGGACTGGAGTCAGCTTATTGTTATTATCAATCAATAACCTATTTATTTTCCAACATTCCTATTAACCTCTGCGAGCCACTCGCCGTTTCCCTATGAAAGGGCTGTGCTGCCGCTTTGCTGACTGGACAACTCTGATTGAAAATGGAGCAGTGACCCGACCCCAAAGGCAGAATCCAATTAAAATCATTTTCATTTGTAGATTAATATTTTTTAACATGTTCTACATCCCTTGCTTCAGCATTTCACACAGGAACTGCTGCCTCGTTACACGAACGCCCGTATCAGTAATGCCATATGAAAATAATTACAGTTAATTAGACACGGAGGCATTAGGACTGTCCTTTTCCAGGACTGAGGAACAGTGCCCAGCCATGATGTGCCACCCCCATGGTGGCAGTGACCAGGATGCTGGTGGCTGATAGGACAGGGCTGCTGTGCTTGGGGCAAGGAGAGGGACAAGAAGATCTCAGTGTCCGGCTCCTTGTGCCCCTCTCCAAGCATCAGCCCTGGGAGGAGGGTGGGTGAGGGTCCCTGGTGGTCCATCCTGTGCTGGTGGAAGAGATCCCAATCATGGGGAATCCTTGTCCCCTCCCAGAACCTGGTGCTGGGCATTGCTGAGCTCAGGAATTGCCTGATGCAGCTCAGTCTCAAGGTAAAGTCTATTATTAATAAAGTGACTTCGATAATAAAAAGATTAAGATTAGGTTTATGGTTTGCCGACTGCCCTTTCCATGCTGTAATCATCCCTCATCCATATTCATGAGCCTCTCATTAGTAACCACTGCTTACAAGGCGGCTAAACAGCCCAGCCCTTCAGCAGCCACCATCTCCTTAACTGCTTAACTTGCTCGCTGATTACCAACATCAAATTAACTCTGCAGAACAGATCTAATAAGCTTCCCGGTGGCTTCAAACCTCCTTGAAAATTGCTCTGATGTCTCCATGGGGTCCTATTAAAAAAAATCCTTCCCCTGTGAGTAGAACAGGGGAACGCATGGGGCTGCGGCCGCGGCACGGCCAGCGCCCAGCCCTGCCCGGTGCCCGGGGCAGCTTCCCGGGTGCCCCCGCAGCGCCCAGCGGAGCAGCCCCGCTCCGTGTGGAGCCTTTGCACTGTTGGAACTGATGAGCTGTTTTCCCTGATCCTTCATTAAACACTCCGAGACTTAATTTCGCTGTTTGGTAGCTCGGGGGTTGTGTAACAAAAGAATAAATAAGAACGACCTTTCCATTTAATTACTTTTTTTTAGACGTGGGAAATGCCTCGGCTCTCTGGCAGTGGGTGTGTGGGGGTCTGGTGAGGTTTAGAAGTGAGGGGACCAGCCTGATGATGCTGGCTCTGGTCTGGGGCAGGTTTGGGGACACCCCACAGTGCCGGGGACAGTGCGGTGTCCCGGAGGACAAGCTGTGGACTGGGGACACTTGGCACAGAGCACGGGGGTGGCTCCCTGGCAATTAACTCTGACGAGTATTTCAACAGCGGCCGTGGCCATGCAGAGGAACGCTGGGGAGGGAGGGAGCCTTCATCCCTCATTGCCATGGCAACCGTGCACAGGGATGGAGAGCTGAGGGGCCTGGGGGGATTCATCCCTCCTGGTACACAGACCCCCAGCTGGGATGGCTGCTGAGACGCCCCCAAACCCCCTTCTGGGACAGGGATGGATGGGCTGCACCCGCTGGGATCTCGTGGGCCTCCATCAGCCGGATCCCCTCCCGTCCCCAGCCCACCTGGGGCTCAGAATCCCCCGGATGCAGCCAGGTGGGATGGGAGATCCATCCTTGGGACATCCCTTGGGACAGCAGGCAGGGCTGGCTGCTCCCCCTGCTCCTAGGAAAGGCGTGCAAGGTGTAAGGCCGAGTCCCCAGCCCCTGTGCCGTGCCCCTGACCCCCCTGCACAGGGCCCCCCGCCCTGCCCGGCGCTGATGGAGAGAGCTGGGTGGCTGCAAATTCCCGCACCCAGCCTGTATTTCCTGCCTGCTGGAGAGTGCATCTTGCAGCAGGCACAGACAGGGGAGATTTAGTGGGCAGGAGGTGGAGAATTTGTGTACAGGATCCCTGCTTGGTGCCACCGGGGGCTGGGAGCTGGGAGAGGCAGCTGCTGGCACCGTGTCCCCTGGCCCCGTGTGTCTCTGAGTGAGGGACAGGGACCCTCCACTCGGTCCTGAGCCCTGGAACCCCACAGCTTTGGGGTCTGGTCCGCAGAGCCAGCACTGTCCCCCTACATGGTTAGAGGGGTCAGGGGCCAGGCTGTGTGCCCAGCTCCTGCCCCAGGGTGGGCAGAGGATCCTGCAGCCCTGCTGCACAAAACCCCAGCCCTACACCATCCTTTCCCACACCATCCCTGCTTCAGGAGCTGTTGTGGAGGAGTCCCCGAGTTGCAGGGCAGGCAGGGAGCTGGGCACACAGGCTGGGGCAGGGACACAAGGCCATCACTATTGAGCAGGTGAGGAAGGAGATCCTCAGCCTTCTGCCCAGCTGGAGGAGACCTTCCCGCCTGGCCCCAGCCAGCTCAGAGACGGGTACCTTGGGCAGGGAGAAGCTATTCTGCACCCCGATCCCTCACTTTCACTCCACATCCCTCACCCACAACCCCCCTCCCTGCATATTCTCCCCAAATTCAGGCTGATATTAATAATGGCTTATTTCAGGCTTCCAGCCCACTTTCTCCGAAGAAAATATTTATCCTGAGCTCCATTTTCCATTTCTTTTCAATTACCCAGGGCAGATCACTGCCCCACAACTCTCCTCTTTAGCCATGAACACAAATCCTATTGCCTTTTCTCCTTCCGTGTATTTGCCCTTTGATTTAAGCTGCATTTTCTCCTGTTTTCATCAGTTCTGGCCCTCTCCTGCTGTATATCTCCCTGTTTATCTACTTTCCAAAGGCCTCCCCCTATTTCTCCGGCCTGGATCAATACAGCTGCAGAGCCGACTGGCAGCTCCTTGCTGCTGCTGCCTGTAGTTTTTCTTAGGGGACTTGTCCAGTATTTCTTGTTAAGCTTCTGTCTCAGCTTGTTCCATTTCTCATTAGGTTTTAGCACTGGCATTGTAGTATTTCTTGCGTTTCCATGCTGCCCGGCGGATCTCTCGGAATTCTTAATGGCGAGGCTTAAAGCCTCCTCTTTAGTGGGCTCCCGGGTCCTCCCCGGCAGACTGAAAGTGCTGAGCAGGAGACACTTGGATTTTCAGGTGGAGAAAAGAAAGACTCTGGCTCCAAGCCGGGCCAGGAGTTTTTCTTACAAAAGGGGTGATGGGGATTATTTGCATTTTAAGGGTGGTTTTTCCAGGGGATGCATTTCCTGGGGCCATGGCAGTGCCAGTGGGTGGGGGAAGGATGGGATGGCTGGAAGGGCAGAGTGGGGCAGCCCCTCTGAGCCCCCTCTGAGCCCCCAAGAACCTAAACCATGACCCCTTAATCCCTGCCCAGCAGTGCACATCCTGGCTATTCCAATGGGGTTTTTTCCATCTGCATCCCTCCCAGAATTTTCCTTCCAAGAGAAAAGCTGCTGTTAAAACCCAGCCCAGCTTTGCAGCTGTCAGGAGCCAGCAGATGTATTGCTCTCGTGGCTGCATCCCTGAGTATTAAACACGACGCGCAGCCGCCACCATGTAATATTTCCTGGGATGCCACGGTACTGCAGGAGCCAGGCAGTGTCCTTTAAAATCAAACCAATTTTTCCTGTCTCCTCCACAGAATAGTTTTATTTATCCGCACTCCACCAGCTGTTACTGCAGGTTAACCAAAGGCTGTAAAAACACTTTTCAAACACCCTTAACTTTGTGTAGTTTGTTATTGAAATTATTCATCTTGGGTTGAGTGGTTTTCCTTATCAGATTGGGATAAAACAAGGAAATTTGGTCCTACAGAACGCTCTGCCTCTGGAGGTCGGAGCCTTCCCGGAGCCAGGGAGCTGCTCCTCACTGCCTGGGAAGGATGGAGATTGAGGGATGGGGATTGCAGGGATAGGGATGGCTGGGATGGAGATTGAGGGATGGAGATTGAGGGATGGAGATTGAGGGATGGAGATTGAGGGATGGGGATTGAGGGATGGGGATTGAGAGATGGGGATTGCAGGGATGGGGATGGAGGAATGGAGGTTGAGGGGTGGGGATTGAGGGATGGGGATTGCAGGGATGGGAATGGCTGGGATGGAGGTTGTGTGATGTTTCAGTCCTTGCACACCCCTGAGCACCATTTCTGTGCAGCTGATTCCCTCATCCAGGAGGGGAAACTGAGGCTGATGAAATCCAGTCTCCTCTTCAGTCTGATCAGGATAATTCACAATGAGCTAAGCAAAAATATTATTTAATTCAAATAAAAGTTAAATAAAGCAGTTTGGGAGCTGCTCTGTGATGGACCATCCACATTAGTCAGGGGGAAATAGATCACCAGAACTCCTGGTCAGGTGTCCAGATGCTCATTCCCTCCCTGTTAAGGGGGACAGTGATGGCACTGTGTGGGATGTGAAGGGGAGTCACAGCTCTGATGCAGCCTAGGGGCAGCAGAGCAAGGTGGGCAGGGGTACAAGGGGTGGCAGTGGGGACAGGAGGTGGCTGGAGATGTCCGACCCCCACCAAGGAGCCAGGGAACATCCTGGTGTTTGTACTTCCCTGTAACTCACCCACCAATCCCAGGGCTGACAGAGATGTATTTTTAGCTGCTGCAGCACAATTAAGTCTTCTCGTTAGTCTCAGGAGGAGAAGGAGGCTGTTGGTTTACTTGCAAATGCTTGAGGTAATTCTCTAATGGCTCCTCCACCATTACACAGACACTGTTTTCCATCTCTTATCATATGTAATCCCTAATGATTCCTCCGTTATGTCCTGTTTTATTAAAGCACCATTGAACTATAGCCTATTGATTTAGATTTCACAGACAATTGAAATTTAAATTGACTCCAAATTGAATGTCTCCATGCAATCTGTGTTCTGCACTAAAGATAGATAAAATGCTTCTATTTTTGATAACAACTTATAGCGGAGGCACATTTTAATTTCAGGAAGCGCAGAAGGGCGTCAGGATTTCCATGACAATGGCAGGTGGCTGGGTGGCAGCAGGTTCCTGACCCCTCTGGGCACTTGCTGTCCCATGGGGCTCGGAGGGAGCGGCAGGGCAGAGTGCACATGGTCATTTGTGATGGATTTAGAGAAAAATGGGACTTAATGCCTTGAAAGCTGTGGCCAGGGAATTCCTTGAGGGCTCTTGACTTCCTGAGCACCAGCTGAGCCACCCATGCTGGCTGCCCTAGCTGCCAGTGGGTGCTTGGCCACTGGGATGCTTTTCATAAATCACAGAACCATGGAATCCCCGACTGGTTTGGACTGGAAGGGATCTGGAAACCCAGCTCATTCCAGCCCTTGCCTGGGGCCAGACTGCCAGTGCTGCTGAGGGATATCAGGGGGTGCTCCAGCCCCCGCCAGGACTCCCCACGCTCCTGTCCCTAGGCAGGGGCTGGCAGGGCTGTGGGGGTCACCCTCGCTGACAGGGCTGTGTCCATCAGCCAATAAACAGCTCCTTGCAGGGTGCAATTCTCTCTCCTGGCATTGGGATGGCTCTAACACAGACATTATTCCTGGTGGGAGGCACACGCGCAGAGCTGGTGCAGATCACAGCCTGCAGCTCTTGGTTATTTACACCACAGCTCCTGGGAGGTGAAGGAGCAGGGCCTGGAGCTGCGGGGATGGCCACATCGACCCCCCGCTCCGAGGGGACACTCAAGGATGGGATACAGGGAGCGGACAGTCACAGTGCCAGGTCTGGGCACAACTTCCATCTGCTCCTGCCCACAAGCTTCTGCCCCAGCCAGGTCTCTGCACACCCACAGCTGGTTTAGCCCTCAATGAAACCTGGATGACATTTGTGGTTTTCTGCTCTGGTGCTGTATTCTGATTGCACATTCCGTGTCGGTTCTGCTCCACATGTGCTGCTGGTGGGATCATTGAGGGTGTCCTGAGCAGGGCCAGCAGCTGGATCCATGATCCTTGTGGGTCCCTACCAATCCAGATATCACGAAAACATCCTTCCCTGTGAGGATGGGGAGGCTCTGGCACAGGGTGCCCAGAGATGCTGTGGCTGCCCCTGGATCCCTGGGAGTGTTCAAAGCCAAGCTGGACGGGGCTTGGAGCACCCTGGGACAGTGGAAGGTTGAGGTGGAACTGGACGAGCTTTAAGATCCTTTCCAACCCAGACCATTCCATGATTGCCCAGCCATCGAGGCCATGTGTGGGACTGCTTCATGCTCCAGGGGTGGGGAGGTGAAAGGAGACCTAAAAAAACCCCTGCTGGCATTGGTGCTGCCCACCTGGAAGGACGAGACCCCCCCAAACACCTCTGCTGAAACCCACCTGCCTTTGAAACCCACCTGAATTCCTACAGCCAGAGCTGTCACCCAATTTCTCAGGGCACCGTGGTTTTCTCCGAATGATAGACAGTAATTAAAACTCAGCTAATAACCTCCTCACTCCTGACATTTCTACAGGGGTTTTCTTCACCATTATCTACATATAGATTAAAAATTGTAATTGGACCAGAGATAGGGTTAGAAAAATCCACCCCCTTCCCACTGATCGTTTGCTGCTGAGTGACACTTGGAAATTTTATTTAATCTGAGGAAAATTGAGTTGAACTCCAGTAAAAGTTGAGTTAACATGAAGTACCTGTGTTGGGTAGGAAATGCACTTGGCTGAGGAATGAAAGGAAAGGGTGGGAAAGGGGGTGGAGCAGCAACAGGGATCATATTGATGTTTCCATACCAAAAAAAGTAAAAAAAAGGGAGAAATGGCAGCAGCAGGTGCTTTAAAGGTTCATTGGGAGTAACCAGTCAAGCTGAGAATTAATCCAGCCTCACCCAGCAATTCCCAAACTCTTGCCATCCTATCCTATGGTTCATGTTTTCCTGGAATGGCCCCCGGACATCCCAAGAAAGTAAAGATCCTGTGAATTCCGTGTGTCCTCCCACCCATCCCAATCCCAGGATGACTATAGACACTTAATTATGACCTCAATAATTATTATACCACGGAATTAGTAATGGGATAATGACAGCATTTATTGGAAGCGGTGACATATTAACTAAGCGGGGCAGTATTAATTGCAATGGTGAATTATTCTCATTGCCACTATTTCAATTCTTGTTTTGTCACTATTACGTTTATGACAGCAATAATTACATCTCTAATATACTCATTATTGGGAGATATACAGAATAAGTCTGGATAAATGCAGTAATTAAGGGATAATGCTCCTGGTGGGGAGTTGAGGAGCAAGAAATGGCTTTGGAGGTTGGTTTTAAGGACTCTCCTGACGGGGATGACCTTTCACAGGATGAAGGCTTGGCACGGCAGAGGTGTCCTTGTTGCCACAGGGATCTCATTGCCCCAAGACCTCAGAGAGGCCTCAGCTCCTGGAGATGGTTCGAGCTGGGATGTCGGGGCGGGGG
>VYZT01044832.1:302194-343521 GCA_013400735.1 Pomatostomus ruficeps
GGGGGCGGCGGGCGCGGTTTTCCATGAGCAGCGGTATCCAGGGGTTCCAGTCTGGGGATCCCTGTGGGCTGGGGTGCCCAGGAAAATATCATCAAGATCATCAAGTCCAACCATGAACCCAGCCCCACCACCCTGCTCACCCCTAACCGTGTCCCCAAGTGCCACATCCACACATTTTCTGAACACCTCCAGGGATGGGAACTCCACCACCTCCCTGGGCAGCCCCTGCCAATGCCTGTCCACCCTTTCCATGAAGAAATTCCTCCTGATGTCCAGCCTGAACCTCCCCTGGCACAGCCCGAGGCTGTTTCCTCTTCTCCTGTCATTTTTGTTCGGGAGAAGAGCCCGACGCCCACACTGCTCCAATCCCCTTCCAGGGAGTTGTAGAGAGCAAAAAGGCCTCCCCTCTACCGTCCATGCTGCTTCTCGACCCAGTTCCCGCTCCTGTGCCGTGCTTATCTCCAGGAGCCGGAACGAGGATGTTTGTCCCGGAAAGTGCTGTCCCCGCTCCTTGGCGGCTCTTTCTCCAGCCGCATCCTGTTCTCTCTCACAGTGCGCTATTCCCGGCAACCCTCGGCCGGCTCCGCGGCTCTCGGGGTTCGGGACATTCATTCACACCAGTCCCCGCTGCTGCGCCTTCCCCAGGTGTGGCGGCGCGGCGGTGTCGCGGTGTGTCCCCACACGGTGTCCCTCTTCCCCCGCGGCACGGCCGCGTCCCGCCCCGCCAGCGCCGCCATCCATCACCGCCGACCCGCCGCTCCTCCCGCAGACAATGAGGGAAAATCGGGCTTTTCAGGAGCGCCACTTTGTTGTGTGTACAAAGGAGTTGGGCTGTTAACACGTGTAAGGTAATGGGATCCCCCCCGGCTGCGCGGGGCTCTGCCTGATGGATTACCCACCCCATTCATCTAAATTATGTCACAGGCAATGAGCAACTTGCTTCGTCTGCCCAAAGCCACGGCCGGGGTGGCAGCGCTGACACGCGCTGGCGCTCGCGGTCTCCGCGGGACAGCCCCGTCCCCACCGGCATGGGGCCAAACCCCCGGGGTCGGGGCGTCCTGCCCAGCACCTTCCAGCGGGACATCGGGGTGGCATCCCCCGAGCAGCCCCCGGGTGCGGGGCGGGTGCCAGAGCCCGGGAGGTGCTGCTGACCTGGGTGTGGGCGGGGCGGGGGGCGCGGGTCCTGCCCCGGCCCTGGCACAGGGAGTCCCTGTGGTTTGCCAGGCATTCCAGAGCTTAACGGGGCTTATAAAAGAGACGGAGAGTGGCACGGGCAGGTAGTGATAGGAAAAGAGGGAATGGCTTTAAACTAAACGAGGAGAGATTTAGATCTGATGTTGGGAAGAAGTTCAGAGGTCAGTGAGGGCCTGGCACAGGGTGCCCAGAGAAGCTGTGGCTGTCCCATGCCTGGAAATGTCAAAGGCCAGGCAGGACAGGGCTTGGAGTAAATTGGTCTAGTGCAAGCTGAAGAATTTCTTCCTCTAAGTGGAGAATTTCTTCCTCTCGCCCACGTCAGCTCCCAGCGGCACAGAATCCCCAGGGATCTCACCAGTGACAGTAAATTGGGTCCATCCCTGCTCACACGTCCCACGCTGGGGCTCACCCAAAGGAAGAATCAAACTGGCTTATTTTAGAGATGAAGAAAGGAAGGAGAGAAGGGAGAGGACCCAATTTTCCTCCCAATTTGGTGCCACGCTGACGCCTGGAGATGGTGTCTAATTTGACAAGGCCGTTGGTCCTGCAGTGATGGTGTTTGACTAATGACAGGATGAACTCTCTGTCGGTGCTGCCTGCACTGGAATAGCCCTGGGCAATCACCCAGCTGCATGTTCTAAATGTGGCAAAGGAAATTGTCTAATAAAGCGATAAAGTGAGGGACTCACTAAATGATTTCTCTTTTAACTATTGTAATGGATTTTTTTAACATTGTTTTATGTTGGAATACAAAAAAATTATTACAAGTAATTAGAGTCATTTTGATTCAAATCTCTGCTTGGGCTTGACATATTTTGCATACTTCCACCCCATATAACAAGTCAGCTCATAAAAATGCAGGCAGCTCGGAGCGTGGCGGCTCAGGCGAGAGCCGGGGTTGTCTAAACCACCGTCAGATGCCTTCGCCTCAGCGAGGGGAGGGGAAGGAAGGGGGGATACAGCGCCACGTAAATTTATTTTGTCTCATTAGGGAGCGAGGAAGAAGCGAGTTCTGCATTGCCACAGAGCCGCAGTGTCACCATTCCCCTGGCACCAGCATGGCTCCCACCGCAGCTCGCTGGGCACCCACACCCCCAGGAACCAGCCTGCGAGGGGAATGTCGAGTGTTTCATTCTGATTCTTCAGCACCCTGGGTGTGCACAGGCACTGGGAGGCTCTAAGCAGGGATTTTTCCACCCTGCCTAAAGCAGGAGCATTTGAGCTCAAAACCCTCAGATCTTGGGGGTGCTTGACAGGCACCCTCTCCCTTCCTTTTCTTCCCTGGAGTGATCATGGGCTCATCAGCATTTTAATAACGGGATAAAGGATGGAGTCACACTCGGGCCGTGGCACATATCAGCCTGGCATGCCCAGCATGGCACAGCCACTGCACCAAGGGCAGCACTGCCCATGGCATCGGCCCAGCCAGGAGGGTTCTGCTCAGGGAAGAGCTCGGGAATCAGAGTGACTTTATAAAGGCAGCGCTCAGCCTCTTCAGGAACAGTTTAGCACAGGGCAGCTCCACCCCTGCAGGCACCAGGAACAGCTCGGCTCTGCCCCAGCAGCCAGGTCTGTTCCCTGTGCCCCAGCTCCCACCTGGCTCTGGCACTGCCAGGCTCAGCTCAGGGCACTGCCCCTCATAACCCCTGCCCAGCATAACCCAGACCAACCATAACTCAGCTCCAGATCCGTGAGGGGTGTCACAGCAGAATCACAGCAGCAGCAGCAGCAGCGACAGGGTCAGTCCCAGAGGACTGGGAGGTCAGACAGGAGGGCTCAGTGCCAGGTTCTGTGCCAGGTTCAGTGCCAGGCTTTGTGCCAGACTTAGCCCTCAGGTGTCTGGAAAGCCCCCAAGGATGGCTGGGTGGCTGCGTGGTGCCCATGCTGGGGCTGTTGAGGCTGCTTGCGTCCCTGCGACTGTGCAGAGAGGGGATGGGGCTGTTCAGCCAGGGCCAAATCCTGCTTGGATCCCTGGGGCTGTGGCAGAGAGGAGGCTGAACCCTGCCTGTCCCCTGTGAAGGGACCATGCCATGCTGACGGCGCCGTAGATCTGCTCCCGACAACCAGATGGGATCTTTTACCCGCCGCTTTCTGTATCTCACCCTGTACACAGCATCTCAATACCAGATCTTATTCTTTCTATTTGTCTTGTTTGAAAGCCCCTGTGTAAGAGAGACAATTTTTTAACTGTAAGATGGATTGCCTGGAGCTGTGCGACAGCAGGGACGGGAGGCAGGGGATGATGGATAACGTACAAATGATTAGAGGACAGGCCGCACAAATTCAGATGGAGAAAAAACCATTCACGGCAATGTCACGGCTCCCTCCCCTCAGGTCAGCGCTGGCACGAGCCCCTGGCAGTGCCCACAGCTCCTTTTTTCCCAAGCTGGAGGGTCTGACACAAACCCTGCACCACCTCGCAGCTGCAGAGCTGCACCAGATGTGACGTGGGTGCTGCAGGATCCCTCCAGTCTCACTCACCCACCTGTCCTGTGCAGCGAGGGCGCAGCATGACACGGGAAGCTCTCCCCAGGTCTTCATCCCCACCTGTTCCCAGGGCAGTCTCAGGCTGAGAGGATGATGAGTGCCAGAGAGAGGGGGCAGGGGCAGCTGAGCAGAGACCTGTGCTGCCCGACCATGGCTCTGCCATGGCACTTGCCAAAGCCGAAGCCCTTTTCCTCTGGCTGCCAGGGCCTGGCTGATACAGGATCCCACCCTCAGATCAGCCGTTCCCCTGCAGTGGTGTGTGCCAGGCACCCCTAGCCATGTGGCACTGCCAGGGCTATGGTGGCCCAGGCTGGGGGACAGCCCTGATATGCAGCAGGGGACCCACAGCAGTACAGGGTGAGGGCTGGGTGCTGGCACAGTGCTGGCACCACCACTACCCAGGGACATGGAGGCACCCCCCTCTCTCAGCCTGGCACGAGCTGCCAGCGGAGCTGTGCTGGGCTTGGAGCTCCCTCCGCCGTCTCATTAATCCTGATTTACAGGCGGAGGCAGCAGCGCAGGGCCCTCCTCACAGGCTGCCCGGGCTGATGTGCCTGCGCTGGAGGCAGCAGTGCCCGAGAGGAGGCCACGCTGAATTATTCAGATCCGCACGGGAAGGGGAGCGGGATCCGCCGGTGTGGTGGGGCCGTGTCCCGGCTGCACTCCAGGTGCCATGGGTGCCAGCAGGGTGCCAGCTGACTGTCCCCTCACACATCGGCGGGGACCAGCACGGCACAGCCCCCCAGGAGCACGGCACGGTCCTGAGCCCCGGTGCTGGCAGCCAGCAGGACCCGTCGTGCCCGGGGCTGCCCGGCAGTGACACACACGAAGTGCCACATGTCACCACTGCCAGCCAAGCCCCGCGGCGCCCGCGGCTCTCGGCACAAGGGTGGAGCTTCCTCTCCATCTGCTCACGCAATACAGATGCTAGCACCTCTATTACACCTCTGTTCAGCTATTTTTCAACTTAAAGGGCTAATAACGCCTTAATAAAACGGTTTAATTACCGAAATTGTCCTTTATTAAACATAATCACCATATGGTTGCAGAGTACTTATGGCCACATCCGTTACCTGGGAAAGCGAAGCTTCTCCGGTGTCACCGGCACTTAGCGGGTGTGTTTGAATTGTCCCACAGCGCCCAGGTTTGGGCTCTGAGGATCGGAGGAGTTTGTCACGGGGCAGGAGTGGAAGCCGTCACCTGTGCAGCACCTGCCGTGTCGCTGCTCCTGACCCCCTTGGCCCCCTGTGGTGGCCCCGGGCTGTGGTCACACGGCAGCTCCCGATCCACAGTGGGTCCCCGCAGCCTCGGGGGTTGTGATCAGACCCCTGCGGCGGCGGCCAGACACGGGGACACCCCGTTTGGTGGCAGGTGCTGGTGTCCGTGCCCCCAGCCAGCGTGGGGTGCAGCCCCTTCCCCGACGCCCCGACGCAAACCGGCCAAAGCGGCCGACGAATCCATCACACGGAGATGCATTTTCCATGAGCTGCCGAAGCACTGACTCCAAAGCAATTAGCAAAAGTAATGAACTTCAGTGCCGCGGCATCGAGGGGGGCCATTAACCCCTTCTCTTCTGCAGGAAGTGACTGGAGACGCTGGTCCATGAAGAGCTCCGGATCCTCCCGGCATCCTGGCGCCGGCTGCTCGCACCTGTGCGAGGTGACAGTGACACAGCCGGGTGTCTCTTTTGCCTTCCCACAGCAGCCCCACCCGCAGGGCCCCGATGTCCTTGCGTGCACCCATCCCTCTCCAGGACAGACATCCCTGCCCTGTCCCAAGCCCCGGGATCAGCTCAGGGTGTCAGGGATCAGCGCTGCCTGCACAGGGCCATGTTCTGCCTCACGGACTCATTTAATCCTCCAGCACACAGGAATTGATCACTTTGTGCAGGAGCAACACATCACAGACACAAAGAAATGTCCCTTCCCAGGCAGCCCCGCTGGTGCTGGAGACCAGGGCGGGGGTCCGTGGGAGAGGTTTGCTGAAGGCAAAGGGGGCTGCAGGGACACCTTTGCACCCCTCGTCCTCGCCGAAGGTTGGTGCGAAGCTGGAGGAGAAAGAATTGCACTCATTTTTCAGCTGCCGTAATTTTACGTGTAATTAAGTTTATTAATTGTGTATATTAGTGATGAAATGGAGACACATAACTGTGGGAGCCCGCCCCAGCAGGCATCCATCTCCCAGGCATCTCCCAGGCCCTCTCCCGGAGGAATTGCAGCTCTGTCACACCATCTGCTGAGGGGTCCAGCGGGTCTCTGGGTCACCCCACTGCCATCCCCTGTCCTCGGGTGGGGGGTGTTGCTGCTCCTAAACCTTGTGCAAATCAGCCCCAGAAATGCTGCTGGGGGGGTCCTGGGGCTGTGTAGGGTGGGGCTGGGGGCTGTCGGGAGCAGACCCTGCCCAGCAGCAGCAGAACCCGTCCAACCTGGCCTCAGACACTTCCAGGGATGGGGCAGCCACAGCTGCTCTGGGCACCCTGTACCAGACACTCTGAGGACCAGAAGAGAGATGGTGCCAGTGTGGATGGGTGGAGAGATGGACAGACTGAGGCACCCAAAGAAAAAGTAACTCTGATCATTTTTCATTATAAATAGACAAAGTCTGTTAATTGCAGTATTAATGAGGCAAGTTTATGTCTCAGCTCATGCCCAACATCCCCTCCTGGTCAGTGCCGCTGCCCCTTAGGGCAGGCAGGGGTCAGAGGACCCGGTGGCCACCAGCAGGGATGTGGCAGGGGCCGGGCTCAGCGCGCGAGACTCCTCTGGCAGGTTTCTCCCTTGGGCTGCCGGCAGGATTCAGCCCTATTAACGATTTGCTGATTCTCATGGCCCTGGGTGCAGCCAGAGGCTGAAAACTCCTCATTTCCCCACTCCACAACCCTGTGCAGTGACGAACCTCTCGTTTAGACACTGCCTCAGCCTTTTGTCCTGATTGGATTTAGGTTTTGCCACTAGGAAAAAATCCAAGGGATGGAGCGTTGGAGCACGGATGATCCTGGGTTTGCTCCGAATTTGCACCAAGGGGCTGTGGCACTGCTGCCCCGCTCCCAAAGCACCACAGGCTCTGCCAGAAC
This sequence comes from Pomatostomus ruficeps, assembly GCA_013400735.1. Taxonomy (NCBI): domain Eukaryota; kingdom Metazoa; phylum Chordata; class Aves; order Passeriformes; family Timaliidae; genus Pomatostomus; species Pomatostomus ruficeps. The sequence continues at coordinate 308,949 of VYZT01044832.1, forward strand.
GTGGCTCAGGAGTGGAGGAACACACACACTCCTCTGCAGGTGTTTGCTGTAGTAGTGGCCATGGCCATTTGCAGGGAAAAAAATCATCCCCTGCCCTGAATCTCAGGTGTTTGCAATCCCACCCTCCATCCTGGGCCAGGGGTGCTGGGAGCTGATGCCTTCCCAAGCTCCTCTGCCTTTGTTTGCAGCCCAAGCAGCCCCAGGGTGCAGCCCCACAGCTCCCTGGGGCTGGGGTTAGTCCCAGCCGGGGACCTCAGTCACTCTTTCCATGACGTACTTTTTGGGAACATCTGGTTAACATTTTCCAAATGAAAAGAGCTCTTCTTTGCTGAGAAATGGCTTCTTTCCTCTTCTCAAAATTGCTGAGGTATGTGAAAAATTGTCCTTTTTTTAGCTTGATCCTGAGGTGTTCTATCCTTAACCTGCTTTCCTGAAGGAACTGTCTGTAGGGTCAGAACTTTCCATGAGGGTCCCTCCCAAGAAACACTTTCCCCGGACAGAGCCTGTTTGATCAGCCACTGCCTGCAGACACCCAGAAAAGCAGGGCAGGGCTTTGTCCTGGGGGGCCCCTCCTTGGGGTCACCTCCTTGTCCCTGTGAGGGGACATGACTATGGTTTGGCTCCCAACCCCAAGAGCTGAGGGTGTTCCCACCCCTGCAGGGACCTGGAGCTGCTCCTGACTGCAAGGCCAGTGCCTGGGAGGTCTTCAGGCCCTGTGGCTTGCAGGGATGGGCTGAGACCTCCATGCCACAGGTCCCACATCCTCGTCCCCACGGGACCCCAGCCTGGCTGTGGCTGCCCAGGCTAATGCGATTCCAAAGGTTTCTGTGGAGGGGAGAGTTTGCATTATTTTTTTCCCCCCTTCAAATTTCCATCCCTCGGATTTGATCGGGCCCTCTGGGGACCAGGATGCCGTTTGATCTCATTTTGTGTTCCATTTCTGATGTTACACCTTGTCACGGTGTATTAAGTGCCATCAAGCTCCGTAACGCAGTGACACGAGAACCTGATGCTACATGATCGACAAAAATACGCCTGTCCCCGGAGAGCTGCTGACAGTGGCAGCTCCACCACGCTCCCGCCCCGTGCCAGGCACAGACCCCCTTCCCTGGCAGCTCCGGTGCCTCCGCTGGTGCCGCAGAGCACGGGGGAGCTGAATTCCATTAAACCTGATGTCCTGGAGCCTGACACCTGCAGGAAATGAGGCCCCAATTAGCAGCAGGATCTGTACCCAGAGGTGCTTTGAGCACCTCGAGACTGTGCAGGAGCTCAGGTGGGACCTGCCTGTTTGCTGCGGGGCAGCGGCAGGAAAAACCTCGAGGGATTGCAAATTCCGGAAAAAAACCCCTAAAACCGGGCCCATGTACAGTCAGACCGACCCCCCGCCCTGCGGAGGGACGGGGACACCAGGGGACATTTGGGCACGACAGGCAGGGGATGGATGAGGGGAGGAACAACAGCAGGTGATGCTCAGGGAGTGCTGGGCTGGAGGGCATCACCCCCCGCCCCTCCTGCTGCTGCTTGGGAGATCCTTGCTGGTTTAATCCGCAGTTATTTCCCTTATTTCGCTCTCCCGGGTTCCCTGACAATCGTTAATGTGCGAGTTGACTGATTTTCATGGTAATATGCTAAACAAGTGCCTCTTTCTCTCCGCAGCGATCCGGCGGCTCCGCCAGAGCCCGGTGATAGACTTGGTGCACAATACCCTGATGCAGGGAATGTGGCGTGCCAAAGTAATTCCGAGTGAAATCCCGGGGGATTTATGTCAAGGACAAAATAGTGTATCCCATGGGTAAATATAGTTAGCACAGCTGCAAAACAGAATTTATTTCTTGTTTGCGATATCATTTGTAAAGTATGGCATAGGGGAAGCTTTAAAAATGAAATTATAGCAGGCAATAAAAAAAGCTCATAGCACTGTATTCAAATTATGCAACAGTAATATGCCGAGTTCATAAATAAACATCTCTTATTAACCCTTCTCATAACAAAATGGTGTTTTTTCCCCAGAAAAAAACCAGTCAGAGTGAAAAACATCAGCAAACACTGGTGAGGCAGTGCTGCAGATGGTGGTACCTGTGGGATCTGTGCTGTGATCCCACATCCCAGCTGAGCCCAGCTCCTGAGAAAGCGGGAATTTGGGGGGTGGGCAGGACAGTGACACCCCAGCCCCCGGCCCTGCTCCCTCAGCCCCTCCTGGGTTATTAAGCCAAGCTCAGAGCAGTTAATCAATTTTGTTTGCATATGCAGGGAGGGCGCTGCCATTTCATTAGCTCAAGTAAGGACTCAGCACACTTTGTGCAGCTTCAATAATTCTCTTTAAAGTTATTGAGAAATGGATGCTTAATTATATTTGCATATGAAAAATAGGCTCTAATTAGTTTGATTGATTATTATTTTAACCTTAACGACATTTTGAGTATCTGTCCCAACTAATAGCAAATGTATCATTAATAAATCACGAATTTTTATGGCATGTTCTATCGAGCTTCCCTTTGAAATACATTTTATTAATCCACCAGAATGTATTGAAAGTGAAACAAGTCAAACAACTGCTCATTTATTAAACTATTTAAATGTCAGATTTATACAAGTGTAATAGTACAGGAAATACGTCCCCATGAAAGACATCTGTGGGCCAGGGACTCTCCAAATCTTCGTTATTTTAGGGAAATATATTAAGGAGATAAAAATTCAATTATGTCATTTATTGCGCTAAATAAATTTATATCGTCTGGCATAAATGTTTTGCATTAGCAGATGTTCTCCCCTGCAAACTCTCGGATTTGCTGTGGCCGAGCCTGTGCCGACGCTTCCCGATGGAACAGCGATCCTGGAGTGGTGGCACCTTCCAGCAGGATTCCGAGCTTTGCAGGACTCCGGGATCAGCTCAGCCGTGGGAACAGTGGGAAAAATCCCACCTGGAGCAGAGGTGTCCGACGTGGGGCTGTGGGCCAGGCTGGGAGTGAGGAGAAGCCCCCCACACCCACCCACCCCAGGAAATAAGAAGAGGATTGCTCCTGCACCATCCATGATTGGAATTCTTGGGGGGTGATGGTGGTGTCCCTGCCATGAATGCCTTAATTAGAAATTAGGATAGTCACATTGGCATAAATTAAATCAGACTAAAGATGATTAACAAAGTAATGCAAGAAATCATTAAATTAAACCACTGTGCCAAGTCCACTGCTGATCTATCACAAATTTGGGCTGCTAATGAGGTCTTAATTAGTGAGTTCGGTTGGAATAATTCATGTCATTCAGTTCAGAGAAGATACTTTATTTTTTTTCCAAGACTCCATGCAAATGTATCAACGAATGGGCAAACAAACAAGCAAACAAAAACCAAACAAACGTGTCCCTGTGTCAGCTCGGCCCGGCCCCGGCAGCGGCGGCTGGGAATGGCAGCAGAGGGGTTGTTCCCCCCTTGCCCCGCACACCCGGCCCCCCTTTTCCAGGGCTGAGCCTGCCGCCCCTGTATCCACCCCCCTGCCCATGTTTTTGGGGATGGATCCAGAACTTTGAGCCCCGCTCCGGGCAGCAGTGAGAGGGTGCAGCCCTTCCTCGGGGCAGGACCGCACCGCAGCCGCCTCCCGCAGCCCCGGGGACGCTCCCCGGTTCCCAGGGTCCCAGCACAGCGTGTGGCACGGCCGGGTCACCTCGCTGGAGGAGCAGCGGCTGTGCCACCGCAGGGCTGCGAGTGGCAGTGTCTGCAGAGTAATGAGCCCCGCGCAAAGCAGCCCCAGCGCTGCCGAGTGGGAATTACTCGGCGCTGGGTGCCAGCGGGGAGTGCCGGAGGGGCAGGAGAAATCCTTGGGCTCAGCCCGCCTGGGAAGGTGGGGACCAGGCTCCGCAGAGTCCCTCCATTGGCAGAAATTCATGGAATCATGGAATCCCAGACTGGATTGGGCTGGAAGGGACGTTAAAGCTCATCTCATTCCACCCCCTGCCATGGGCAGGGACACCTTCTCTATCCCAGGTGGCTCCAAGCCCCGTCCAACCTGGCCTTGGGCACTTCCAGGGATTCAGGGGCAGCCACAACATCTCTGAGCACCCTGTGCAGGGTCTGTCCACCCTCACAGAGTAATCCCAGGGGTGCACAGTGTGCGGTGCTGAGCAGGGAGAGCAGTCGGGGGCACCAGGGTCCCCAAAAGCCAGAGCAGCTGCTTGGCTGCACCACACGGGGATGTGCCAGAGGCTGGGAGCCGGTGCTGCGCTGCCTGAGGGAAAATAAACCTTTCAAATCGGCCATGGCAGGTTTGGGAAGCACCTCAGTGCTGGAAATAAGGACAGGGCAGCCCTAAAGGGAACCCCCAGCACCTCCCCTCCCATCCAGGCGGTTGTGACCCACCTGCCCTGGATCCCCAGAGCCAGAGCTCCAGAAACAGTGGGATTTTCAACCCGGAGTCTCTCCAGAATTGGGTGCTGCTAAGTCCCCCATCCTGGCACAGCACAGGAGAAGGACACGAACCCTGATCCTGTCAACCCCACAATACAGAGCAGTGGGAACGAGGAATGATCAGAAAGAGCCAGGGAGGGTGACCTGGAAACCTCGTCTGCATGCACCGAGGGCTGCTGCCGTGACTACTGCGTGGGATGTGTTTGGGGAATTAAGCAAAGCACATCACTTTTTTTGCATAATTGAATTCTCTGCATATTTTTTTCTTTCTGTGCATAATCTTCCTTTCATGTTGTTCATGTACTTCCTAGATAATTCAGAGGTTACTTTCCTTGAAAAGAAAATACTGAAAGAACCTATGGCACTATATCCTTAAGTATTCCACTTGTTGTAAACTCCCCGAGGAATCTTACAGACACTAAACATCAGTGGAAAAATATTCAATACATTTTCAGAACAGCTCTTTGTACTTGAAATACTCTGGTTGATATTAAAATATTCTCATCTTCCTATAATTTATAAGAATTCATAGAAGTAAGAGAACTCTATTTCTTCCAAATTCTGTTAGGTGGTGGCACCGGTGATGCCAAGCGCGGCGAGCACAGGGTCAGTGCGTGCCCGGCACCGGCACCACCGCGAGCCTGGGGCCACGTCCTGCACCTCCCAGCCCAGCCGGGACCCAGGCAGGGATCACGCTCTGCTTCCCAGCGCACGAACAAAAGGAGATGTGGAGGAGGAGAGGAGCGGAAAATTGCCCACTGACATTTCAGCGTTCAGCCCCGGCCCGTGTGGGGTGGGGGACACGAGAGCCCCGGGGGAGCGGGGCCAGGGCAGGGGGAGCGGCGGGGCCGGTGCATCTGTCCGGGACTGTGTGATGGGATGTGTGTGTCACTGCCATGGTGACACTGTGCGTGTGTGTGTGCCACAGCCATGGTGACTGTGTGTGTGTGTGCCACTGCCATGGTGACACTCTATCTGTGTGTGCCACAGCTATGGTGACACTGTGTGTGTGTGCCACTGCCATGGTGACAGCATGTGTGCCACAGCCATGGTGACTGTGTGAGTGTCACGGCCATTGTGACACTATGTGTGTGTGTGCCACGGCGACAGTGTGTGTGTGTGTGTGTGTGTGCCATGGCCATGGTGACAGTGTGTGTGTGTGTGTGTGCGTGTCACACAGCCATGGTGACAGCATGAGTGTCACAGCCATGGTGACACTGTGGGTGTCACAGCCATAGTGACTCTGTGTGTGTACGTGCACCACAGCCATGGTGACATTGCCTGTGTCACAGCGAAGGTAACACTGTGTGTCTGTGTGTCTATGTGCACCATAGCCATGGTGACATTGCCTGTGTCACAGCGATGGTGACACTGTGTGTGTGTGTGTGTGTGTGTGTGAGACAGCCATGCACGGACAGCGTGGCACGTGTGGCACCTGCACGGGTGCCTGGCTGGGCTCAGCCCAGCCTATCCCGTGTGTTTCTTCCCGGAAAGGGCGCGGGGAGGCTGCCGGGGTCAGCACCAGGTGCCCAGGAATCCCCAGAGCCAAATAAGGCTCCCGGCAGGGCCACGGGCGAGCTTCCATTTTGGTGTTAAAAGGGAATTTTCCACTCCTTATATGGGCCACAGAAGCGGCCTGAGGAAGGCAGAAGGAGCCAAGGCCGGGCGATCACCCCCTGCTGCCTGGACAGGATTCATGGCTCCAAACCCAGCACTTTGCCCCCAAAGGCAGCACCCTGGTGGCCGCCCCTGACTCGCGCTCCCTTTGCGGGGACGCAGCCGCCCTGAAGGGCATTGGGAAGGAGCTTCCCAAATTCCTAGCACTTCAGTGGTTAAAATGTTATCACTTTTATTCGTGTAATAGAGATGAAGTTCCTGGGCCTTCCAGGAGCATCAATCTAGAGATTTATTAACCAATTTAAAATACTATTGTCTTTCACTTCAATGTGAGATTGAGGTGTGTTGTCGGAGGAATATAAAGCCACAATCAGCGAGCCGCAGTGCTGGGAGCCGCCAGTACCTGGAACTCAATAGATATTCATGAACATTCTCGTATTTAGTGAAGGAAATAACTTAATACCGACAGTGTCGATGGAATAATAGCCATTTCCTGGCTGACTTGCAGCCCTCAGAAAATGAGATTGCGCCTGCCTTCATTTTTCTTGTCTTTCCCGGGTTTCTTGCCGGGGCCCGCGCGGCGCGGGGATGCTCTGCGCATTCCAAATCAGCCGCAGGGCCGGCCCTGCCACCGCCCCGCGGCCCACCCGGCTCCAGGAACACCCCTCCCCGCCAGCACCGCGGCCACGAGGAGATTATAAATATTCCAATTATTATTCCAGGCGAAAGGAGAGCGAGCGGCTGCTCCGGCATCCCACTCCGAGCCCCACATTCCACCCCCCTCCCCGCCCTCCGCCGCACGCGCGCAGCCTCGCACGCTGCATAAATATTCATGGCAAAATCAATTTGCACCTAAAGATCTCTCCTGAAATTGCATCCCCTCTGCCGTGGTGTGGCCCGGCAGCACAGCTGGGATGTCACTGGAAATGCCACCTTCAGCCTAAATATATAGAAGGGGGTAAATCTCCTGTAATTGTTACATGATTTCTCTTATTCCTCCATCATAAACGGCACTAAATTGGGTTTTATCATTTTAAAGGCTGTTGGCAGATGCTGCTGGGCAGGCTCCAGAAAAATGAGGCCCCCTCCTCTTGCCAGGGTGTCAGCACTGCACTTGCTCAGAGTCAGAATTCCAGAATCCCAGAATGATTCAAGTTGGAAAAGCCCTCCGAGACCATCCAGTCCAACCTGTGCCCAATCCCCATTTTTTCTCTCAGACCAGAGCACTGAGTGCCCTGTTCAGTCATTTCATGGACACCTCTAGAGGTGGTGACTCCTCCACCTCCCTGGGCAGCCCCTTCCAATGCCTGACAACCCTTTCTGTGAAGAAATTCCTGGAAATTCCTTTCTGTGAAGAAATTCCTTGAAATTCCTTTCCATGTAAAAGCAGCTGGGGACAGCAGGGACACAGCCACAGCAACCAGCTCAATCCCCAAGCAAAAGGACTCAGGTCTTTGGACTCTAGGGGCAGGTGGCCAAACCTAGAGATACTGACAGATTTTAAAAAAAAACCCCCACATTATAAAATGACCAAATGTGTTTTCTGAACTCCAGTCAAACCACAGTGGGCAGAAATCTCGAGCAAGGAAAGGTATCTCCCAAATTCAATGCTCTCATTTGTTTCACTTGTCTCCCACCAGCTGAAAATAGAGCCCAGGATGTCCTTGGGCTGTGGTGTCTGGGGAATTTCCCTGCTACTCTCAGCACCCACCTGTGTGAAAGACCCCAGATACCAGATCCCAGCTTCTTGTACCCCTCGGGGTCTCCAGAGCCTGTGGCTGCCTGGGGTCTTTCCTCAAAGAGGCTCCTGGTTTCCTCAAAGCTCAGGCTCCCGGAATCACGTTAAAACACACATCTGTCCCAAAAGTTTCTGAGTCTCCTGTCCCGAATTTCTGTGCGATTGGGGTGTGGAGATGACCTGCATGGAGGACAGGTGCCTGCAGAGCCACTGGGATGCGCCTGGGGCTGGGGACACGTCTCACCCGCTGGGGACACGTCTGGCAGCTGGGAACAGACTGCACAGTGAGAACACTGATCTTCCAGTCTCAGAGAAAGCTACAGCTCCCACCAATCATTTTTATACCCGCTAAACAAAACCTGACAATGAGGATTTATTGCTTATAATATTAAGTGAAGTTTAATTTAGACCATCTATAAAAGTCCCATTCCAGAGTGTTTCCCAAAGATCCTCGACACTTTAAAATAAAGAGGACAAATACTGAAGTGCTCTCGGAATGTTATGGGACAATTTCCTTTTATGTTGCCATTCAGCGATGTTTTCTCTCTGGCTGGAACCCAACGTTTCAATGAATTTTTCAGACTCTATCAGGCTCTTTCTCTCCCAAGCTGCCAAATGATGCTCAGTCGAACGAGCTGGCGTTGGCAGGACAGCATCCAGCACTCAGCATTCCCTGGAAGCCCCGGTCCATTCCAGCTCATTCAGCTGAGCACGTGTGACATGCAACACGTGTAAGGGACTCCTCGGAGTGGCTCCTGATCCCCCTCCCCACCTGCCACAGGGAATGGGGACAGAGGGGTGACCCCCAGGCTCAGCTCCCCACAGGGACCGCAGCAGGGTCAGTGCTGAGCCCCAGGTGATGGATTCCATTCTTTTGTTCTGGCTGTTTCCTTGCAGGTTGAGGACACATGGCAGCAGGGTTACAAAGCCCTGGGGTGTATTCCTGAGTGTTGGTGGCTGGTGAGGCAGTGCCCATCCCAACTCTGCCAGGCTCAGGGTACCAGGAGCTCTCCGGGCTGCTCCCAGTCAGCTCCTTGGATCAACAGGAAGCAGAGTATGCCCTGCTGGAGGCAAAGCTGGAAATGGCACAGCGGTGACGAAGAGCATTGCTATGGAAACTCCATCAGTTACAGTCCTCTGGCTCAATCCGCTCCTGGAACCAGCCGGGCTGGGAGGAGAGGCAGGGAAAAAACAGAGCTGGGAAGAGTGAGACATGAACTCACCTGGAGACAGCGAGGGCACCGGGCTGAGCGGATCCAGCACTGCAGATGGGAGCTCTCGTTAGGAAACACTGCGTCAAAAATCAGCAGAATTTTAATTAGGCATTGACATGCTTTATTCCTAATGACGAAGAACTTGACAGCCGTGACAGGTGCCGTTAATTACAGCTTCTCCCAGCACTGGCACTCCCCGCCCTGGGAGCGGCACCGGTGATCCGGGCAGGCGCTGGGGGTCCCACAGCCAAACCCCCCTGTGGGCCTTGGCGTGGGGTCTGGTGTCTATGGGGTGAATCTCTCCATGGGGGCGAGTTGCTCCTCAGGGTGAACCCGCGGTTCTGGGATCTGCTCAGCACACCAGTGATCCCAGTGCAAGGGCAGGAACTCTTCCCCAGCTCAGCCTTTCACCCCGGGGTGGGCAGAGCAGAGAGAGCTCCTGGTAGTAAGAAATGTTCTTTATTTTGCTATTCGACCCCAAGTATGAGGGATGAGATCTTTGGGATGAATGTTGATAGAGCTCTTGGCATAATGATTTTTTAACCTGTGCTCTCAACACCCGGCTGTGCCTGGCATGGAATCCCTTGCAGGACCAGTTTGCTGCTGAAGAGGCAAACCATGGTGAGTGACCTCCCGGGATGTGCCAGGCTCACTGCCAGCGCAGTTCGGCAAGAGGAACTTCTGGTGCCACTACCTTTGGTTTTACAAAGGCACAGGAACCCTTTCCTGAGACAGAGCCTGACGCTGCGGGTGAGCAGGCGGCGCAGGGGACTCGAGGTGGGTTTGCTTGTTCATCCCTCAGTGTAGTGAACTGGTGCTTCTAAAACACCCCAGAAATGATGGTAAATGTGTTTTAAAATTTTGTGACAGTGCATGCACAAATCACCAATTAAAGGCTCCCTAAGTGCCCATTAACATGATAAGTCGTAACAGCTCCAAAAGAGACATTATTGTTTATCACGTCAGCGACCCGTGGATTAAGGACTCCCCAAGTACACATTGACAGGGGGAGCGGAACATCTCCGGAGCTGTTCCTGCACTGCTGCACTCGGCTGTGGAGAGCGGCAGCGCTCGGCAGCCAGGGCAGCACCAGCCCTGCTCAGCACCAGCCCTGCTCTCACCCAGCCCTGCTCTGCCAGGAGGTTCTGGCTCCCACAGCTCCACCATCGCTCCACCCCGCTTTAAAACAGCCTTAAAAATTAAATTCTCATTAATCTCCTCATCCCACACATCCCCATCCTTCCTTGTCAACCTGCGGCAATTTGAGCAGGAATATGATCTGTTTTGGAGCCACTGACAATCATTGCACCCACTGTTTTCTAACAGAGGTTTTCTTACTCTTTTATTTGCAAATAGCAGCAGTTTGTGCTTTGAATTCTGCACTTTGAATCAAAAAGCACATTTTTTTTTCCCCCAAAGCCAAAACATTACAGCCGAAAATGGAAGCGTTCTGCAGGGGCTGTGCTGCCAGGGAGCCTTGTGGGAGCTGTAGTCCCTCAGCTCTGTTCCCAACACAGCCCTGCATGGCTCAGCCCCGGGACACGGCACCACCAAGGCCCCATGCTCCCGTGGGAGCCCCAATTCCTCCCAAGGGTGTGGCCCTGGCCCCTGAGCTTCACCCAGGGCCAAAGATCTCCATTTCCAGCTGTTTCTCCTGTTTGCTCCCACTCTGCCTCCAGCTCCTTGGCCATGGCCACAAGGCAGGGGGATAAGGAGGAACAGGACCTGTTTGCTGCCCTTCACCAGCACCATCTTTCAGGGACCCCAGCACGTCCAGGGGGCACAGGGTGATGGCATGGGGAACCGCCTGGGGAGCACCGGAACTGCTCCCAGGAGGGTCCCCATCCCCAGAGAGGGACACGGGACATTGTAGTACCCCCACAAGTGGTGTCTTCCCATGAGGACACCCCTGGCTCTGTCTTTGCCTGGTAGCTGGGCAGGAGCTGAGCCCACACTGTGCTGAGTAAGGCAATCCCTGCCCAGGGTGATCATGTCTCTTAATTTCCAGCCACCCTCATTCCAAGGCAGGCCAGATAATTATACACAATACACAATTTGTGCAGGGAGCGCCAATTCCCAGGCCTATAAGCATCCCATTTCCCATTCCAGCTGCACTGACAGAGTTGTATGGTTCAATTTCTACTGAAGCCCTCATACGCTGTCTGGTCCCATGAAGAGCTCTCGGCTTTAGTCTGCTCATCCCAATTATTGTCTCAGGACCTCAAGTCAGGCAGGATTCAGGCTGAATTCCCCAAATCTCTCCATTAAACAGATCTCTTCTTGTTAGAACCTATTTATTGGAGATGCAAATGACAGGCTCCCTCCCCAGCTGGAATCATTTTCATCCAGAGCCAAATAACACACTTTAGTCTTCCTGGCGTGAAGCGGTGAGCTATTAAAAATGGGAAGAAAATACAGTCAGGTGACTCCATTCCTCGCTTAAGGCCTTCTTCATCAATATTTCACTTAGGGAGCCACAGCTCCATTTTAATGGGAGCCCCATACCAGCCAGATGGAAGCTTTGTGAGCAGCCAGGAACGCTGTGGCACCTGTTGGAGCCGGGGCTGGCTCCGTGGATGGGCAAAGCAGATCCCCTTTGCTCCTTGGCATCAGCCCCAGTCAGCAGTCCTGGTGTGACTGGTGTCCAACATCTCCTGGCTCCGAAGGGCTGCTGCCTGCTGGTGCTTCGCAGGAAAGTGGAATCAGGATGCCCATGGTGAAGTGGGTGTTTCTGGCTCTGCTCCTGGCTCTGCCACTCACCCAGTCATGGCTCGACCTTGGAAAAAGCACCAAGACCAGACTGAGCCCCCAGGGGTTGCACCCATCCCTGGTTTTGCCTGGATCCCTCCCAAGGATTTCAGCAGTGCCCAGCACGCCAGGGCCGTACCCACCTGTGGCTGCTTTTCCGAAGGACAGGAGAGCCGACAAGAGGAGCAGGAGGGAGGAGGCAGGGCAGGCAGGGCCACTCAGACCAGGGATGGCGTCTCCCTGCTCCTGGCTCCGGTTTGCTGCTCCCTCCATTCCCGCAGCCCCGGCGAGGCTCCGGGGAGAGGGAAGGCTCCAGGAGATAGCAGGCTCCGTTACAGTGGAAGAGGAGCCTGTTATTTGATCCAAGAGCTACAGGAGCAGAGATGAATAATGAGTCTGCAGCACATCCACTTGTTTTCCTCAACAGTCAGACTTGGCTTCTTTCCCTCCGATCCGACACCAACAAACCTGTATTTGAGACTCCCCCAAGTGTTCCGTAACCATGCCAATGTGTTCGCCACTTCCTCCCGGCGCGCTGCCGGTACCGTGCAATTACACCTGACACCGTGTATTTAGTGGGCTTCAGTCACATCAAACCCCGCGCCGGGCGGTGTCTGAGGCAGGGGCTGCCTCCAGCCTCCCAGAAACTCACACATGAGCACACACACACACACCCGTCAGCTGTGCAGGTGTCCGAGCCCAGCCCCGGGCAGGCTGTGCCGGGACATCCCCGGGATGTGCCCTATGCCGCGGTGCTCCTGCCCCACTGCCAGCGCAGGTAACCAGGGGTAGGTGCCACCCTGCAGCGGCACCGGGGCTTCAGGAGAGGCGGGATAGGCCACGTTCCTGCTGGGATGAAGGTCCGGCATGGCACAGTCCGGCGAGGGTCCCGCCGAGCAGCCCCCGGCTCCGGGCGATGGGAGCAGAGCGGTGCCGGCTGCCGCCTGCGCGGAGCAGATGAGTAATCAAAACTCTCATTCCCGGCTCTGGTGCCAGGATGGGAGCGGGAATAGGAAGCACGTAACGAAGCCATTCACATGCAAATGACTGGGGAGAGCAGGAGGCTGTGCGGAACCACTGTGCCTGTCCCAACTGCAGCTTCGGGATCCTTCCCAAGCCTTTCGCGTCCCTCCCGGGACTGGTCTGGCTTGCGGAGGTGCTGGGCATCCTTCTTTGGCTAAGCAACAAGAACCCCCGAGGCTGGGCCCCAAAAGCATCCCCACGGCCCGTCCCTGGGAACGCCATACTCGGGAGATCGGAGCTGGCAAGGAGCTTCGGGGTCGGGCTGTGTGGGGAAGGGTTTGCTGTGCCGGGGTCGGGGCGTGAGGGGAAGGATTTCCTGTGCCCCTTCCCATCCACAGGGGCTGCGGAGCGGTGCCACCGTGCCCCGAAAGCCGCCAGGAGCCGAGGCTTTCGCTGGCAGCAGCCACTCGGTGCGCGCAGCCTCGCGGTCCCTCTTATCCCTGAGGAGTGTCCCTGGCACTCCAGCTGCTGCCCGGGAGCTCCTCGGGGTTATTTATAGAAAGTTAACAAGGATCTGCAGGGCAATGGTGAAGTAATGGGAGCTCTTACAGGTTTATTTTATTGAAACATTTTAACACTAAATCAGCGATTTCTCTGACAATACTTCAAGCTGTTTCTGTGCTTGTCAGTGAATTTTACTGGGGACAGTGCAGGGCTGAGTGCTGGGTCCTGCACCTCACAGAACAAAAGGGGGCTATTAATTAGCAACTAATGCCATTATCAGCACCCTCAGGGTCTCGCACTGTCCCCAGGCACCGTGTGTTCCCTGCAACCCCCGGAGCTCCGAGCACCAGGCTGGGACCTTGGGGATGAGGGGGTGGCTGCAGAGGGGACCCTGACGCAGAGTCTGTGCCCAGCCCTGACACCGGATCACCAAGTTCTGCAGCTCCATGGGAGTTCTCCTGCCTTCCCTCGGCGTGCCGGCTGCCCTCGCTTGTGGCAGAGATATTGGATTGCTCCCCTGAACGAATATGGAATGTTAGAGACAATAAATACATTTTAAAACCGGGGATGCAGAGTGTCAGCTGAGCCATTTCCCCTCAGTGAAAGGAGCTGGGAACGGGAGCAGCAGAGTCACCATGATCCTATTTCAGACTTCACACGGCATCTGCAATAACATCAGCGCCATCCAAAAAGCAACAATACACAGTTTATGAGCACCTGAAGTGCCTGTTGTACCTGTATTTACTCCATTAGGTTGTGTCACATCGCATTTGAACTGGAGCCATCTAGGCTCAGGCTGCTCTCACGCTGCAGGAGGGATCCTCACAGGTGAGGGAAGAGATTTCTCACCGTGGCAATTGCTAAGGAAATTGGGATACAGGCAGCATGGTGGGCAGCACCTGCAGATGGGAACATGCACGGAATGCAGCATCCGTGGTGGGCAGCATCCCTGGGAAATGTCACAACTCCCTCTCTAATCTGTACAGTAGCAGACAAAACACAGTAGAATGAGATGGAAAGGGGGTAAAAAAATGAGTATTCTGAAAAAAACCCATATATAGGTAGACAGAGACAGATGGATAATTAGATGGAGAGATATGGATAGATAGATAGATAGATAGATGGACTGATAGCTGGATGGATAAATAGCTGGATAGATAAATAGGTGAATAGAGTGTGTGTGAATGCACATTATAGGGGCACATGAGAAGATTTCCAGTCTGTTTTCCCTTCCACCAGCTTGTGTCCCATCAGAACTCCCATTTCTCTTACAATTCCTTGCTTTCATTGATTTTGGAAGGGTGGCCCCAGTGCCCAGGGCTGGTGGCCGGGGCTGTGGCTCTACCACACCAGGGTCCATCGTGGGTCGGTGTCCCTGTGTGGCACAGATGAGAGGGGACACACTCGTCAGGACCGCCAGGGTTAGGGGTGACAGTGACAATTATTACAGACAATAATTTCTAAATTTTAACCATAGGTGGAGGGAAAAAAAAAGCACTTTTTCATTAGCACAGTCACCGCTCCACGGAAACTTTGGGGCAATTCCGCCTTTCTTCTGCTTTGGTGACTTCAGGAGAACATGAACCATCCAATTATCCAATCATTTCTACACCACCCGAGCAGCAGCTAAGAAAGGGGAAAGGTCAGCACATTCCAGGCAGTGGGACTAAAATGCCTTCATTTTCTCTAATATCTGTCTGTTTAATTACTGGAACAATTGTTTGAACATTTTAATATATTAATTTAGCAGGAAGATAATTGTATGATTACAAATTCACTTCTAATTGTGTGATTACAAATTCACACAGGCCGTGATCATCTGAAAAGTTGGAGCTTGCGCTGAAGTGAAATCTGGAATTTGTAGGGGGAAAAAAAGGACAAGGAGGGTGTTTGGTTTCCTGCTCCTTCCTTGGGGTGGGAAAATTTTCAGGAATTGTGTGCCGCCTGTGCCATGCCAGAAAGGTGCTGGTCCCACTGGGATGGGGCAGAGGCTGCCCTGGCTGTGGGGTTTGGGGCCCTGGAAGGGGTGTGGGGCCCTGGAAGGGGTGTGAAACACCAGGACTGACCCAGGGACAGAAACAGCCATGAGAACAAAAGGATTTGGAAATTTCTCACTGAGCTTCTTCGAGGGTATTTGATCCCCATGCTCCTGCGAAGGGGTTGCCTTCGAGTTTTTAATTTTTGAGATTTTTCCTAAAAAAAGAGCCAGTGGAACATCATCCCACAGCACCTGGCACTGGGCATTTAACACAGCATTTCAGATTTTGCTTGAAAAGGTCCATATTGATAATTGATTAATTCATAGTCACTGGAGCTGTGGACCGCTGAGCTGCTGCAGCCCCCCCAGTCACCAGAGCCCCCCAAGTGCCCCAAGGGCTGGGGGCAGCCTCAGCCAGAGGGGTTCTCGGGGGATCCCAGGGAATTCCCTGGCCCAGCCGGTCCCACGAGGGCTGGGGCAGGGCGTGTCTCTGTGCACAGCTCAGGTGCCATTTCTGCAACCACAAGTGAGAGAGAAAATTGGTCTTTGACAGCTCTTCATAGAAATGTCACCGAGTGTAAACACGGGGTGACCTTTGCTGCTCCCCCAGCTCCTCGGGGAGCCGCCGGCAAATTCAATAACGCGGCCAGCGGGTCCTAAACGATGTCACTCCCCCTTTTTCAGAGCCACCTGGCCTGCTGCCTATGCGGGCCGCCACAAGAGGCACCTCTGCCCTCCAGGCTATTTGCAGATCCCTCCTGTCCCCGGTCCCAGAGTGTCCCCACAGTGCCACCACTGCCCCCTGCCCACACCCACGTGGGTAATGGGGGTCAGGGCTCAGGGGTCCCTCTGCTAAAGGACTCAGGGACCCAGGGGAAGTGAAATCCCTGCCCCCACATCCCCCGGGACGTGCTCATCCCTGCCCACTGCTGGCAGCGTTCCTCCTGCTGATGCGAATTTCAATTACCAGAGAAGTTCCCAGATTTCTGCCTTTGTCCAGTATCTTCCAAAGTATCTCATTCCAGACAACAATTCTATAATCCAACCGTGACAGGACAATCAGTCACACTCTAAATTAAGTATCTCAAATAAGGATTTATTAGAATTAATCAGACAATTAATGTATGGCCATTAAATAGAGTTTATTAAAATACATCTAAGTGTATTAACTATTTAATAGGAGAGATATTGGTTACAGAGTTGGGAAAAAGCTTTCTAGTTGTCCTCTCTGTCCCAAATTCTGGCAGAGAGCACCATGGGGGCAGGACCCCGGGAAGGAGAAGGGGGAGAAGGAGAAGAGGAAGGGGAAGGGAAAGGGATAGGGAAAGGGAAAGGGGAAGGGGAAGGGAAAGGGAAAGGCAAAGGCAAAGGGAAAGAGAAAGGAAGAGGTGGACAGAGCTGGTACGAGCATTCAGGTCTTTCCTGAGCCCCTGGTGCTGCCCAGACCAGAGCAGTTTATTCCAGTCCCAGCTCCACGTTTGTGCTGTCACTGCCTTCCTCTTCGCCCTCTCCTCTGAAGTGCCTCCATCACCTCGAGTGCCATCTCCAGCCACTCCAGATCATCCCATTTATCCTTTGCACTTGTGCAGAGCTTTACACTTGCAAAGCAGCCCTTAACTAATTAATCAGATGTTAATGATTCCTCCAAGGTGCAGCAGAGCAGACAGCTATCAATCCTCGCCTCTCCCTCTGCATCTCCCCCGCCTCCACAATTAGATTCCAGCCGATTTTCCTCCTACTTTGCTCTGTTTTCCCTGTGGCTTCTGTTCCGGGGAAGGACGGTGCAGCAGCATCCATCAGCCCTGTGCTCATTACTGGTGCACTCTGAGCCAGGCTTGGCCGCCTTTCCTGCCGGTAATTCCAGCCTGGGAGTGCGGGAAGGCAGGCAGGGAGCACGGGAAGGCCAGGCAGGGAGAATGCATGGCCAGGCTGCAGAAATTTGGGTTAGTCTGGAAAAGCTGAAGCTGTTCTTAGAGAAATGATGTGTCCCAGAGCCATCCCACACTGGCCACCCTCTCCTCAGTGGCCCAGGATGGAGGTGGCCTCTCCCAGGTGTTCCCAGGTGCTGTCCCAGCACTGTCAGGTCCTGGGGAAGGGAGATGGGACATGGGGATCCTGGGTGGGAAGGGAGCAGGTGAGGGGCTGGGGGCTGCTCCCTCTCTCCTGGCTGTGGCTGTGTCCGCTCTGCAAAGAGACCTGACCTTCAGGAGAGCAAAATGCCCCGATCCCCCAGGCAGGACCTGGCTCCTGCTGTCCCAAACCAACCGGACACAGATCCCATGGGATGAGGAGGGGGAGAGCTGCAGAAGCACCCAGCAACTGAGCTGGCAGCTTTTGGGGACCACCACCCCTCCAAAGACCCAGCAATGGGTCAGGGAGGGCTCCTGGCTCTGTGCAGTGTGTGACGGATCCAACCCGCGGGGCTCTGCGCTCCCATTTCCCGGTGAAGCAGCAGGGAGGGGAGCAAGGGGAAAAGGGCAAAGCAAAAATACGGTGTTTTATGATATGCAAAAATATTCCAAGACAATGCAAATTAAGCAATTTAGCCTTGCAGGCATTCCTCTGCGCACCATTATTAAAAGTTCCCGGTCTGGAATTGCCATTTCTAATCACAAGCGGGATCCCAGGCAGGCGGAGCCAGAGCCGGGGCCAGGGCTGGGGCTGGGCAGATGTGAGGAATGCAGGCCAGGGTCAGATCCTGCTGTGCCCATGCTCTGGAGGGCACAGAGCCCCATGGAACATCAACACTGCGTGCTCAGGGGTCCATGGCAGGGGCAGGGAGGTGGGATGGGGTCCATGGAGAAATGATTTGGAGTTTACTGAGCTCCCAGTGCCCCGAGCCTTTGGTGCAGGGTGAGCATTCAGGTCCTAGGATGGGACAGAGGAGTCCAAATCACCCCTCCTGTCATGTCCACACCCCAGTGAGCCTCCCACCCCTAAAATGGGGAGCACCGGTGAGACGGGGAAGTGTGGTCCGAGTGGAGGAGCAGGGGCACGTGAGGGGTTCTGAAGGAGCACATGAAATCTGTAATTATAATTACAATAATGGCAACTCCGTGAGCAGCTGAATTCACCCCAGCAGTGGTGATAGAACTTGGCAGGGCTTATCAGAGGGAACTGCAGATCCAATTAGGAATTAACAGTGCTGCAAGCATGGAGCAAACACCCCTCGCCCAGCCACCGGTTTGTGCTGGGAAAGCCTCTCCCCTCCCCAAATTCCCAAGTGAGGTCCCCTCCCAGTGACGATGTCTGTGCCCCAGGACTGGTGCTGGGAGTGTTGGCACTTGTCCCATGACGGCCCCTGGTGATCTTTGTATTTTGAGCTATCTTGTTGGTGTGTATTACAGTAATTTATTTAAGAAACGGGCTATTTCTGTCAGTTTTGTTTCCAGAGAGGCTATTCCTGCTCTTTGTCTGAATTTTCTCTCTCTAAAAGTCCACTCTTTTCTGTTGGCTTTTCTTCCTTTTTTTTCCTCCAAGGAATTATGAATTTCACTCTTTCACAGCCGTTCCCAAACAGCCTGCTGCCTTCGCATTCCCAACTCATTCCTCTGCTGATTAGCACCAGATCCAGAAGAGTTTCCTCTCCATTTGTATTTATAGCTACACTTACAAATGGTTTGGTGCGGGGGAATTCGGCAGAGCCCTGTGAAATAATCTGGAATGGGAGGGGTGAAAGGAGAGACAGAGGAAGCAGCTTTTGTTTGGCCAAAGAAAAGTCCGAGGGGAGAGGAGAGGACGGGCTTGGAAATGCAAAAGGCAGCTGAAGAAGAAAGTCACGCACTGCTGGCTCCTGTGAGGAAGAAAGGGAATTTGGGCTTTGTATGAAGGATAAAGAGGCTTTTCAGGCCAGGAAGGACAGCAGCTGTCGGGAAAGGCTCAATCCCTGTTTGCCGCTGACCTCCAGCGGCGGCTCTGAGCCCCTGGGCTCCTCACGATGGGGACTGGCCACGGCCACTGCGTGCCCTGGGCGCCCCTTCCCGGGAACCGTGCTGGGGACAGGGGCTCTGAAATCCCGGGATCCTGCCCCTGGTCATTCCCCTGCCCATCCCCCTGCCCCTGTCCCCTGGCAGCTCCTGCCCAACGACACCAGGGGGCTATCGAGGAGCCCTTTCCCATTCCATAAGGGACTAACGATGTCAGACTAATTAATAAGCAATGGAAGTGTAAACAATGGTGTCAAAGGGAATTTAATTATTGGCAATATAATATGATTTTGATTAATACAATTAGATTCTTTAATTGCATTAGTAAAACCAAAAACCAGCTTCAGGTCACTAATTTGATTGAAATTTCCACTAAATAAGCTCCAGTCCTTCTCTCCTCTCTGGGAGGACGGGCCATGGGCAGGATCCATGGCACGAGGACAAGGACCTGCTGGCCCAACACAGGGCAGTGCCAATGCAGGTGACACCCACCCAGCTGCTCCCTGGCCCCATGGCAGGGGCTGGAAGCCCTGGGACCATGCCTGGGGTGCAAGATCCTTCTCACCCCATTCACACCAGATCCCTGGGCAGCCCAGCATGGCCCCGTGTCCTGCTGCTGGTCTGGGAGAGCTGTGTCCCCACTGGGCAGGTGGAGATGCTGCTGACGGCCTCATGAGCATTGGGAAGGAGAGAGGGTCCCCAGTTTTTTTTATTTTGCATGGAAGGGTCAGAGAATGTTTGAATTCCTGCCAGTGCTTGTTGTTCCTGCGCTGCAGAGCTGGCCCTGGGCTCCAGCCATGTGCACAGCGTGCAGAGACAGCTCAGCTGGCTGGGCAGCACTTCCAATTACAGGTGATCAAAATCTAATTATTGACTTTAATAGGAGCTGAATCTGGCCTGAAGAATCCAGGAACAATTATTCCGGGTTCCCGTTACATTAAACAGGAGCGACAGGACTGCTCCCTTTCCTTGTCGTGTGGAGAGCAGAGCTGAAGAAAAGCTGAATAAAAACTTGGGCTGATGCTTTGGGTTTCTTCTCAATCCAGGAATGGGAGCTGGGGCAGAGCCTGGCCCAGGGACACCCCAGGGATGCAGGATCATGAAATCCCAGACGGGATTGGGCTGGAAGGAAGCTTAAAGCTCATCTCATTCCACCCCCTGCCTTGGGCAGGGACACCTTCCACTATCCCAGGGTGCTCCAAGCCCCGTCCAACCTGGCCTTGGGCACTTCCAGGGATCCAGGGGCAGCCACAGTTTCTCTGGGCATCCTGTGCCACCACCCTCACACAGAGGTTCCTCCCCTCTGGCCTGTTCTGATGTGATGTTGTACTTGAGGCAATTAAAAAAAATTAAGCTCAATAAAATAAAAGTTTGCCTTTGCAGAAAGTTCTCGTGTGGAACTGACAATTCGCTGGAATAAGGAGGAACTTTTAAGCACACTTTCCCACACCCTCGGAGGAGTTTTGCTGTTGTTGTTTGCATTAATATTGAAACCAACACGTAAAATATAAATACACCCCTGTCCGTGCAGGAGTAAAAGACACTGTGCAGCTCAGGGTTTTTAAGCCCCAGTGTTCCTTGGTGCTGTCCTGGCACCACGGGAAGGTTCCAGCCCCATTCCCCCCTCCCTGTGGTGCAGGGCTCTGCAGCCTCACAGGAGCAGCACCTCCATCCTGCAGGATGCTGGGCACACCAGGCCCGGCCTCCTGCCCCGCTGCCAGCTCGGAGCAGGGGCTGCTGCCAGCGCCTTCCTGAGATTTATTGCTTGTGGAAGTGTGTGAGAATGGAGACAATTTTTCCAGCTGTGCATTATCCACCCGCTGGACTGTGACGGCTCTTTGTGAGCTGTGATGCCGCGTCCTATAAAAGCTGTATTTAGGATCCAGTTTTAAATTCATATTTTCTACCACATAGAACATAACAGCTCCTGGGAGCCGATTCAGCGCTTCTCGGAGGGATGTGTGTGTGGAGTTATTTTTGCAGGAACACATTTATTTAGAGGCGTTTGTGAGGAGGTGCCCCATGGCCCAGCTGTCCCAGGGCACTGCCCTAGCACCGGGCAGGGGGGGCTGGGCTGGAGGTCCTGGGGGGACAAATATCCACATATATGGAAGAAATCCTTCCCTGGGAGGGTAGGGAGGCCTTGGCACAGGTTGCCCAGAGAAGCCACATCCCCGGAAGTGTCCAAGGCCAGGAAGGTCAGCCCAGTGCCACCCTGTCCCCCTCCCAGGTGAGCAGCAGGTCTGAGGTGGGCAGGTAGCCAGCAAAAGGAGAGTATCTGCTCCAAAACAAATGCATAAAGCCACTTTTTGGGACAAAATTTTCCTTTGTTTCTAGCAAAAAGCAGATTTATGGGTTAATAAACATCTACGATTGGCCTCTGAAAAAATACACTCAGGTAGACAAGAATTATTCATTCAAATTAACTATAAATTAAGACCAGCCTAATTTATGTCCATTAAAATGGAAAAGCATATTATCTCCCATTCAAAGGAATTTGTATTTGATGCAAATAGGACAAATTCAGAAAGTTTGGAAATGTTCTCTGATTGTTCATTTGCATCGTTAACCGGCAGAGAATGGGCCTGTGATTTCAAAATGGGAGAACAGAAGGAACAATAATTAGTTATGTAAATAATGTGGCATTCTTGTTTATAATTAGTCCAAGAATAAAATAAAATTCACGCATGTCACAGGACTCATTTTCGTATGCAAATGAACAATCAAAATTATAAACGGTAATAATGCAGTTTGGGAGAATGTGGCATTTCTAATTTATTAGCCCAGGCAGAAGCCAGAGCTGATTCCAGTTGACGTTGGGAGATTTCAAAGGTACCCCCGGGATGGAAAAAACATCAAAAAAAAAGAGAAAAATGAGAGCTAGCATGAGGAAACAGCGTGGGAACACCTGTTGAGTTCCTCCTGAGGGAAAAGGAGCGCAGAATTCCCTGTGGGAAGGATGGGAATGCCTGCATGCTCCAGGGCCAGCAGCCTCTACACTGGGTCCTGTGCTGGGAATGCTCCTCCTTAACCAAAAACTGGAGGCATGTGGGAATGCTTTAAAATTCCCTAAGCTTACCATGGACTGTAACCACAGACGTGGTCATTTTTTTCCAGGAAAATGTGGTGAAGAAGGGAGCCGAGGCTGGAAGCCCTTCCCGCTGGGCTCCGACTTCCCGCTGGCTGTCCCAGCACAGAGGTGGACATGTCACAGGGTGGGTCACTGACCCCTTGCTGGATGACAAGGGCCCATGGGAATGCCCCCTCCACACCCCTAAAAATGCCACATTTCCACCCATTCCTGTCCATCCCATTTCAGCTGCTGCCATGAATTTTGGCCCCAGTGGTTCAACACCGACGGCTTTCGGCAGTGACAGGAGCTTGGAATGTCTCTTCCTTTTCTGTCCTGTGTGGCTGCGGCCTGGGACATGAGCATCACTCCCAATTTTTCCACCTTACTCCCATCCAGGGTCCTCAGAGCCCCTGCCAAGGACATGGAGGAGCCTCTGCCCTCCCTGCCTATCCCCAGGAACGGCTTGAGCTGGGGGATCCTCAGGACAAGCCGAGCTCTAGGAATGTAAGGGATTAAATAAGGGTATTAATTATTAATTATGGCTTATCTTGCTGCAGAGTGTGGAACAGGAGTCAGAATCTACATCAGGGAGGACGGGACATCTCGGGAACAGGAATGCTCTGGCTGCTCTCTTAAAATATGCTCCCACCTCATCTCAACACTGGAGCTGAGGGCTCTCAGCGGAGCTGTGCAGCCGAGCCGAGCATGTTGGATAATAAAAGCAAGGGAAGAACTTTAATTAAGGCTCCTCAGGCAGATGCTGCTGAGGGGATGGGAGGGGGCAGCTCAGACTTTCCTGGCCAGAGCTGCTGGGGAAGGAGCTTCACTGGGGGGAAGAGCATCATCCTGCACCCCCACAGGGACAGAGGGGCTCGCCCTGGATGCAGCCGCCAGGGTGCTGGTCACCCTGCAGGGCTGTGGGGCTGTGGAGGTAACTCCCATGGAACTGCCACTGCTCTGGGAGAGCCAGTGCCTTGTCCAGTCCCAACCTCTGGGTTATGGAGGGAATTCTCGAAGGAAACACATCCAAGAGTCAGGCTGGGATCCCCAGCATCCCTCTCCTCAGGGATCTCAAGGATCTGCTCTGTGTGTGTGAGGGGCTGTGCGACCCCAGGATATGGGCTGGGGGGCTTAGAAGCTGCTGAAGCCCATCAGGACTCGCTGAGAACACCCCAGGGCACCATCCCAGAGCTCTGTCCCTCTCCAAAAGGCATAGACACATCTCCCAGCAGACACTGCACCCAACACCAGCAGAAGAAGCCCCAAAACCCAGCGCTGAGCCTTGCAAAGCTGGAACAAAGCCTGAGCGACTGTTTACTCACGTCACGGAGGCCCTCGGATGCCAAACCACTGAGTGAACCTTTCTGTCAATCCGACACTTTTAGGGTAATTTAACTTAATAACACCTTTGTCTGCACAAGCGTTTGTGTCTGAAGGGTTATTACCATCGCAGTTATTTTAGGTGGGTTAATGGGATGGAGTAGATTTGAAATTGTCAGTGCAGCCACGCAGGCGGCTGCTCGCAGTGTTTACCTTCCCAACCCTTCCCTTGCTTTACATAACTTCCCACCCTCACCTAAAAGTGCCGTCATAAATTATGAGCAATTTCCCCCCAGGTCCTCATGCATCATTAATTCTTTGTTTAGAAGGAAAAAACAAACGGTCCAGGTCTTAATTGTTACCGCTTTGAGCAGAGCCTGGGCTGAGTGTGGGGCCTCTGGGGTGTGTCAGAATTTTTTGGACTTCTTTTAGTTGATATTTAACTCATTGCACCAGGGGGCTCACAGGAAAAGGGGGAGGAGGAAAGAAGTCTTCTTGAAAGGAGAAAGAAAAATTATTGCAGGGAACAATCAAGAATTGGCCAAGGCAGTGGTGAAGTCCAGGTTCCCTCCTGCTCCTCAGTAGGGAGATTTTCGGAATTGGGAGATTTTCCCCATGACTGCAGGTGTGCAGGGAGCAGGAATGTGCAGCCCATTGCCCTCTGGGGATGCTGCGGCCGCTGGCTCCTGGGGCTCAGGCTGCAAGGGAGGGAATCCCTGCATTTGTTGGGAGCCGCTCCCCTGCTGCCGACAGCGCCAGCTCGGCACTGGAGCCAAGGCTGGGGACGCAGTAGCTGCCACCCCTGCTCAGCAGCTGGCACCCCTGCGTGGCATATGGCCGCCCTGCTCAGCAGCTGGCACATCTGCACCGTGCTGGCACATCTGCACCGTGCTGGCACCTGTGCGTGGCATCTGTCCCCAGTGCCCGGCCCCTGGCAGGATCCTGCCGCAGCTGCAGAGCGAGTGAGGGAGGGACAGAGAGAGGGAGGAGGGGGCTGTGCCCTCCTCCCCTTCCCCAGACCCCCCCAGCTGGGCCCTGCCTTGCTCCGAGCCCGGCACAAGCCCACACCTCCTGCCTTTCACCCGCCCCGTGCCATTTTTGGGCGAGAGTTGTGTTAATGGCAGCAGGGCGGGCACTGAAGGCTGTCCCGGGCCGGCACTTTCCTTGTCACTTGGAGGTCCCCTCGGTGCCTCCCAGCCGCCCCTCGGGCCAGGTGACCTTGAGGTAGCTTTGCTCTTTGGCTCAGCTGCAGTCAGAAGATTAAATTCTGCTCCTGTCCTGGGAATCTGATGATAAAAATCCTTTCTAGACAGAATCCGGATAATGAACAACTCCCTGGCTTCGCGCTGGAAGAGGGAGTGTGGAGTTATTACTGCATTAAAAAATCTCCAAAGTCAACTAAATTCACCACAGACACGGAGGACCAGAATTCCTCTTCATTCCAGCGGGGTGGAGCATCCAGCATCGTCAATAACTCTGTGCTAATTGCAGCTGGCCAGGAGCACGGGGGGCTTTGCCGGGGGGGTGCCGGATCCAGCCCCGGTGCTGCCCCTCCTCCCGCCGTGTCCATCACTCCTCTGCCGAGGCCGGCGAGGGATTTGTTCTGTAGGAAAACGCTTCCAGCGCCCATCAAAAATCCACGCTCCAGAGCACCAGGGGTGCGCAGCGCTGCACCACACTCGGATGTGGCAGCTCTGGAAAAAAACCCTGGGATCTGCGCCCTTGCCCTGTGTCCCCAGGATGTCACTGACCAGGGATAACCCACTCAGGTGCAAACCCTATGCTTTAAACACGCAGGACAAAGAAAGGCCAGGCCAGGAGAGAGAAGAGCTGCCATAAACAAAGCTGTGGCATATCTCTGGCATTAGTCATACACCAACAGGGATGTGGGACATATATCTGGGCAGGATTCGGGATATCTGCTAATTAAAGAAGCCTCTGACTGCTGGAGAGTGTTAATTCACAGGCAGTGTGGTCCCCCTGGGCACAGCTCAGGGCAAGAAAGGATTTATTTACACCTCACAGAAGTTGTTCTTTTTGCAAAGGTTGTGGTTAATTGGAATTTTTCAGAAGAATTTGTTGAACAAAGAAGGAATTGAGTCTCTGATGGAAAGTCTCAGGCTTTCCTCACCCTGTTTGCCTTCAGTTAAGGCTGGAGCATCTCTCCACAGGCACAGCCCACCCTAACTCCCATTCCTTTCTCAGGTGTCACCAAAACATTCCCGTGGGCCCTCCTGAGCTCCAAGTCAGACTGCTTGGACCAGGTCAATGAATTTCCATAGAATCCTAAATGTTTTGGCTTGGGAGGGACCTTGAAGACCATCTCGTTCTCTGGCTGGGCCAAGGGTGTTGTGATCGGGATGTCCCAGCCCAGCCTGCTCTCCCTGATGGATTTTTCTCTGGGAGATGGGAGCACTGCAGGAAGATGCTGCCTGCCCCCATCGCCTTCCCGTGCCCTGCCGTGCAGCAGCAGCGGCTCTTTAGGGCTGGCAGACACCTCCAGCGCAGGAGAGGCTTCCTCAGCTTCAAAGAGATCATCACAAAATTGCCAGGAAACAACGCGCGGGGCGAGC
The DNA here is from genome assembly GCA_013400735.1 of Pomatostomus ruficeps. NCBI lineage: Eukaryota > Metazoa > Chordata > Aves > Passeriformes > Timaliidae > Pomatostomus > Pomatostomus ruficeps. Next base: position 335,002 of record VYZT01044832.1, read on the forward strand.
GGCGCGGGGCGGCCGCGGAGGCTCAGCCGTCAGCAGGACGGCTCTGACAGCACGGAATAAAAGCAGAAATAGCAATTTCTCACTGAAGAGCTGGGCTGACACCTCCCTGACCTGTGAGCAGCAGGGACTCTCGGCACACCGGCACAGCCCGGTTGTTTGCTGTTGCCGGGGCTGACACCGCTGATTAGAGCAGACAGGCGGACGGGAGGATGAGCCCGAGCTCCGGCCGGCGCTGGGGCTGCCTCCTCCTGACCCCAAACCTGAGAGCTCCTGCCCTGCATCTGCAGCTAAATAAACCAAGTAAATCATCCTGGCAGATAGATAATTAAATAATTATCAGCCACTTAATAACAAGGAGTGGGTGTTCAGAATTAGCATATTAGACAGTGTCTTTAAGGGCTAATTGTTGCATTACATCAGAGTTACTCATTCATTATTCTTGTCATTTCGGGTGATAATTTGCACTTTAGGAGACAGAGACAATTTTAGCAGGCAATTAGAGACATGTCAGGCTTGGCCTAGTGAGTTACTGTCACAATTATTGCATTTTTTCCGGTGTCCTCATTTGCAGGAGTGTATTTAAGGGCAGTCTGGTAATTTCATGGTGGGGCAAAACAGGCACCGGCACCCGGAGAAGCGGCGGGGACGGAACAAACCCCGATTTCACAGCGCCAGGGCCATAGGGAGGGGACTGGGGGCTTGCAAGGGGAAAAACCTAAGGAAAAGGGGGGTTCTGCACTGCTGATGGAAACATTTTGCAATGCCCCAGTTTGGGGTCCCCAGCTCCTTTTGGAGCCCAGACCCACAGGGCCCCCATTGCCACAGCTTTGTGTTCGGGAGCTGGTGCCCTTTTCCACCCCACACCAGCGACGGATAGAGATCCCTACCCAGGACACGGCAGTAATTGGTGGATACATGGATTTTTTTCAGTTTTTGGCAGCTTTGGGTACCTGGAGTGGCAGGAACAGGCACCTGCAGCAAACTCCAAGGAGAAAGGTATTCCCAGGGAACACGGCGCACCTGCCCATCAGAGCGGTGCAGCCGTGGCGCTGCTTTCTCCGAGAGGATAAACACAAGGATGTGCCCAGTGCTGCTGAGCCTGACTGAGCCTGACAAGGCTTAAATATTCCTTAAACTACAACTGGAGGGAAAAACTGGATCTGCAGCAGCTGCACCTTGGGATACATGCATTATAAGGGTATATACAGTCAAATAGAGTTAATTAAGCTAAAACCACAGTAAATCTGCCAGACCCATATTAACACTATAGTCAAAATAGTGGAAAATATAGTATTTTCCCTAATAAATCCTGTTCTGTTACAGATTTATGTTGGCATCTGCATAGTTACCAGAGTTTTACAATAATCATTGATCAATCAAAGTTTTATGACAAAACTATAATTTTCCTGTGTTTCTTTCTTACTTAGTTTCCTAGTTTGCTTAATTCCCAGAATGCAATCCAGTAAATCTTTGGGGCTGAGATATTAAGTAGATAATAAGAATGCCATATAAGATTTGCTTATATTTTAAACTGTCCTTACAAATGATTTATAATTAGGGCCAAATCTAAGACAAAACATTATTAAAGTCAAAACCCTCCATAAATTACTGGAGTTTGCTTATGCCTGTAATAATTTATTAGAGTTTTACTGTAGTATTTCCTCTGGTGATATCCAAAGCTTTATATGTCATAAATGGGAAATATGGGTTGGTAAAACATACAGAAAACAGGACTGATCCCCAGTGACCCCCCATGACAGACTCTGAGACACCGTCAGAAGCGTTTTGCAGTGGAAAAGAAACGGCACCAATCATCCAACTGTGCCAGAGCAAAGGCGTCTTTGTTGTGGGAAATTCAGTCATGGTTTATAGGATTTTATGAGTTATCCTGTTTACAGGTGGAACAGAACCTGCAGCTGGGTTTGTGTTCCTTGCATCCCACTGAGGGTTCTGCCATGGGGAACCCGCCAGGCCCAGCCATGCCCACAGTGGGAGCAGGGCTGGCAGTGCCCAGCAGGGCAGGGGGGCTTTGTCACATGGGCTTTGCCTCATGGGGTGGCTGTGAGAGGTTTGCTGAGCAGGGGTTCGCTCTGTGCCACCCGTCACCTGCTGTCACCTTTCTGCAGAGCACAGAGCACCCCCTGTGGACATGCTGGTCACCAGAGCCACAGCTGGGCACTGCCAGGTCGCTGCCCCTTCCAGCCATGCCCATCCCACTCTGCTCTTTCCACAGCTCCCACCTCACCCATGAAGCTGTGCATCCTGCTCAGAGGTGCTGGATTTTCCTGAGTTACCCCTGAGCATCTTTGAGTGTGTTGGGCTGGCACAAGATATTCCCAGTTAGTCCCATGCAGGGACCCTTGGGTTTTTTGTCAGTTTTTTGTCAGTGTTAATGTCAGAGTGACTTTGCTGCAAGTGCAATTCTCTGTTTGCAACTGTAATTCTGTGGAGGTCCCCATGAAGTGCTTCCCAAAATCCCAGTTGTGCTCCTGCCTGTGCTGAGCTGGAGCCCAGCCCAGCCTCTGCCTGTCCCAGTGCTGTGTCAGTGCAAGCCTGAACCATCCCACGGGGACTCACTGGGACACACTGGAGAGCAAGGGCAGGGGTGAAGCACAGTCCCACTCCTCTGGGAAGCAGCAGAGCTGGGTGGACTGACCTGGACTGGAGCTGGGTTTGGGAGCTGATGGAAAGTACCGGACATTTAATTTCCCGCCGTGCCCTGAGGGGTTGACCGGAATCTTGGAATGGGCAGGGTGACAGCTGTGGGCAGCACGAGTCGATGGCACTTGTGACTGAGGATGGAAATGAGACGTGGAGGGAGCTCAGGGCTGCTAGAGAGGGCACCTGGAGGGAGCAGAGCCAGGAGAGGAGTCCCTGCTCGTGTCATTAAAAACTCCTTCCTCGTCTTTCACAGCAAACGGTGAAGAACAGAAATGAGACCTGAAGTCAACCTGATCATCTGTTAAAATAGAGAGAAATAGAATGAAATAAATTTAATTACAATTTAAAAAAAGTAAAATAAAATAAAATAAAATAATAACAGCTGAGCAGACAAAGACAAGTGACTGCAGAATCTGCACCACTGCACGCTCTGAGCATCCAGGCAGCTGCACAGCCTCTGCCTCTCCACCTGTGATACCATCAGAAGCACTGATTGCATTGCAGGTTTGTTATCAGTCTCTCCCAATCCATCTCCCACGGATAATCCCTTTGCTCCCACATCAGGCAGTGCTGAGCTCTGTCCTGCCCCAGCGCAGGGAGCCTGGATGCTCTGAAAGCCACCGAGAGCATTTCAGGCAAATCCCTCTCAGACACCAGCAGAGGCAGAGACTCTGCAGGAATGCTCCTTCCCATCGAGGACAGCACCAACATGGCCAAGGTTTGCCCTGAAAGGAATTTGTATTCCTGAGAATACTCATTTGTACTTTGACCAATGGGTTCTGGGGTGGGTGTATCAATTACAGAATATTTGATGGCACCACCTGCCCTGGCACACCTGGCTGGCACCTGCCGCCAAAGTGGGGCTGCTCACACAAGAATCCGAATTAAACGGCCGTGAAGATGGGACAGGGCTTAATTAATCCACATTAAACTCCTCTGTGGACATTAACTCAGGATTGAAATCCCGGTGCTTGGGTTTAGCTCAGCCTCTGCTCACTTTAATGCTAAATAAAGTTTTCTCTGCGGGAGGACATTTAATGAGGTTTAGCTAATTCACACCTTAATTCTAATTAAATTTTCTCAGTAACCCTGGAAAAGCAGGGCTCAATGGAAGCATCTCCTCTTTTCTACATGAAATATCTGTTATTTTATTTGCAGGGGTCTCAGCCCCTCGCCCAAGCAGGAGCTGGAGCCCAGGGCAGGGCAGGTGCTGTCCCAGCAGAGCTCCTGGGAGTCAGCACCCAAATACACCATAACCAAGGTCAACTCCTCAAGCCCTGCATGGCCGAAAATTCCCATTTCCCTGCTCTGTGGTGGCCACATCCACATCCCACCCCGCAGGACTCTGGAGGGCCCCACGCAGTGCCGCTCCCTCATGGCAGACCCATGTCCTCGTCCATTTGCTGGGCTCTGCACGGGGCAGTAGCACTCTCCTGGTTCTCATCCGCCTGTGGGGAGGAGTGGGGACGGGAGCCTCCCCTGTCACAGAGACGGATGCAGATTACGCCATTAATTTTTTATGTGAATTCAAAAAATTCCATGTTGACTCCATGACGCAAATGGGTATGAAAATCCTGGCGAGCGCACTCATTGTTACAGAAATCAAATGGCTCAACAGCCACTAATGAGGCAGACAAGAAGCTTCACTCACCCTCTGAGGATTTGAAGGCAAGAAGAGAAGAAGGAGTGCGTTACATTATTCATGTGCCTCGTTTGAGTTTCAAATCCTAGGAAGTCGCAGCAAAGGGGGATTTGGGATGTGCGGGTGACCTGCTCTGCACGGAGAGGGGGCAGGAAAAGTCCCGTTCTCTAACTGAGAACTCCTTGCAAACGCGGCTCCCACCCGGCCAGGTATGGACAGGTGGGGGGCAGCCCCGGGACACGCTCGGGAATGCCCCGGGGATGCCACGGGACGGGGAGGATTCACTGCCAGCACCCTCGGGCACTGCTGCCTGTGATGGCCGGGCAGTGCCCACCCACAGGACCTGACCTCGCTGTAAACTGTTTAAAATACGCCATATTCTGCTGGAACAGGCGCCGAATTCTTTAAGAGGGGAAGGAAAAAAGGGAAAACCTGGGAGGACAATTGATCTGAGGAGGAGACGTGCAGGCAGGTGCTCCACAAGGCAGGAATGAGGTGCACAGTGCAGCTGTTGACTGAGTATTAAGGACTAATAAACAAATTCCCGGAGTCTTTCTGCATTTTGTAATTATGACTTGCCCATAAAACCCTCCTGCCAACATTATCTCAGCCAGCTTTACGAGTGCTCGCGAGGTTAATGCAGAGCTGTAAATCTGCAGCAGGTCATGGGAGTGAGAGCAGAGGAAGTGTTCGTAAATCTGGAGGAATCGCTCCAGTTTGTTTGTTTAATAAAATCCTGGTCTGTGAGGAGCTGCAGGTTCCTGTCGGGGCCGTGTGTCTGCCCAGCCCTGGCTGGCAGGGACACGAGGGACTGTGTGTCTGTCTGTCCATCAGATGGATTCCGCTTTCTGCATCCAAAGCATCCTTTGAGACTGGGTTCGGTATTTAAAACTGTGCTTCCTGTCACTGTCACCATCCAGGGCCACCAACCAGTGGCACCGAGGTGCCTGTTTGTGCCACTCGCCCCTGGCAGTGCTGCTGTGCCCCAGAGAGTGTTGGAACCGTGGTTGCCCACAGTCAATGCAGAGTTAAACTCCCTCCTCACGGCTCCCCAGGTCAGGGTATATTTGCTTGGATTTTACATTGGAATTTGAAATCCACAGCTACAAGGAAACATTTATTTTCTTGCCCTTCAATGATCAAACAAGTGGCGCCGAGGCACAGGGAAGCGGAGTTTCCATTAGGAGAACTGTTTTCTTTTTGCTGTAAAATATCAAATATTTTGACATTTCCATCAGACTTTTCTTTGTATCAAAGCTGCAATGGCAGAAAAATCTCAAGGCATTTAGACTTCAGAGGTTTGTGCGTTTCTGAGCAATCCCTCCTTTGCAAGGGGACACTTCTGAAGGGACGTGTGATTTCTCTCTCAGAGACCAAAGGAAAGGTAACAAAAACAAGAGCCCTGTGAGGGCTCCGGGGAAGCGGCTGCGGGCGGGCGGAGCTCCGAGCTGATCCCCCTCCCAGGAGCCGCCGTGTCCCGGAGCGTGCGGTGCCGGTGGGCGGGTGAGCTGCTGGGCATCGGGGCATCATCATCATCACCGTCATCACCCAACCCGGGGCCGCAGGATGGAAGAGCGGGGGTGTCACTGAGAGACAGGATCCGTCACACTGCTCCAAAGCGTCTGGAGAGGGAAAGCAGCTGCTTCTCTCCGAGGCAAAGCTCCTCTCGCACTCTGATGTGAGACAGACACATTTTTATAAAAAACCAGAACCATTTAAGGTTGAAAAACACCTCCAATAATACTGCCATATCGTGAAGGGCCAACTCCACTCCTTGTTTGAACACCTCCAGGGATGGTGAGTGTCCCGCTTCCATGGGGAGCCTTTTTGTGGGGTGTCAGAGCAAAGTCACCCCCAAACGCTGGTGGGGACAGCCTGGGAGAACCCCGTGTCCCTGCTGCCCCGAGGTGGGTCCCCTCTCAGCGCTGGGGCTGTCACAGGGCTGTGTGACCGACACCATTCCTTCTCTCTGCTTTAATCAGCAAGTGCCCGTAATCCTTGGAATTTCAGGAGTGACCTGCACCCTGCCAGCCCTTCCAGTGAGGGCGACCCGGGCAGCCCGCCATGCTCACGGGTGCCCTGTTGTCCCCACGGCCACGTGGAACTGGAGGGACCCGCAGCACATCTGTGAGCAGCCCCAACACTGTGAGCAGCCCCAGCCAGCAGGGCACGTCCCGAGGGGAATTGGGCCAGGGATGACCAGCAGGGGCAGGTCCGAGGGGTCAGCAGGAGCCAGTTCCCGGGGGTGGTCACGCTGACACCGGCGCAGCTCCTCCACACGGGCTGGGAGCAAAGCGGGAGCGAACCCTCGAGCCCTTGCAGGCAAGACTCCATGTGCTCCTCACATGTTAATGATTTCCAGAGCAAAACTGCTTTGAAGTTGCTGTTTATCTCACTCTGATAACAATCTGCTTAATTTCTCGTGTCAAAGTAATTAGAGTGTAATTATTTTTATTTTTTTTTTTTAAATAACAGGTACTATAATTGCTGCAGGGTTCCAGGGGGGCTGGGGGAATCCTGCTCCTGCGCTTCCAGCCCTCCCTCTGCTTGCTGCCTTCAGCCTCCTCTCCCTCCCAGTCCCCTGCCTGTTCTCTGAGCGTTTGGACTCCTTTTCTCTCGCCTGTTTGTGCCTGTGTTCAGCTTCTCCTTTTCTGTTTGTTTCCTCTAGACATCAATTTTTCATGCTGGAGAGCCGAGGATAATTAATTAATGATTCATAGGAATGCTGTGGCTATAATATAATGAGAGGCTGGTTCATAACCTGTTGCAGAGGCAGTTATCAGTAATTTCAGAATAATTAAGAGATGGTTTTAGCACATTTCAAAAGCCCTTACAGAATCAAGGAGATGGGCGAATTTATTTCTCTCAAAACACTCGGGGACACATCTTCGTGGCACAGGTAGCTGTTTCCAACTCCTCTGTGGTCCTGTTGCGGACCAGGGGCTGGGGAGGATCTCATCCTGGGGATCCTCCTACTTAAATCACCAGGGAAAAGTTCGCTTTTTGTGCTCCCAGTCCTTCCCAGGGAGCTCTGGGGTGGAACAGCCCCATGGCAGCTCCATTTGGGATATGGTTCCACCATGGTACGGCCGGGTTGGTGTTTTTCCAACACGACAGTGAGAATTACTGTAAATAGTGTGACCCACGTTTAAGTTAATTTATCACAGAAGCACAGAAGGGTTTGGATTGGAAAGCCCATCTTGTTCCACCCCAAATCCTCTTCTCCACATGGCCCTGGGAATGTTGAAGGGATGCTGCTCCGGGGCTGCCACTTCCCTCCCTCCTGCCTGTCCCCGCAAACACAGATCCAGAGGTGAACCCCTCCCTCCTCCCCGTCACAGCCAAACCCCTTCATTCCCACACCTTCCCCACCTGACTTGAGCAGATTTTTTTCCCCTCTCTTTTTTCCCCCTTTTATTTTTATTTTTAGTACCACAAGGTGTTACAACCAACCCTCCTATCAGGGGCTAGACATGTTCAGAGCCTTAATGATAGATTAAATACCAAATACCTTAACATTTGAAAAATGACATTTATTATACAGAGTTGTAAATAGAGGGAAAAATGACAATAGAACACAGTGTAGATCTTACATAAACTGCACCGGCTCTGTGTAATGACTATGATAATGTCAGTGCTAACAAGCAGATAATTGGCATCACTGAGATAATTTTTGGCACCTTATGCAGAGGGGAAACTGCTCTGCATAATTATTTTACCTAGGAATATTCTTCATTTAACAGGTCCATTTGCATAACGGTTGGAACTTTTTAAGCTGTAAAGGGTGTTTAATATGTTGATTTGTTTTATCCACAGAACAGTTGTTTATTCATGAGAACTGGCACCTGAGGACTTTTGTAATGAGGCCACAGTGACCCAGTTGGAAGCAACAGCTTTTTACTGGATTTATGGGTCCAGGTGGAGGCAGGATTAGCTGACCCCTCACGAACACCTCCCAGGCTTTTATAGACGCTGTAAGACTGAGCCATTCTCTGTAGTAAAACTTTATTTCTTTAACGACAAAGTTGATCACTCCGGTGTTTCCCTGCTGGTGCAGGCACAGCTCTGGGGCTGCAGCTCCCCGTGTTCCCAGGATGGTGACACACAACCAGGGGAATCCTCCTCAAGCTCCCAAAGCCCAGCAAACCGTGCACATCTCTGCCTGCAATTAGGCACGGGGTGTGATAAAACACAGGCGGGGGCGGGGGTGGGGCGGG
>VYZT01044832.1:343573-448779 GCA_013400735.1 Pomatostomus ruficeps
TTGCACTGGGATCAGGTGAGGATTGGCAGAGCAGAGCAGAGCTCAGAGCTGCTTCCAGCCCAAGCTCTCAGCCCAGGCCATCCTGACAGGTCAGGCTGAGCAGCGCTCAGGGTCAGCCAATGGCCCTGCAAGGCTGTGCCAAGCGGTCGGGAAAAGGAAAAGCTGCTGGACACCAGCCTGGGACTTCCATGGCAGGCGGATCCCTGGCCCAGCTCCAAGGCTCAGATCATGCCACATCCATCTGCCTGTGCCGCCCTGGCTGGAGGGAGCCTCCTGTCCGTGCCAGATCTGAACTGACCAGAGCACTGTTTGTCCCATCCCAAGAACATTTCCAAAGTAAGGAACGATCTCTGGCTTTGTCTGGGTGTTCTGTGTGCAGACCTCGGTGTGTTCATCCCCTGGAGAAATCACGACAGCTCTAAGGCTCAGAGTCTGCTGTGGAAAACTTCAAATTTCCCCCAACTTCCACTGATGCTCCCTTGGCTTCTCCAGCTCTGCTTCTGTATGTGCTGGCAAACCATTAGGGAAGCACTAGCCTCTCTCTGGCAAACACTTTACATCCCTCAAAGCCCTTGTGATCTCCTGAGAGAACACCAGGTGCTGCTGAGCCTTGGGGTGGTGATTTCCACCGGAGAGATCAGTGTCAGCAGGGCTGGGTCTGCCTGGGACAGGCCCGTCCCCCTTCCGGGGTATGGCACAACAGTGACCTAGGCACAGGAGCAGCAGGAGCAGGCAGCAGGGAGGGTCAGGGATGTGGGATTTGTGCCCAAGGCAGCGCTGTGTTGTCACAGGAGCCTCGTTCCCCCGCCTGTGTACATCTTCCCAACCTTGGTCGAGTCATTTAATGCCTCTGCTGCTCAGAGCAGGGCCCCCGCTCTTCCTCACACAGCCATGCTCTGAGCTGGGCTATGAGGAGACTCCCAAAGCCCAGTGAGAGCCTTTGCCTTTGGAGAGTCCAAACCTGGAATTCCCCACCCACACAGCCTGCAGGAGACCAGCTGCTGCCCCTAAACACCCTCTCCCACAGCCCTTCATCTGCTTCACTTCAGGGAAAACGAAATTTGCTAGAAGTTATTCTCTGAACCTGCAGATATCAATTTCCCTGTAAAAACGCCAGTGGTGTGACTGATTTTATCATGTATTGAGCTTTCCCAGATGTGTGCAGGTAGTGCCCACGAGCACAGCTGTCTCTGCCCCTCTGCAAACTCAGGGCCCTGCAACTTTCAGCTCAGCCAGCCGTTTTAAGGTTAAATCCCATTTTTTCCCAAACGAGTCTGTTGGCTTCAGTGAGGGGAGGTCTGTAATGTTTGCCTGTGAGATGTTAAACTTCTGCCTGTGTTTTGATGAGGTCTCCCTGAGCCTCACTCTGGCGCATGTGCTGGGAGGAATAGCCTGTACCAGGCCGAGGGACACACAGCCAATCCATCACACTCTGGGGCTTTCAAGGCCATCTCCCTGGCCTCTAATGCTCTGCAAAATGGTTCATTCTCTGCTGGTTTATAAACTTGATGTGCAGCCTGCCAGCTCCCAGCTCCCACCTGGAGCTCCCGGAGCCCGCAGCAATCCTTGCCCTCACTGGCATGCCAGCCTCAGGGTGTGCCAGCACAAACTGTGAGCATTTCCAATGGGTTCAGCTCATCTGCTGCGTTAAAAAGTCCTACACACCCGTGTTAAATCATCATCCCCACCTGCCCAGAGAGAGGTGTCCAGCCTTCCCGGGGTCAGCGGGGGATGGCTGGAAGATCTGTGCCCTCCCTCACGGAGGGGCTGCAATCACGGCCTCCCAGTCGCCCACAAGCTCAACACCACTTTCTTTATGGCTCCGCCAGCCCATCTGTCTCAGAGCCCGAGACCACTCTCACTCCTGTTGGGATTTTCTCCTTTCCAATTCCCAAGTCAGGTCTGGTTTGGCGGGGAGATTTATCGCTCCTCCTCTGTGCTCCCTGGCTCTGTGCCACGGCGTGGGGGAACAGCAGCTCAGGCAATATTCCAGCAGCCAGGAACTGCAATCCTGGGCTGGCACATGGGCACCGTGTCCCTGGGGACAGGGGCAAGCACGCAGCCAGGGCACTGTGTCAGGAGCTTTGGTGTTATAGGTGCTGATCAGAACCAGATCGCTGCTCCTTGCCCTGGTGAGTGTCTCAGGGGGTGTCACAGTTGTGTTAAAACACAGGGAGGAGGGATTCAAATTCCCCTTCCTCCTCTGAGGATGGCGTGGAAATGCTGGGAGTGAGAGGGGTGAAAGCAAAACTCATCCAGAGATGTGGGGGGAGGCAGGGCCCTGGTCAGGGCTGTGTGTGTCCAGCACTGAGCCATGTCCCCATGGGGTCTGTGACAATGCCCTGGGCGTGGCAACACCATGAGAGACGCAGTACCCTGGTGTGACATCACAGATGCTCTGTGGAATCCTGGTCCCCATCCCCAGCTCCAGAGTGGCAGTTGGAAGGTCCTGGCACTAGTAAGGGATGGAGCTCATGGAGAGAAAGCAGAAAGCCTGGGGGTCTTCAGCTGGGTGAGGAGAGGGGGACAGGGGCAAACTTTGCAAAATCCTGGAGATGCCTGAGCCTGCCATGGCACGGGAATCTGGACTGGGCAGGGGAGCTGTCCTGGCCATGCAGTCATGGGGGAGAATCGTAGGCTGTGGCTGCTTTCCTTGTCTGGCTGATGGAGCCCATCTCGATTCAAGATGCTGAGGACATTATTGATCTAAACAAGTTGTCAGTGAAGGAAAAGTTGTAATTGCTGCTGTAGTTGCATTGTAACACACCAGCCCCGAAGGGAAATTAAAGTTTGGAGCTAATAGGGTTGTATGATCCTTCAACCTTTGATGTATTGAATCTGGAGCAGCCCCTGGAATACTGATTTGATGCACAAAGGATCATTTTTAACAGCGGCTGCACCTCCAGGTCCTCTGATCCAATTCTCCCTTCAATCCCACTGCAAGGCAAGAGAATGGCTCACAGTGCATCCTCCCCCTCTGCCCCTGGGCCTCTTCCTTCAGCTCCCACGGTTCTGAGCATCCCTGGCTCTTGCTGTAGGAATAGAACTTGCAGGAATGATGGCTGGGGTAAGGCAGCCTTGCCTGTGTGTCTGTGGGAAAGAGCTTGTGGCAGGATTCCTCGGATTCCTGCTGGTGCCTGCTGCTGCACCTCCACCCAGGGAATGTGTTCTGCAGCAGGATCACCAGTCCTGAACCCAGTGCTGGGTGCGGGTGCAAGTCCCAGTGTCCTGCTCAGCCAGGATTTCCTCAAAGAGGGAATTACAGATATTTCTGAGCAGAACTGCAGCTCCCCATTAATCACCTGCAATTAGAAAGCAGGGATTAACCAAACAGCCGCTCCCCACAGGTCTCTAATGAGGGAAGTTAACAGTCCCCAGCTTCTGCTTTGGGAAGTGTCTGGGGCTGCAAGCCCAGGGCTGGGCTGTGCATTCCCAGCCTGTCCCGGAGCAGAGGATGGGGCTGGGCCCCCAGAACTGCCCCAGTGTGACCCCGCAGCCTCACACTGAGTCCCTGCTTTCCCACCACCTCCATCTCCCACAGCCCTGCAGTGTTGGATCTCACCACGCCTTCACACAGACCCTTTCATTCTGTGTTATGAAGACACCCTCTCTAATTGCTGCAGTTAATTAGCGCTTGGATGATGCCACAGGTTCCAAGGAAGGAGCAACACACGAGGATTTGCCACTGTCCCTGCCCACCACTACCACGGCAGAGGGGACCCCAATCCTCTGCCATGTCCCTGCCATGGCAGAAGGAACCCCTGCCCTGCCACGGTGTCCCCAGTGTGGCAGAGGGGATCCCTGCCATGGCAGAGAGGACCCCACTCCTCTGCTGTGACCCCACTGTGGCAGAGGAGATCCCAGTTCATTGCTGCCCAGCAGGTCAGGGATGTGCCCTGGCTCCTAAATCCCTGCTGAGGCCAGCAGGCAATTTAGACCTGAGTGCAGCAACTAATTAAATCAATATGAGCTAATGAACAGCAATTAGAGGTCCAGCTAGGCACATCTTCTCTGGTAAATACTGCTTCTCTCCCAACGGGAAGCTCTTTTTTAATAATCTGTTTGTGTTTCATTTCCAGGAGCTGTAATTCCCCAAAGAAGCAATTTGGGAAAGTGATTTGTTTGTCTGTATAATTGCCAAAGCACTTCGTTAGGCTTGTTTGTTTTTCCTTGCTCCTGCTGCTCCCTGGAAGAGACAGCGCCGGCACGGTGGCAGGGATCACGCTGCTCTCCAGGTGCTTTACGTGCTGTCGTGGGGATGAGGGGTCCCTCCACTCCCCTGGGGAAGGAAGGAAGGAAGGAAGGAAGGAANGCTGCTCCCTGGAAGAGGCAGCGCCGGCACGGTGGCAGGGATCACGCTGCTCTCCAGGTGCTTTACGTGCTGTCGTGGGGATGAGGGGTCCCTCCACTCCCCTGGGGAAGGAAGGAAGGAAGGAAGGAAGGAAGGAAGGAAGGAAGGAAGGGAGGAAGGACCTTCTCATTCTCCACCTCTCCTAGAACAGCCTTTTCCCCATCCCAACAGTCCCACGTCAGCAGTGCTGTCCTGCACTGCCTCAGCCCAGCCAGGATGTCCTTGTGGAGAAGTTCTTCCAGTCCCTCATCCCTACCCATCCCCAGTCCTACCTGTTCTCCACGGGGATCAGGACAGCGCACACCAGGCCGGGCCAGGCTCAGCTCCAGAATGTTGGGATATTTCCAGTGCTGTTTTCTCCCACATTCCCTACAGTCCCTGACCTGTTGTTTCTCCTCAGTTCCCACTCGTTGCACAGAAGTTTTGCATGAGCTGTCCACAGTAACAGCCAGGGTTTTTCCCCAGCTGCTTGGGTCTCTTTTCCAGCTCCCCTATTCCTTTCATTCGGCATTGCAGGGACTCAGCCAGGACCGGCCTCGCCTGCCCCAGGCTGCCACACACATGATAAGGGCTCCTGCAACTCCCCCTGTGAGTGCTCCCCACCATTCACTCATATGAAATTGCAATAACCTTTCAAATTAAACCCTACACCTTGTTTATTACCAGTTAAATGCTTCCCTGAGCCTCTGAGCTACGGCAGGATATGGGACAATGGGAACACGCTCCCATAATTGGATATCTATTGCTTGTTTAGTGGGCAGCAATTAGACCACAGACGGGTTATGGGCTGGCACGGATTAAATATGACTTTCCACACTTCCTGCAGGGATTAGCTGGTGTTTAATTCAGCTCTGCTCCAGCTCCATCTACACCAGGCTTTGGAGGCCATGGCAGCCCTGTGCTCTGTCTGTCAGCACCAGAGTCAGGGGAGGAGGATGACATTTGGCACTGCCAAATCCAGATTTTTGCTTTCCCTCTCTGTCCCTCCTCGGCTGAGAAGCTCCTGTCTCTGTTCCCCATCTCACCCCCTGGAGCTCCCCGTGTTTTCCTCATGGCTTCAAGCACAGACAGACATATTTTGACAAATGGAGATTATCTGAAATCATCCCTCTCGAAGCGAGCGGCTGCTGTACAGAACTTAATTATAAATTAATTAATAGCAGCAAATTTCCAACACAAGGTAGAGGGAGAAAGGGATAGGAGAGATGATTTGTAAGTGAAGGCAGCACGCCTGGAACATGCAGAGCCCAGTAAAGAGTCACTCTCCCAGCAAAGCTCCCTCAGCACCGGAGTGCCGGACCCACCCATGGGCTCCACTTCGGCTCTACACTCCCACCTCCATCCCTCAGCTCGGGACACACAGCTCCCAAATGACCAAATCTTAGCTTCTGAAATATCAAATTAAGGCCTCTTCTGGTCTCTCCAGTTTCAATTCTTTTGGAGCAAGGAGCTGGCTGACAGAGAGGGCTTAGGCAGAAATCAAAGGAGAAAGTTAGAATACCTTTATTTAATATAATAATATACTACAGATATAAAATTATGATTATTGTTATTCAGCCCTGAGAGATGGACATTTTCTCTGGCCATGGCTCTGGGCATGGTTGCTCCATGGTCACTGCACATCTCATCCCACAGGTGAGTGTCACAGGCAGCCTGAGCTCTCACGGTGAGAGGGGAGTTTAATGCCAGATGCCACCTGTTATTCCAGCAGGGAATGCTGCCAGAGCCTGTCCTCGGCAAACAGGGAATGATTCCCAATCGATGTATCCCACCCAGGTGTTTGAAAAGCAGTTGCTTTCTTGTCAGAACTTCCACAGCAGCTGTGTGGCAAAGACTTTTACTTCTGCTTACAAAACAATGCTGGGATTTCTCCAGGGAGGCAATGAATTCGGAATTTGTAAAGCTGCTTTCACCAGCACTCAAGCCTGAAAGAGAAGTTGAGATAAACATTTGCATTTTTATCTTACCGCTGCAGTTCCCAAGTGGAGCTTCATCAGCACAGGGATGGCCCCTGTTTGTACCTGGCGGCTTTGCTGGGGGAATTTCACATCATTTATAAATTCAGGATTTCAAACCATCTCCAGAGAAGTTGTTGGCATCAGTGGGGCTGAGCTGATGGACTTTGGTGGGAATTTCTAATTGAAATTCCATTAGGATAAACAAATTAGGATTCACAGTTCAACTTAATGACATTAAAGGTCTTTTCCAGCCTCAAATATTCTGTAATTCCATGGTTTTGTTCAGCAGAACTACATCAGAGGCAGCAGCCCTGTCTGGTTCACATGACACTGGCTCCTTGGTGCGGTGGTCAGAGGAGCAACAGCTGGGGTAGATCCCTCTCTGGTGCTGGCATTCTGAAGGCTGTGCTGGGCAGTCCCTAAAAACACCACCCGGAGCCACGGACTGGTTTTCCATCACAGCCATCAGCTCTCAGAGCTGGCAGGGGGGCAGAACCCCACACTGAGCCTGTGGCCCAGTCAGGGAACCCCCACGCTCAGGCTGTGGGTGCTTCTGGCTCGTTCCCATGGGCTCAGCCTCTCCCGGCAGCAGGGATGAGGCAGTGGAATCGATGGTGTCCCTGACCCCAGGCTGCTCCATCACCTGGGAGAGTGACCGGACTCCAGGCTCTGTTGGCCAACAGGAGCTCATGGGGTTCTTGAGAGAAACCATCGAATCCCTTCAACGTCAGATGTTTCCTGCAAAAGCACTTTTACATCCACATCAAAACACCCCACGGGACTGCCTCAGCTTGATGAGTTTTTCGATTAAATAATCCAAGATCAAAACCGATCCGTTTTGACTTTCTTCACTATCTTAAACATTTCAAAGATAGTAATGAATCACGGGATATTTCTTTATTTCCTCTGGTTTATTATAATGCTTTAACAGCTGTCAGATCGTGTCATTCTAATAAGGTTGTTTCAGTGTTTATGAAATGGAACATTTCTCCAGGATTTCCATTCTGGGAAATGCAGATTTCCATCTCTGAGAGCTCACTCTGGGGGAGAGATAGAAGATTTCCAATACTGAACTCCCTCCTGGGAAAAGACCTTGTTTTCCAAACAAGAGCTCCCACTTTCACCCCAAAAGTCACCCCTGGTTTATTGAAAGTTCATTTTGTGCCTCAGGTCTCACAGAGGAGGGTCTCGCTTGACCACACAGGGCAAACCTGCCCTGAAGGTAAAACCCCTCCTCAAATTAAGTCCTCCATGACCACATCTTTCAATTTGTGGTATCTCCTCCTAAATGCAAAGGGAAAAGAAATCTCTTGTGCAGAAAGATTTTCCCATTCCGAACTCCTCACCTTTGCCGGAGACAACACCTGAGTTTTGAGGACTTTTAAAAATTCTTGTTGTAATTTTTTTGTTTGTTTTGTTTTGGTGTTAGTTTTTGGGTTTGGGGGTTTTTTTGTGGTTTTTTTTTTTTTTTTTTTGTTATGGAGCATCATAAATTAGCTGTCACTCTTTTTAAAAGGCTTCTGAATGTGTAGAACAATGTTTGCTTAATTTGAGAGTGCAGTAGTTTATGCAATTATAAAATAGCACATCAAAACCAGCCAGCCCTTCCCTCATGCCTGCATAATTTATCGCTCACGGGTGAGACCTCTCCTGGCAGCAGACAACATAAAGTTTACATTCTATTCTTTAATCAAAAATTTAGAAGTTTAAAGGGAGTTTGTAAACTGTACAACCATTAAACAACCAGAGACAAGGTGTTAAAAAATGCAAACTAGGGACAGAAATAAAACAAACCACTGATTGCCGATGAGGATGAGGAAAAACCATGAGACAAATGCACAGAGCGAATGCAGATGGGAACCAACACTCCTGACGTGCTTTCTGTGCAAACACACCTGTAAATCAGGCTGAAATATTGGAATCCCGGAACTGAGGAGGCTGAACCCCTCCGGTTACACCTGCGGTGCCCTGCAGTGAGAAATCACCCTCTCCCCCAGCTCGTCCAGCCCAGGGGTCTCCCCTCAGCCCCCGGGATGGCTCCCAAAGACGCCAAGCAGCAGAGGCGGCACCGAGGGAACGAGCAAGGCCACGGCGGAGGAGGCCAAGTGGGAAACGTGGGCCCCGCTGCCTAATGGGACTTATCAATTATTATCTCAGCCCATATTTCTTTGAGGGGTGATTGTTTCACGGAGCCTGACATCTCATACAGCTTTAAATTACTCACAACCGGGACGCCTTACAAGATAGCAGTAAAATCAGGAGAGGATTGGGCAATGTAATTATAGTATGGAAATGATGTTGATCGCTCAAGCAGGAACAGACCTTGAGCCGGTGCCGATGCCGCCCTGCTCCGGCAGAGCCCGGAGACCACCGAGCCTCATTAGGGGGCTGCAAATGAGGCCACAAGGTTAGTCACACCAGGGACAGAGCTGGGACCAGAGCACAGGGGGGCAGGAGGCTGAAGGAGAGCGGGGCCGTGATGCTCCAGCTCTGGGCTCTCACTGGGTGGGTGCAACTCCCCTTAGGCTGAGGATTAGGGAGCCACAGCCAGGGGTTCCTGCCTTGGTGAGACCCTCAGAGATGCTGCTCAGAGCCTTTTCCAAGAGGCAGTTTCCCAGTATATATTGGCTGGTTTTTTCTTATTTTTGAAAAGAGGGTTTTCTAGGAATAAAAACCCCCAACAGTGGACATTTTTCCTTTCCAAATCTGGGAAGAATTTAGGAAAGAGCGAAAAGGTGTTTTCATGGTCAGTATCAGCGGGAACAGCCCCCTCTCCCTGTACAGAGCTGACTCCCTCCCTCCCACTGCTGGCAGTGTTGGGTGCATTTTGGAAGTGGGCAGGATCAGAATGAACTGGGCACAGAGCAGCCCTGGTCAGCTGGGCTTCAGCAGAAGGGAAGAGGCAGCTGTTTAAATTACTGCTTCCCCAGCTCCTCTCTGCTGGAGACCAGTGGTTTGTGGCTGCTGGTGCAGGTGCCTTCACCTGAGACAGCTCTGCCCACTCCCAGTCACCTGCTTTGGGGGCAGAGGGAGCCCCACAATAAGGAAACCCCACACACCTGCCAGGGAATCACAGGCAGAGGATGAAAAACCCCCTTGACATCCTGCACACACAGCTCTGGTCTCCCTGGGACCCCCGGGTGTGCTTCCGGTGCTGCAGGGAACCACCTGCCAGCCTCAGGACCTGGTACCTGTATCAGGATGCTGCTGGGAACAGCGGGACAGGGGGAGCCTGGCTAGGTATTTGCTGGTGACAACCAGCGACTCTGTAGGAGAGAAAATGAATGTCCCTGAGGACAGTCACACAGCGGTGCCTTCGCCTTCAAAGGCAGAGCCCGGTGGGAGGGCTGGGCAAGGAGCAGTAGCCCATGGGCACAGCTGACAGGACTATCAATTTGATGTTTTTAAATGCTGGAGAAGGAATGTTGTTTCCAGAGGAGCTGAACAGGAAAGGCAGAAATCATGACTTGCCTTTTTTATTTATTTTTTTTTTTTGTTTAATTAAAAGCCCTGCTTTCTCCCACTCCTTAAAGGTGATGCTCTGTCAGGCTTAACAAGCCACTGTCAATCCGTCCCCGGCTTGTGCCGGGAGGAGCAGAGGGAGCCGGGCACACCCCGCAGGCACCGCCGGCTCCATCCCGGGAGAAAAGCACCCGGCAGAGCAGCTCAGAAGGGGGACTGGTTCCTGTGGCCCCTTCTCCTCCAGATCCCTCCTCCAGGAGCACCCAGGGGTGGCCGGGTCAGTGGAGGGGCTGGGATGAGCCCCCATCCTGAGCATTTCCAGTCCCTCCCAGCCCCGGCATCGCCCACCCCCGGGGCCTTGCAGAGGCAAATATTCGGCCCCTCCGGCTCCAGCTGCCCCCGGGAGCCAGAGCCCTCCTCGGAGCGGTAAAACCCTGTCTGTGCGAGTGCTGAAATGATCCCGGATAATGAGGTTAATTAATATGTTCCTGTAAGCCCAGAGGCGCCGGGGAAGATCGGGATCAGCCTGTCCCCACCGGCTGTGAGATGTGCGCCGGGAGCGGGGATTGTCCAAAGGTTACAGCGGTGCAGGTGTGCTCCGGGCCATGCCAGCAGAGTGTAAGTCATTGTTTAGAAAAAGCCTTTTAAGGATGCCTGAGGAATAAAAGGGGATGTGTGGTTCTTCCCCAGCTTCCCCCTCCGCCCATTCCAGCCCAGCGGTGCTGACAAATTGCCGTCCTCAGCTCGCAGTCCCAGAAGCGCCTTAAAAAGCAGAGGAATGCTGGACACCAGGGCCGGGCTGGAGGGGAGCCAGCAGCCCAGGAGGCAGCGGAGAAGGATGGCCAGCAGAGCATAGGCAGTGAGGCTGATGGGCCTCAGCCGCGGAGAAGCCCCGCTCCTGAAACGCATCCAAAACAAGCATCTCGTTCGGGCTGAAGTGATGTCACTGGCGACCATTAGCGTGGTAATTACAGTGAAAGCTTTTGGCAATCGTATCCTCGGAAGGGTCATTAATGCAACCCAACCACACCAGTAAAGGTCTCATTAGTCTTATTTCAGACTTAGGTATTTTTCGGAGCTGCAGAATCCTAATAGTCTTTTCCCTCTAATAATATTATTTTCTTCTCCCTGCTCCTGCCACACTGACAATGAGCCCTTCTCCTGCACTTCCCAGCATTCCACTTGGGAAGATGCATTTCCAGCAGAGGAAGGGCCCTGGGAGCCCACGTTAGAGGCTGAGTCTGGATCCCAGTCCCTGGTCCCCACAGGAGCTCAGGAAGCAGCTCCCACTCCTGGTTCTCAGCAAACCCCATCAGGGTGGGAGTCCAGGGAGGTGGAAGAGCAGCTGGACACATGGACATGAGTTCAGTCACAGCAGCTCCCCTGGTCCCATGTCAGCAGTGCAGGAGGTCCCTGTGCAGGGGCTGCAGGGAAAGGTGGGTCAGGTGCTGCTCTATGTCCCACTGACCTCATTTTGGGACAAAGGGAGAACCTGCTGGATTTGCAGAAGATTTATGGCTGTCAGAAGTATAAGACCACTGGGAGGAGATCAGAAATCAGAACCCTAGTGACAAATTGCAGGCCTGGCCCGAAAGAAGGCCAAGCAAAACTCAGCAGAAACAGCTGCAGGTGGTGCAGCTCAGCAGGGGCACCCAGCAGGGTGGGCAGGCCAAGCCCTGTGCTCCCACAACAGCAGAGGTGACACCTGCAGGGCAGGTGAGGGGCCTTGCCCACCCACCCTCGGCACAAGCTGGACCTGTCTCGGATGGACCATGTGGGTTTTGCACAAAAAAGGCCTTTCCAGGGGATAAGGAGTGTTTTGAGTCAGGGTTAGACTCAGGTCCCGTCAGGTTTGAATGCCTAGAGAGACTCTGGGGAGTGGACTGGGGACAGAGTGGGGAGGGAGTTTCTCTCTAGCAAACCAAAACCAGAGTGACCCTGCTTGTGGTGCCACAGGCCTGGGATGCTCCAGACCCCCTGTCAGCATCCCAATGAGACAGCCAGGGGCAGGGCACCAGGAAAGCACTGCCTGGCCAGCTGCCTTCGGCTTCTGGCACAAGGAGCACACCAGGGGTGGGAGCTCCACAAAGAAAACCCAGAAAATCCGTCCTACAAGCAGGAGCTGCTCCCCAGGACGTGCCTCAGTCCCACACCCCCTCCCAGCACATCATGTGTAGCTGTTCCTCGTGCAGCCAACTGCTTTAATCAGAGAAGAAACACCCTCAGAACATAGGATTCAAATCCACCAGGAAAGGTGACAGATTCCCCTACTCTTCAAAGGGGCTCTTTAAATATTAAAAATAGCATTGTTGTTTTAGTAACGTTAATTTAAATGATGCACACATGACACCTCCGATCGCCCCGGCGCGCTCAGACACGGCACCTCTGCGAGGCACAGCCAGGCAGGAGCTCTTCTGTTCTGGTTTGTCCTGTGACAGAAAAAAGGAACACATCCTGTGCACGGGGGAGGAGGAGGAGGAGGTGGAGGAGGTTTATTCCCAGCCTGCACAGGCCCGGGGTGTGCTGAGACTCCAGCCTGGGGCGTGAAGATGAAGAGCCCCAGGACAACTCTTTCCTTCTTAAAGCTGGGCTTCCACGCCAGCTTGGCTAAACACTCGTTCCTGTAAGACAGAGCTGAAGTAGGTGAAACACAAAGAGTCACCTAAAAACACACCCTGACGTTTCCTAGTTCTCCCTACAACAGCTCAGCCCAAGCTGAGTCTGTGCCTGGCTGTCTCCTTCCCTTGCTCCGCTGTTCCTCCAGCTTGAGCACCTTCATGATCCAATTGGGGCCCTCTTTTCAGGCCTTGCTGGTGGCTAAAAGGAAACAACATGTTCGGAGACATCTGTGAGTTAGAGAGATCTTGGAATAGCTTTGTCTCCTGCCCCCTGAACCAAGGGAACTGGTGTTACTCAGGTGCTCCAAGCTGAGGCTGAGCTTAGGGGCTTGGATTGGTCACCACAGCCATTGAGGAGGAGCTACCTGTGGGACACCTTACAAGGAGACCCGGAATCTTCGAACACCACAGGCTCTTTGTGAACTAAAAGAGTTTTTCCTTGCTCTCTGCTCCAAGGGGTCCTTGCAGAACCAGGGAGTTCAGGTTCTACCTGTAGAGCTGTCCCATTCCTTTGGGATTTATTTTCATCAGCGTCTGAAGGGATGAAGAACCAACCACGACACCTTGTGCTCCACTACCACTTCTTCCAGTGAGAGCACCAAGTTCCAGGCAGCTGCAAACAACCCCCAAGAGCTCCACCTTCTGCTGGGGATCCAAGCAAGGTCAAAGGGGGGACGTACATGATTGTAAAATTATGGAATTCTTCTGCAACTTGACCTTCACCGATGATGGATGGCCTGTTCGTAAGGATCATCAGTGGAGAGCCTTCACTCTGATGCATCACCTGCAGCTGCAATGAACGGAGGGGCAAGCCTGACGTCCTTGCCCAGGTCCTGGGGGCTGTGCAGCACCTGCAGGGCCAGCCCAGGCTCTGAGGACCAAGACATTTCACCTGCAGGAAGTGAGCCCCAATTGCATTGGAAATTTGGGCTGTCAAGGGCAGTGGTTCATCAGGATGAGGTGCAGGTTCTCGTGTTCACGTGGCCCAGAATGGAGTCGTGCATCTCATTAGGATTTGCTTCAAACCAGACCTTGCCAGAGCGCGGAGCTGCAAATAATTTGACTCTCAGTGCTGGCTGTGTGCCTGGCTCTGAGTCATACATTGCTGAAGGAATTGTTGTAATCTGCAAATTATTTTCCTGTATTAATTCATTCTGGTGAAATAAACCCATTGCAAATTGCTATCAGGCTAAAACTGCCTGTGCTGGGGCCGAGCGTGTGGGCAGAGCTTTCTGCCCTTGGTGACAGTGTGTGACAGCTTCTGCTGTTCAGCTGTGAGGGATCTGCTCTCTTGCTCAGGATCTCACCATGGCCATGGGGATTCTGTTTTTAAAAATTTTTAGTTTTTTAAACTGTGATTGTCGTATTGCTCAGAGGAGAGGAGGACCTGCAGTAGCTGTTTCTGTGTTCTGAGAGGCTCGGGGGCAGCAGAACAGGCAAAGCACTCACCTGGGCTCACCTGTCCTGGCAGACAAGAGAGGAAATGCTCTCCTGATTGTTCTCTTCATCACTCTCATGTGGCCTTGGAGCAGCTCTGAAGTCTTCAAAAAGCTGGAGCTGCCTTTCAGCAGGGATCACAAGGCATGGAACACCAGGGGAAGATGTTCTTTGATGCTCCTGGGTGCAGAGCTGGCTTGTTCCCAGCAGGGAATGCAGCCCTGGAGCTCCTCAAGACCTGTGTGGGTCTAAGGGACTTGGTGGGGCAGGCCAGGGCAGGAGGAAAACAAGAACATAAAGAAAACCCCTTTTTCTTCTACACAGCTTGAACTGGTAACTAAAGGAGAGAAGGTGCATGCTGCTTTGTCCCAACTCCTGCCTTTCCTAGGCAGGGAGGTTTGGATTATGCATTCCGAGGCGTTACAAGGTCCACTGGTTTGGAACAAGAAGTCTGCCAAAACACTCAGCCTGGAAAGGGGGAGCTGAGGAGGAGAGGGCTGGAGCTGCTGCTGCTGCAGGCACAGAGAATATTAACTCTGCTCTGTGGGAAATGCCAGTGTCTCCAGCTGAGCTGATGGAAGATGCAAGCTCTGTTCCCCCAAAATTCCCTTGGATCTGATCTCCTTTTGCCGGGCATTCTTTCTGGTGGAGACTCTAGGAAGAAAAGCCTGGATACGGCAATTTGGTTTCTTGAGTCACAGAACCACAAGAGTGTGAACTGGTTTCACAAGTGCTGGTGCACAGGGAGGTGAACTTGTCCCTGTGTGTCTCTGATGTCACCAGACACCTCCAAGCACAGTGGTGTGGCTGAGGGGGTCCAATCAGAGCCAGCTCCTGTGCAAAATCCCCCCCACAAATTCCCATGCAAATCCCTGTGTGAAGTCCCGTGTGAAGTCCCTGTGCAAAGCCCCAGCGTCCCCAGCGTCCCCAGCCCATGGCAGGGACAGGCAGGGACAGTCAGGAACAGGCAGAGAGAGTCAGGGACAGTCAGGGATGGTCAGGACCATCCCTCCTGTGTGCTCTGGGTGCGGGATCTGCAGTAGCTGCTCCTTTTTGGGCTGGAGCAGATAACCGTGCTCAGCAGAGGGGGGTCATTCTTCTTGATGTTTGTTTCTTAATCCTGGAATTTCTGCTGCGATTTCAGAAATGTTGTTTTCTGCTGGGTGTTAAAACGTCCAGGTAAAAGGACCGTGGCCTTTGTGTGTGTTAAGACTGTCTGACCTCTTTGCTGCTCTGTGCTGGAGGAGCGTTAGTGCAGAGCTGAGTGAGCAGATGAAAAGATTTCTGCGTGTGCACAATTGTTTCGACACAGCTTTCAGTGGGATTGTGCTTGCAACCTTTCACAATTCTCTTTGCAAACATGTTTGAGCACTGGAGCTCAGCTGATGGAGAAGGCAGAGACGTCCAACAAGTCCCAGAGCCTCCCCTCGGCTGCTGAATTCCGGAGTCAGGACTGTCTGGGGCTGGTTTCGCTGCGTGGGGCCGTGGGATGAGTGCTGTGCCAGGAGCAATGACAACCATGTGCAGGAGCCTTTGGCGTGGGCAGGTCTCACACACTCATTCAGAAATGGGAACATAAGCCCCTGTTAATAGGGAATTTGCTGTTACACCCTGTTCCCTCAGCTCCTCATGTCCCTGCGTGGAGAAACAACCCAGGAACAAATGTTGTGCTGAATCGAGTGATGGTTTCCTGCGTGTGCAGCCTCCACGGAGCTGCTGGAAGAATAGTGGTGACAAATGGTGACACCATTTGAGGCACATCAGGCTCTCTCCAGTACTGGGAGATAGTGATTTTTGCCTTCAGATCATCCTCTCAAGCTGCCAGAGCCTAATATAGCTCTTACTCATAGAGGAGCAATGGATGCAACTCGCATTCATTATCAGTGTGTCAGTCACAGCCCGTGCCCACATGGAAGTTTGTCCCTTCCCCTCACGCCTCCACTGCTTCCTCGCAGCTGGCAGGGCCTGGCACGGTGCCTGGTGACAGGGATTGCTCCCATCTCACCCCCAGCCACAGCAGTGCCACCAGCACGGGCTGAGCCACAGGGACCACAGGCTGAGCACTGGGAGTTTGGAAGTGGGGAACTTCTGAGGGGCTGCGGCTTGAAACTGGGCTGAGGGCAAGGCAGATCCATCTCTGCCCAGTATAAACCAGCACAGGTACAAGCCCTGAGGGCTGGACAACCATGGGAAGACTGTAGCAGGGGTAGAGCAGGTCAGTGGGGGCCAGATGAGCAGTTCACAAACACCCCTGAGCTTCCAGCCCCACTGCTCTCTGCTCTGCAAGGCCTCATCTGCCCTTATTTAGGTTATTTGTACACCTCTGCCTTGAGAAACTTGAGGGGAACCTGCAGCAGCTCAGCCTGATCTGGCCATAAACTCCTCCTGACGCTGCAGGATCTGTTCCCACCTGGCACCTGCTGACACCTCCCTTCTCCACCCGCAGCAGCAGCAATGTGGGAGCTCATTGTTGATCCACGGGACCCCCAGCCCCTCTCCCAACCCCGGCACACTCAGGGTGCCAGGACAGGGTCCTGGTGAGCCCTTTCCAGTGACCACTGCCCAAACATCCATCCTGACCAGCTCCCTGGAGCACAGGCAGTGCCCAGCAGGGTGCTGGGCCCCAGGCAGAGTCCACCCCTGTCCCCAGCTCCTGCTCAGCCATCACTGACTTCCCTTCGCTCGTCCCCTGCATCCCTTTTCCTCCCCAGGCCACATGTGCAGCTTTACAGAGGTGACAAAGCCATGCGAACAGTGACCCCCAGCACTCAGCAACCCCTGTACCCCCTGAGCACCCCCAGCCCTCGCCCCCAAACCCGGCTCACAGGCTCTGGCGTAAGCGATGGAGAAAAGTGTCAGGCTGGGGGAAAGACAGATCACGAGTATTCCTGGCCCTGACATTTTCCTCCAGATATCTGGATTTCCATATATTTGAAAACCTAATATAAACAACAGAGAGAAAATTTGCATTTCGGGCAGTGAGGAATGAAAAATGGAGGCGGGGTAATGTATTGCTGCTCGAGGAAGAGGAATGACAGTGGTAGAGTCGAGCACACACGACAGCGCCCAATCGGCTCGTGGCAAACTCATTTCCTGGCAGAATATAGGGTTTCATCTGCTGGAACATTTAATAGGCATCAAAGAAAGATCACTTCCCTCCTCTCAGCGCAGATTGAGAGCCTTCGCTCTTGCTTTATTTTTGCCATTTTATTAAACCCTTTATATAGTTTTAATACAATATGTATGATCCTCCAGCAAACAAATAAATTCTTAGGCGCTTCCCAGATTCTAAGGATTTCTAATGGTTACGAATGTTTTATTTATATTTTCAGAGAGGCATTAAATATGCGACGTGTAAAAATATGCAACCAAAAAAGAAAAAAAAATCAACCCTAATTTATTGTTCTGTTTGGAGCGGCATTACATACGGAGTTAATTTGGGAAGCCCGGGGAAGGGGCTGAGCCCCCACACATCTGGATTTGCTGCCATGGCTGAAATGCCACAAAACACGACCTCAGGAACTTTCTGTCCTCACTTAGCTGGACACAGGGGTATGACATGGGCCATTCCAGGCTGGGACACCAGGGGGGAGCTGGGAGCAGTGGGACAAGCTCCAAGAGCCACACACACATACGTGTGGGACTGACAAACCCTTTCCCAAGTGACAAATGCCCTCTCACTCCAGAACAGCCTCCTGTGGTCAGTCAGGGCCAACAGCCCTGGCCCTGGAAGAAATGCCTGGAATTCTCATGCCCTGGGAGAAAAGGCTCAATCCCATCTGGCTAAATGGGCTTGGTGCCTGTGGATCCTGAGCTCCCATGGGATTAATCCCAATACAACCGAGGGACTCGTGATGGTCACTGCCACATCCACTGGGGCACCAGGTGGGTAAAAATTTGGGGGAAAAATGTTTTCAGCGCTGTCAGGTGCAAAGGAGGCTCATGTGGAGGACAGCTGGGTGATGGAGCAGCCTGGACTGACCCTAACCCTGCTTCCCTGGATGTTTTGGATTCCATTTCCCAAGGCTCCCCCAAGCCTGGGTGAGGACTGGGGAAGGAGGAGGAGGAGGAGGGCCCAGGATGAATTTTGATGACAGCGTTCAGCAGAGCTGGAAGCAGAGTGTCTGGAGAACCTTAGTTATGGCTTGGAGCAGCACCTTGCTCCGAGGTTCCCTTATTTAGGAACCAGGGAAATGCATCAGGAGACTTCCAGAGGCTCATCAATTCCGATCAGGTCCGGTCTGGACACGCGATCTCTCCGGCTCAGGCATATCCTTGGCAGGCAGCTCCTTCCCCCTAAATATTCCAGCACACAAACACGCCGGTGCTGGCTGTGCCTGTGTGAAGGATTCCTGTGTGCCTGCAGAGGGGACTCTGCTGCAAAACTTCTCCCCTGGCATGGGGACCTGCCTGGCATGGGGCAGGGCAGTGGGGGTGCCCTGTGCTGCCATCAGTCAGGACAAAGACCTGGAGTGTGTCCCTGGTGGCTGCTCCTCAGTCCTTCCCAACCCAGAGCCCAAATCCTGCTGGGTGAGGTGTCCCCATCCTGTGTGATGTCCAGCTGTGACAGCACGCGGCTGCTGGCTCGGCTGGGCAGCCTCAGAGGAGATTTGGAGCATCCCCAGCAGCTGAGATTTCATCACAGAAATCACCCCCAGTTAAGAGATACATGGACAAGGAAGACCAGGCATCCATGGGGTTCACCAGGGGGCTCTTGATGCCACCCAGGAATGGCTGAGCTTGCACAAATATATTAAGAAAGCCTTGAGAAAGCCTTAATTGCACATTACAGATCTGTAACTGCTGCGCCATGAGCAGCCTCCTGTCAGGGACACGAGGGAGAATTTCACAGCCTTTCTATCTTGGGCACTTCCCAGCTATTTTTAATACCCTCAGAGTAATGAGACATCCGTAAATGCCCCCAGCTGGCTCCCGAGGAGGCTGGCAGTGGTGCCCGTGGAGGGCCCAGCCCGCGCAGACGCTGATGCGCGGCTCGTGCTGAATACATTGTTTGTGGTCCTGTGAGCACAGTGATGGGAGGTGACCTCCTGGTTCAGGGGAACCCGCGTTAACAGAGCTGTAGTCATGTTGATTCAGAATCTCTTTCATGTGTGTCCTTAGAAAAATGTATTTGCAGCCAACACAGGAGCTCGGGGTGTGACGGGTGCTTGTCCCTCCTGCGAGTCATTAGCGCAGACACAGAGGGACATGGGGGCCAGAGCCCTGCCACCCTCCCCAGCACCAGCTGGCACCTGGTGGGGCAGAGGGGACAATGGCAGCCCCGTACAGGGTCACCCAGGCTCAGCCACTTCCCTGCCCATCCACCCAGGCTCCCGCCCAGGCTCTTTCCCTGCCACAGAGGCAACTCCAAAAAGCACCCAAAGAACGGATCCTGACTGCAGAGCCCAAAGCCAGGTGTTGGTTCTGGATTGGTCACAGAGCTCTCAGCCTGCTGGCCAAAGCAAAGCCAGTCACCGCTCTGGTTATCCCAGAGGGAAAGGGATGTGAACAAGGAAAGCCAACAGAAATAATTCTGTCGTCACTAACAGCTGGATTTCACGACCTTAGAGGTCTTTTCCAAATTAAATGATTCCATGATTCTCACCAAAAGCTTCATTTTGTGTACGGACTTATCTCCTTGCACATTCATGTGCTTTGTTAAAAGGAAAATAATATTCAAAACCCCGCAAAACCCACAATATCCTTTTGAGAACCATAAAACAAAATATCCAAATTTTTAAAACATATTTCCCAACTAGCTTTGGGATTAAATAATTCACCAAGTTAATATCTTTTGCTGCCCCCAAGCTTGTTTAGAGAGAGAGCTATTCCCCCTCCACTTCAACCAAGACTGCTGAAAGGTGCTGGCTGTGCCCCTTGCTTTGACCTGGCCAGCTGGGTCAGCCCCAAAATCCAGCCTGGTGCTCCCAGCTGGGGCAGGTAGAGCATCCCCATCCCTTGGGGCACGCAGCATCTTCCCTATGGACCCCTAGCCCACAGCAGGGTAGATGAGAGAGAAAGACAAAAAAACCTCACATTTTTTCCAAGGTTTTCCTTAAATGGCCCAGATTCCAGAAGGAAAGGCAGGGTAGTTGCCCTCACTGGTGACTCGGGGCTGGAAGCAATTTTCCATGACTGAGGTGAAGACACGAGCGACAATTCCCAGTATGTGCTGGGTGGCAGATGGGAGGTGGCCAGACACCTGGGCAGGCTGGCTACTGGCCACTGGCCAGGCAGGGAGGCAGCAGGGATGCAGGGAGGGATGCAGGAATGTAGGGAGGGATGCAGGGAGTGATGCAGGGAGAGAGGGAGAAATGAAGGGAGGGATGAAGGGAGGAATGCAGGGATGGGGGGAGCTGCACTCTCCTGGCCCAGCTGCGCTCTCCTCCTGCTGTCAGCAGCTGGACACGAAGCATTTTCCTCCACCAGCCCCGGACACCCAGGAAATCCCAGAGATGCTGCAATGGGAGTGTGGGGATGAGACATGGCACCGAGGGAGCAGGGATAAGGGACGATGCAACCTGAGCAAGCCAAGGCCCCAGGAGAGATGTTACTGTCCTGCCAAGACCCCAGGACAGATGTCACCATCCTTCCCACCACTGAAAGGTTTCTTCCCACAAGGGTGTCTCAGCCCTTCCAGCAGGGAATTGCCCAACATCGCTCTGAGAACTTCAACCCTTCATGCTGCCCATCTCCTGCAGTTAAGCAGCTTCCCCCAAAAGTCTCCAGTTTGGGAGGGGTTTTCCTTCCTGTTGACCAGGAATACTCAGCATCCCCCAGCTCCATCCTTGCCTGCATCCCAACGGGATGGAGCCAGGTGTGCCAATCCCTGTCTGATAGCAGCACAGAGCAAGGTTTGACACCACTGCCCATTCCTGCCTGGCACTGGGATGGATCTGGGCTTGGCCCTACTGCTTGTCCCACAGGCTGATCCCACTGGCACCAGGCAGGGCATTTGCTGTGGCTCAGCGAGGCTGCAGAGCACCCGGGTGGTGTTTAGCTTTCCAGGTTTGTCGCTAGAATGATGATTCTCATCACCACTTGAATTTAATTTAAATGGTTTGCTTCTGCTTTCATTTTATTGGCACCCATTAGATCCCCCTTGTACCTCTGGCATTTCCTTAATAGTCTTTTGACTCATCTGCTCTCAGGAGGAGAAACATTTTTTACAAGAACAATATGAAGTAACAGTTATAAAATCTGTAGCCCGGTGATAAATGTTAAGGACTCATATTCTTTTATTGGAAATTGCTGTCTTTCAAATGTTTAACAGATTTGTAAAAATAATTTCTCCAAAAGGTTACGGTTCTATTGAACTCCATTAGAGAGAGGCTGGGCTCTAAATCACAGCCACGTCCCGGAGCCCTCACGCGGGGACACGCCAAAGTCATCACTTTCCCCCCCATACACACAGCTCCTGGCTCCTCTCCAGCAGCATTCCATCGCCAGGACACTTTCCTTGACCCCCAGGTCCCCCCGCCGCAGCCGAGGGGCCGAGTGCCGGAATCCAGGCGTGAAATGATGAAGGGCCGGGGCTGCGGCAGCTCCGGCTGCGCCAGGACCTCAGATGGGAAATCGCCACCTTTTTTTTCCCCCCTTCTCCTCATCCCGGCCTGTCGCATGCCGGGTGGAAAAGATTGTATTTATCACCTGTCAGGGCTTGGCAGAGCTGAGTTACGTGGAGCAGGACAGCATAAAATTATCATACACAAGCATGAAATTACAAAATCGCTCGGAACTGAACAACAAAATTATTTCATTTCTGAGGGAGGCCATTCCATTTTTTAGTCGTGACACCTCAACTGCCAAACTTTGAATTGAAATTGAGTGTGAGGTGCATGGAATATAGACAGCAATAACAAGCAAAGGCATGTAAACTAGCCATGCAAATACACTACATTAATGGCCCCGGAAACCTCCCACAGGAGATATGTAACTAAATAAATGTCACATGTCCCAATAACTCAACTTTTCTTATACATTGTGAAATGAATTATGCTGCAATCGGAGCACAGGCTGCTCCTGGCGACAGGGCTCCCATTCCCCTGGCGTTCCCCTGGCCAGCTGGGGCTGTGCTTTCCCTCTGCCAGGCTTTGATGCCAGAGGTGGGCGTTCACAGCAAAGCCGGTCACTGGCTGGGTCTGCAGCAAGGCAGGACGTGGCTCCCCCAGGCACAGTTTGGTGACAGTGTCCCATCCTTTGTGAGAACTCCCCACAGACGTGGGATGTGCAGACAGCAGGAATCACACAATAGTTAAGGCTGGAAAAGACCTTTAAGATCAAGTCCAACAATGGTGTTATTGCATCCCACCCCGACTCCAGAATCCCCCAGATCCCCAAGCGGAGCTCACATTTCCATCCCACCATCGCAGCCGGGGCTCAGGGCTGCTCTGTATGTGCTGAAAGGTCTGGCAGACCCAAGCAGGATTTCTCGGGCTGCCTGTGCCAGGCAGGCCCAGGAGGGAACAGAGCTCCCTTTCCCTCAGTGCCTCGCAGGGAGCCCAGCTCTGCCAGGAACAGGCCCAGCACTCCGTGAGGAGCATCACAGCAGCTCCATTTTATTGCAGCCGGTAGCGTCCCAATGACTGTCGGCAAGAGGGTCCCAGAGGAGCAATATTTTATAAACACCATTTGTGTCAGATCTTATTGTGTGTTTGTCTGGCTGTCCCCAGGGATGGCAGCCCAGGGTGGGAATAACGCAGCCCCTGCCCGTGCTGCCACAGCAATGGGTGCTGCCAGGGGCCGGCTCCTGGGGCCGGGGTGTGGCCGGGTGGGCAGCGGGCATGGGCAGGAGCTGCTGGGGTGGGTGAGCACAACTGGTTTGGCTGGGGAGGAGGCTGCACGATCCATCACGGGGGATGGATTTGTCAGCTCCCCCTGCAGCGCTGATGGGCTCTGCAGGGTCTGAGCAGAGCAAAGCAAATGAGATGGGAAACAAAATTAAAAATGGAGGGAATTCGCAGTCTGGGGTTGGGGGGAGACACGCAGCTGCCTCCTGCCAGGCTGGGTCACCCACCCCAAGGCACCACAAACTCCTGCTGCTTTTGCTGATTACTGCCTGCATTCCTACCTGCATCCCTGCCTGCATTCCTGCCTGCATCCCTGCCTGCATTCCTGCCTGCATCCCTGCCTGGCTGGTGAGGAGAACACCCTGTGCAGCCCAGAGCCAGAGTGGGATGGCACTAGCAGTGAGCTTTTTCTGGGCTGGATACCCCCAACTCACTCAGGGAAACTTTTGATGCCGGCAGACCAGTATCTATTAAACATTGTCCTTCTGCTCCCCTTGCTTTCAAAGAGGAAGAGGGATTTTGTAAGACTCAGAGCTCTCAACTGGAGCCCAGCAGCACTGGAAGCCCCTCATGCAAAGAGGAGTTTCCAGAGAACAGAGATTCCTGGTGATTTATGATGGAGCAAACCTGGCCCTTACTCCTCCCAGGCAAGCCTTTGATGCTGTCCCTTTAATCCTTGGCCACCTGGTACTAATTATAACTGTAAGATAGTCTTTATATTTAATTAAAAACAAGGAAAGGCTTCTCCATATAATGAGAAGCCTCCCGCAGCGGACTCTGGGATCTCCCCACTCCGTACCCATCCCCTCCTGCTCCATCTGAACCCAGCAGTGTGGAGCTGTCGAGGATCCCAAGCAGCATTCTCCAAAGGCAACGCTGATCCACACCCCTGTGCTGATCCCCAACCCCAGGAGGGTGGGCAGGACCGAGGGGTCCCTGTCCCAGGGTCCCTGTCCCCAAGCCAGGCACAGGCACAGCATCTCCCTGCTCTGTGCTAGGGGGGGAAGGAGCTGATGCTGAGGATTAGGAAGGGAAGGAGATGGGAGGGTGGTGCAGAGCGGGTAGGGGCTATAAAGCTGCTTTTCCATAAGAAAAGGCAAGCCCTGCTCAGGCAGCTGGCACAGTGAATGCCAGGGCATGGAAAAGTGGAGGAGGGAATCCCAGCATGGCTTCTGGTGGTCCCTGGTGGGCACGGGAGGCACCGAGCGCTGCTCTGCTCTGCTTGTTCTGCACAGGGGAAGGAGAGACTGGGAAATTATCATCAGTTTAAGTCAGTTCAACTTCAGTTCCCAGAAAAATATTGGAACAAATGATCAAACAAACTATTTATAAGCACCAAGAAGATAACAGGGTGAGTAGCAGCCAACATGGGTTTGTCAAGAACAAATCGTGGCAAACCGATCTAATTTTCATCTGCGACAGGGTAATAGGCCTTCTGGATAGAAAAGAAGCAGTAAATGTCATATCTTGACTTTAATAAGATTTTTGACACCGTCTTATATGACATTCTCACAAGCAAGCTGAGGAATCAGAATCGAGATGAAAATACTATTTGGTGAGGGTAAAACCAGTTGAAAAAGTGCAGTCAGAGACTAGTCAGGGATGGTTCGGTGAAATGAGAACTGCTGGATGTCTCTGTCCTGTATCTACTGCCATTCCCTATCTGGTCTGTGTGATGGGAAAAATATATTTTTTTAATTTGCAATCTTTGAATGCATTAGAGGGCAGAATCTGAATGGCAAAGGTCTTGGAAAATGCTGGAGTTAGTTGAGAGAGACAAGAATTTATCTGCTGGATCCAGGTGCAGAGCACGGCCCCTGGAGCTCAACATAATTGGGGAATTACTGGTGTGACAGGAGGAAAGGATCTCAGACTTATTCCAGATCAGAAGTTGAAATTAGGCCAATAATATCATGATGCTAAAGGAAAAGCAAATGGTTTGCAGGGAAAAGGGAAAAGCATCATGTGTGATGGGCGGGACGCAATTTTTGTCACCAACACAGCAATGCCAAGGAGCCACTGGGGCTGTTCCAGGTTTGGGAACAGAGGCCACCAGAATGGAGTCCAGAGGGGAGCGAGGAGAAGGATCAAAGGCTCGCTCTGCCTGGGCAAGGAGGGTGGATGAAGGTCTGCCCAGGCAGAGGAATTCTCATCTTCCCATCTGAATCCCTGTGATGCTTCCTCTGTGAGGTGCAAAGCCCTGATCCAGGACAGGGAAATGCTGGGAATGGCTCCAGGAGCCCTGTGTGTGAACAGCCCCCGTGCTGGGACTGCCCAGGGTGCACAGAGCCCTTCCATGGCGGATGGAACTGTTCTCAGGACACCCCCGACTCCGAGACACTCCCTGACCTGCTGTGTGATCCCACAGTGCAGGGACATCCCCAGCAGGTCCCTGGGAACAGGCTCCTTCTCCCAGTGCTGCCAACCAGAGCTCTGTGCACCCACTCACCTCTGCCACCGCCCCAGGAGCCATCCCAGGAGAGCCAAAGGCACAGCAAGGAAGGGACACCCGGCTGTGACACAGACAGGTCGGGGCCCCGGGCTGGCACCCCCTGCAGACACCAACAGCACCAACCTGGCATCTCTGCGGACACTGGCAAGGTTGGAAACACTGTGCATGTCCAGGGCAAGGGGAAGGGGCAACACACCAGGGGAGAGATTGGCAGGGCCTCGGGTGCTGTCCTGAGCCGCTGATCCAGCGGGAGGATGGGGATGGACAGAGGTGGGCGGGTGGAACAGCACTGGGAGAGCAAAGGGTGGGCTGGGGGCGTCCCCTGCATCCCCTGTGCGGGGCACAGCGGAGGGGAGGGGCAGAGGACAGAATTCCCGAGGGGAGAGCCCCATCCCCGCCCCAGCCCCGCGGCGCTGGGTGCAGATGTGCCGGCAGAGCCTGGCCACAAAGAGTTAAAGCTGCTTCGCCAGACTGTGAATTCTCAGCGAGTCTCCCACATGCAGCCAAACAACAGCTTGACATTTTCCATCCTTCACGAGAAAGACAAAGGCGTGAAGATATTCCCATGATTCCTTTCTGCATGCCTAACTACGAGCTCAGGTGCAGCAGCATTTGCCCTGGACCGGCCTCATCAACATGAAGGGCGAACTCATCGTTTCTGCATCTTTCCTCGCCACTGCTTGATTAATTGGCTCACGACGACGCTGGCTGAATACCTAATGCCTCCCCTGTCCCTGTTCTTTCTTCACAGCCTTTTGCTGCATTTACATATACTTTATATTCCATAATTTTCACACACACACAAAAAAAAAAAAAAGGGAGCACATCTCGGTAATTTGATGTAATGACGGCATGTCACCAAAAAGAGGAATTAGAAAAATCTGTAGGTATTTAATTTATTCTTGTTTTTTTCAAGTAGATCTCTCGGAGAAAGGCATTAATATTCATGTGCATGAAAAAAAAAGTGCCCTCGAAAGGAAATTTCCAGCATTTTAGTTTAAATTAAATACATTTTTAAAGAAACAATATTTAACTGATAACGCTTAGAGGCAAAATTAACAAAAGTAGCAATTTTTACCTACCAAAGCAAGGTTTTGTCTCAGGGGTTTCCAGGAAAACTGCCCTGATGTGAAATAACACTCTGCTTTTCTGAGGAGGGATTCAACCACTCCAAGAGGGAGGGCATGGGTAGGGAAGGGCCTTTTGCACAGTCCCATCGGGGATTTTTGCTGGACAATATTCCAGAGCACATCCCCTGGAGAGGTTCTGCTCAGATCTGGGCTGTGCAGGCCCCGGGAGCTCCCTCAGACCCACAACCAGCACTTCAGGCAAAGTCTGGGGCTGCCAGGGGCTTGGGCTCTTTTATTCCCCAATTAAACACAAGAAAGGGTGAAATAGAAGAAAAAGAATGGTTTTGAGGGAAGCAAGCACCAAGTGTTCAGCAAACACAACACAGTGACCAACACAGGCGACAACTCCCCCAATTAACTCCAGCTCGGCTCATCAGGGAGAAAAATGGCAAAAACATTTGCAACTTTTCCAGGAATTTTTCCAGGAATTGACAGCAAGAGGCAGCCCTGATCAACAGAGTTTGTGGAGGGGTTTGGAGTTGCTGAGATAGTTCAGGAGGAACTGGAGGGGGGTGAGCAGCAGGGAGGGGCCCTGCATGGGGATGCTGGGCTGAATTTTGTGGCAGGACCAGGGCAGGGGCTGGCACCAGCAGGATGGGCTGGAGGGGAGTGAAGGGAATGAGTTGTGGAGCCAAGGGGGGTGGAGTTCTCTGCCACCCCGCTGTGGCTGGGACAAACAACAAACACAGGAACGCTCGTGGGCATATAAATCCCAAAGCTGCACCCTTGGGCTGCTGCCACCCAGTCCCACAGGGCACCCAGTCCTGCACCCTTTGGGGCTGGGAACACCTTTGGGATGCAGACATCCAGCCCCATGGAGCAGCACCCAGCACCATTCTGGGGTTGAGAACACCCTGGGGATGCAAACATCCAGCCCCATGGAGCAGCACTCAGCATGACTCTGCTGGCGGCTGAAATGATCCACGGCGAGAGGAGGCTTCAAGGATGCACGTCCTTGACAAGGAAAAAATAAATCATTGGCGCTGGGATTGCCTGTAAATTCCTCCTCGTTAGCAGGGTTGGGAAGCGGGGAGGGCCTGGCTCGGCCCTGCTCCCCTGGGTGCTGCCAGAGAACGCCGGGGCTGAAGGATCTGTTGGGTTCTGCACTTTGCCTCTCTTGCCAACACAAAACTGCCTTAATCTGGTCTTCCGGAAATAAAACTTCCCATCTTTGTCCTGGCACATTACAAAAAAGATTATCCCCTGGATTAAATAAAATTATGGGGTTTATTTCTCAAGTGTGAAAGGCTGAGCCTGCCAGAGGGCCTGGATAAGCTCTGGGAAGGGTCCCTGCTTGTGGGAGAAGCTGGCAGAGCACTCAGGAAGGGCTGCAAGGGAGGGCAGCGGATCTGGCAAGGTTCTAAATTGGTCTCCTGATATTTTATGAAATAACTTTTTTTTTTTCCTAAAGTACTTCTTGATATTTTTATGTTTATATATTTTAACTTCGGATCGGACTCATAAAAAATACATGAGGAGTAAGTGGTTTCTGCAAATGTTTTATACATGATTTGGGAACAGACAGTACTCTAAGAGAGGAGAATATTCCTTTTTACACCAGCGAGGGAGGAGCAGGGCTGGGTTGGAGGGAGTGAAGGGGGTCCCATGGGCACAAAGCTGCTGTGGGCATTCACGACCAGGTGGGTGATGCCACTTTCCCCAAAACACCCAGTCCCAGGTGCCCATCAGACACCTATGAGCGAGAGAGGTAACTCCCCACTGAACACACAGCTCTGTGGGGCCACGCTCCATCCTCCCAGGGTTTTCCAGCCAAAACAGGAGGCAGGGAATGGATAAAGGGATGGGAAGGGTGCCTGGTCCTGCCAGGGAAAACTGGAAGCAAAACGCTCCACGGGAGAGGCAGGAACACATCCCACCTGAGAATGTGTGGGATGTGCTCCCATCCCAGCCCGTCAGCGGGGACACAGCAGGATGAGGAGGATGAGGATGCTGAGCCGGGAAGGGATGCTGAGCCCGGAAAGGGATGCTGAGCTGACACCGTTTGCCACAGCAAGGGCAACTAAAGAGTTAACCCAATATTTCATCGGCCTCCTCCCTCGTAGCATACATTATCTTTTTGACTGTGTAATATGATGCAAAGTTTTTTAAATGATACAATTGTATTCTATTATATTCCCCTCTTCAGGGAGATTTTAGGCTCATTTTTTGCATGAATGATACCGGCTCGTTGCATTTCAATGCTGACACAGAGAGCTCTGTAGGCACACACCGCGGAGAGGGTTATAGCAAGTGCACGGATAAATGCAAAAACATATGGCAACATGAGGAAACTCTACATTTTTTATTATATAAAAGCAGAACTCGTGTTCTCAGATACAGTGCGCAGGATCTGAAAGATGGAGTCACCGTCTCCTTCAGATGGATTTTTATAGGATTTGCTTAAAATAAAATCTAAGCAGGGATTCTGTGCAAATTTCCCCCTTTGGAGAATTGAACGGTGAATCAAATTTTGCCTGATCCACAGATGAAAATCAGTTCGGGGGTTTCTTCTCTGGGTCTCCAGTGAGCATTTGTCCAGCTTAACTGAATTTAGCATAATCTCAGCTCCAATGAGGAGCGGAGCAGAGCCGGGTGCAGAGGAGCAGGGACAGAGTCTTGCACAGCCCAGGATGGGGCAGCCAGGCTGCCCAGCCCAGAAAGCACCAGAGACGCCAAAACCTCTTCCTCCTCCTCTCCACGGGGATGGATCCAGCCCTGGCAGCCCCACGGGATGGACAGAGGCTGCCTGCTCCGGTGTTCCCAGCCCACAGCCCCCGTCAGCAGCAAGGCTGAGGGGTTCCATGGGAATGGGGCTTCCCATGGTGGCACATTCCCAAGCCGGGGCCAAAGCCAGCGTGGGGAAGCCTTCCCAGGAGAAAAGGGGCAGATGGACTCCTGCTGACATCCCAGAGTGAAGCAGAGAAGAAAAGTCATGTGTCCCCTCTCAGGCATTGCTTTTTCTCCCTCCTCTCCTGCCTGTTCCCAGCCCTGCCCCAAGGAGTGTGGACACACTCAGGACCACACACAGCCCATGTCCACCTTCACCTGGCTGGAGGAGGCCCTGGGAAGGTCCTCAGGGCTGCCCACCCAGGAGAGTGGTCTGGTCACAGCTCCTCACTTGCCCTGAGCCTCTCCCTGCACTCAGTATCCCCCAGCACCCCTGCCCAGGCTGGGGGTCCCCTCCACGGGGTCCCCACCCCACGGTGCTCCAGGGGAAGGACGCTCTGAAGGCTGCCTGGCTGCTGGCGAAGGTCTTAAAAGAAATTATAGCCTGCATAAAAATATTCACTCCAGCCAAGGGCCTTAAACCATTCCCCTGGGCATTGAACAGTGACTGAAAGTGTATTACTGTGCACTTAAGGTTACTGCAGTAACCCAAGGTCAGACTGCGGCGCGGTATATCCAGGAGACTCACGATGGATTTGCTTCAGTGCCGGACTGGGAAGGCAGAGCCTTCACCAGGCTCTGGAATTTAACTCAATATTCAATTTACCCTGGAATCAATTTTGATGGAGTACAATTCCCATTTATAATCCCGGGTTATTGCCAGCACTGGCGTTTGATTAGACACCAGCAGACCCAGGCCAAATGTGTCCCTTGTCCGCCCATTCCCCGGGAGCTGCTGGAGCCCACCCACCCTTTGCGGCACCCTGGCACTTGCAGCCCCTCGAAGGACCAGACCCCCAGCACGGGGGGCTCTGTGAGACCCTCAGGTTCATCCAGCCCTCCCAGGCCCTCCCTCCCTCCTGGAATCTCCTTTCCTGCTGCACCACTTGACGTTTAGAGATGAGAGGGAAGGGCAGAAGAGCTGTAATATTTCCCTCTTAACTTTAAGCTCCCATGAATTTAGAATTCTTTCCTCTGAGGGGCTAATTATATAATTTCAATGTTTACTCAGTGCAGACGGATTTTGTGAGATGGTGCCCCAGGGACACAGGAGCCGGATTTAAACCCTGGGAAGGGAGCACTGGATGGCTTTATGGCACAGCTCACATCACAACCTGCTGCTCTTTGTTTGCTGGACAGGGGGATCTGTCACTGCTTTTCCCTTGGTTGCCTTTGATTATCGGTCATTGATGGCTCATTTCCTCACTGCTGCTGCAAAGACAAACACAGGGCTGGGTGCTCACGGTGCCACACAGCTCTGCCCTGGGAGCCTCCACGCTGCCCAAACTGTTCCATTTCTGCACTTCCAAGACCATAAGTGGCACCAACCCATGGGAGGTCTCAGCCATGCAGCTGCCCCAGTGAGGGTTTGGTGGTGCCAATGGGTGCTGGTGGCTGCTGGGAGCCCAGAGCTGGGACCTCGTGGTGTCCCGGAGCAGGAGACTCCTCGTTACTGATGGGCAGCTCTGCATCCCCTTCCCCTGGCTTTGCCCACAGCCAAGCCCCCTGTGCTCTTGAGTGAGGCTCTGCTGTGCCCCAAGGACCGCCAGGGGAAGGAGGGACCAGGGCTGGGCACTCCTGGCACAGAGGAGGGCATTTCTGGAGAGCCCAGCTCCAAGCCCAGCTTGGAACATCCCCTGGGAGCACCTGCAGAGTGGCCACGGCGAGGGGCTCAGCCAGCCATAGGACACGTCCCCCCAGCCCCGATGCAGCACACAAGAGTCACCCTGCTGCTCCCAGACCTGCTCAGGGACCGCCCCAAGAGCCCAGAGCTCCTCCCTTTGCAAGAGGAAAGGAGCACCTCACCCTCCTGCCTCCCGTGCAGGAGAGGAGATGGCACCAGACTCCAGCCTTCTTCCCTGTCCCCTTGGCAGTGTGTTCCTCATAATTACAGGACCAGAGAAGCCATTTTTGCCCCTCGCTATTCACAGCTATTTATATTTAACGTATTTCGGCTTCCTAGGTCAGAAATGGAAATTATTCTGCTCCCAGCTCAACCTGAAAGTTACAGTTGTGCTTAGGAACCAGGTGCCAACTACAAAAGAGAAAGATTTTGAACTGCAGCTAATTTAACACAACAAAAAATAACAATATGGGGAAAACTTCCCCGCTCCCATGGAACCAGGAAGCGGATTATCCATTTGCAGAGTTCACCATTCCCCAGCCATGAGCTGTCCCTTTAACCACTGCTAAATTGTTTTCTGACAGCCCTTGCTGCAATTTTATCCCCTGACATTTGATTTACATATGATCTTTAAGCACCAGCACTGCTGTAATAGCTATTTGGTTAATATTCAAATCAGTCCGTGATGTCACATACCTTGATAGGTCATTTCGCTGCGGCTCGGCAAAATGCATGTAAAAATAAATGTAGAACTAATGAAATAAACTGATTAAGGGGAGAAATCAATCGCTTTACTGCTGTAGTGAAGATCCAGCAGTTAATTTAGCATGGATCTGCAAGGGTGCACGTTAATAGAACAGGCTCTCATCTAATTGGTGCCACAGTAAATGAAATACAGTAATATTCCATGATGCATTGGAAGAGTTCACTTCATTTTCTCTGCTCCTTCCTGAGAACTGTTTACAGCACAATGGATTTCATGGATTTATTTTTTTATTTCCCTGGCTCAGGAGGCAGAACCTGGCTGATCCCCATTAACCTCCCCCCCCCCGCCCCAGTTAGCAAGTCCAGCCACCTCCCTACAATAACTTCTTTAATCAAGACCCGCAGGGCAGGGGAGCAGCTGCGTTTGTTTGTTTAGGGCTCTGCTGGGAGCTACTGCCCTGCAGGCTGAGGCACTGGGCTGTACTGGGAGCTCAACAGCCCCTGGGGTCTCACTGCCCCTTTGCCCACCTTTGTGGCATCGACACTTCCCAGCCCAGCCTGGGACACCGGGAGGGACCCAAAGCTACCAAGGCCGACAGAGCTGGGGAAGGGTCTAGAGAGTGACTCCTGTGAGGAGCAGCTGAGGGGGCTTAGCCTGGAGCAAAGGAGGCTCAGGGGGGACCTTCTGCCTCTGCACAACTCCCTGACAGGAGGGGACAGCCAGGGGGGTCGGGCTCTGCTCCCATGGAACAGGGACAGGAGGAGACGGAACGGCCTCAAGCTGTGCCAGGAAAGGGTCAGGCTGGACACCAGGAGGAATTTCCTCATGGAAAGGGTGCTCAGGCCTTGGAAGGAGCTGCCCAGGGAGGTTTGGAGTCCCCATCCCTGAAGGTGTCCAAGGAACACCTCGATGTGGCACTCAGTGCGCTGGGCTGGGTGAAAAAGTGCGAATCATCAAAGGTTGGGCTCAGTCCTGGAGGGCTTTTCCAACCTAAATGATTCTGAGATTCTGTGATCCAACACTCCCAAAGCAGAGGCCAGGGCCAGCTGGTGACATTCCCTGAGGAAGGGTGTCCCTGCATCCCACAGCTCTCCCAGCACCCCAACCATGAGGGTGCTGCACCTCCTGTCCCCAGCTCAGCCCTCCCCACGGGGATGAGGCAGGACAAACCTGGGGACACTTGGAGCAGCTGTAGTACCTAAGGAAACTCCGGAGGCTGTGGGAATTTCCCAGCCAGTTGATCCATACACGCTGCCCTGTTCATTACAGCTGTCAAAAACATGCAAAAATTCCCATCTGCTCCCACCAGGTCCAAGCCTGAGCTGTGATCAGGAGGAATCACTTGACTGACTAATTACCACGCCCTCTTCCTCCTAATTGAAGGTCAACACATTAAGGATGAGTTACCACCTCAAGTATAACAGAAAACCATAAATATTTGAGAAATGCCACCTTGGAGCAGCCTGAACTCCCTAGTCCATGCTGAGCATGGGGAAAACAGGAGCAACTTGTTCCAAGAGTTGGGGTCTCTGCCAGTGCCCACTCTGCCACCGGAGATGTCTGCCCTTCCTGAAATTATTTAGCTCTATTAAAAAAAAAATAGGGGAAAAATGATCTATACAAAAGCTTTGCATAAAAAAGTGATCAATGCAAATTCCTCAGAGAAAATTGCACCAACAGATGGAATCAACCCATTCCCAGCAAATGCCTCTGGCTGTGCAGATGGTAATTATAGGATGTATGTAAATATGGGAGCACCAGGAAGCACAGCAACACTCACTGCTGAGCCTGGGCGTTCGGGGGATGCCTGTCCTGGCCCTCCCCGGGCCTTGGGCAAGGGGAAATCAGGATTTGGAAAGGTTTTGGGCTGTGCTCCCTCTGCCCTCCAAGTGCAGCTGCTGAAACCAGCCCCGAACCTGGCACTGTGCCCCTTCACTGGGATACGCTGCTGGCCTGGGCCACATCGGGATGGATTCTGGCCATTCCCAAGGAGTGAGTGGGCTCATCCCTGGGTCATTCCAGGCAGGAGAAGTCCCAGGCCCCAGCACAGCACAGTTTGGGAACACTGGTGGGATGCAGGTGGCTCTGCCCATCCCAGAGCCCCATTGCCACTGTCCCTCAGCCCAGTACAAGCACTGAGGACATCTGGGCTCCTCCAGCTCCGTCAGCTCCTCCCTGCCACACATTCCCTCCCTCAGCCCCCTGTGCCAGTCTCCCCCTCACCAGGCTCCAGGGTGGGAAGGCTTTTTTTCCCCCTTATTTTTCCAGTGTGATGTCAAGGACTATTTCCAAGGCTACTGTATTTTTATTTTATGTTGCTGTTGACTCTGTTTCTTTTTTTTCCTCTTCTGCGAAAAGTGCTTGCAGAGAGTCTGTGGTAAAATGTTAATTGGAGCCAAGTAATTAGACAAAGATAGTTAGTGATCTCTCCCAAGCAATCAGCTTTTGGTGCTTTGTTTTAGTGCTATAATAATTACCATCATTCCACAAAGTGCTTCGGCATTTGATGGGAGGAATCCACGTGCAGCCGAACGCTTCCCCCAGGACTGAAGGAGTGGGAGACACATCTCCTGAGGACCTTGCCTGGGGTCATGGGTATCCCCCCCTGACCCCCTACCCCAGCCCCTGCTGCTTAGGGCTCAGCTCCAGGCTCCTTTTCCTCCCTCCTGTAGCCTCAGGGCCTGTGCCAGGCTCTCTCTGGCTCAGCAGCACCCTCCAGATCAGCTCCCTGGGACCAGATCCTGTTCACACTTGCCAAACTAGATCCGGATTTATTGCTGCCTTTAAAACAAACAAACAAAGAAAACTCTGCCAAAAAGTCCCAAACAGCCAAGGCCTCTTGCTGTTGCCTCCACCCCTGAGACTGAAGGGCTTGAGGGATGAGACAGAGCCGTCAGGGCACCTCGAGGTGCGCATACGTGATGGGCTGTGCCTACGCTGTGGCCCCACCAGAGCCCCCAGCCCAGCCCTGCTCCGAGGGGATGATGAGTGTCCCCTCTCAGCAACAGCCTTTTGTCTGGCTTCAGACTTCCCAGTGTTTAAAAACCTTTTTGAATTTAAACACCACCACAGCCTCAGTGACCTGTTGGTTGAGAATGTCTCAGCCTGGGAGAAGGGAACGATTCTGTCCCTGTTCCTTTCTGGACTCAACAGGCACTCACCAGGGGCAGTAACACACAGACCCAGCACGCAGCTCCTCC
Organism: Pomatostomus ruficeps; assembly: GCA_013400735.1. Taxonomy (NCBI): domain Eukaryota; kingdom Metazoa; phylum Chordata; class Aves; order Passeriformes; family Timaliidae; genus Pomatostomus; species Pomatostomus ruficeps. Next base: position 378,187 of record VYZT01044832.1, read on the forward strand.
AAGATGAAATTTTCCCAACAGAAAATCAGCAGGAGGTGTCTTCCTGCAAATGAAAACATGTCTGGAACTGCCTTCACTCTCGCTGCACCGGGGTTCTGGGTGAGGGCAGTCCCCACAGCCTTGTTACGCAGACAGCCCAGCCCATAGAGCCACAGGTACACATTCCAGCTGGACACGTGTCTGGAAAAGTCTCCGGGGTGGGACACACTCCCCTTGAAGATGGGCTCCCTCCCCTGTAGCAATGCAGCACTCTGGGATCATTCCTGCTGCCAGACCCACTCCAGTCTCAGAGCCGGGAATGCTGGAGGTGTGTTATGACTGCAGCCAGCCCAGCCTCCCCCAGCCCTGCCAGACTGTCTGAGCTGCTCCAAACAGGGTCCAGGTTAATGGAGGTAACCCAGCAACACTGGGAAAATAAATGCCTTCCTTATGATGCAGTGCTGGGGGAACCGGGAAAGGAGGAGAGAGCTCCAGACACGGCGCCCAGAGAGCAGCCTCCACGGAGAGCAGAGTGAGCCCTCTGCCAGCCCTGGCACCCACCCAGGAGCACCCAGCCTCTCCGGGATCCTTCCCGAGGAGATGAGCTCCTGCCCACCCTCAGGGCTGTGAGCAGGTGACCACCCCCACCCTGCACTCCTGGCTCACCCCCTCCCAACCCCCTGCCCACCACCCTTATTTAACCCCAGCTCATCGAACGCCATCCTGCAGCCATCCCCAGAAGGCCACACGGGACAGCCTCGTGCTGGGAACCTGGGAATGTCACCACACAGGAGTGTTGTACACGAGGAGCACAAAGGCAGCTGTGCTTGTACATCCCTCCCCTGTGTTTCACACATCAGCTTTCTATCTTTTCATCAGCAACTGCAGACAGATTTTCTCAGCGTGAGAACTGCCATGGAAATTGAAAGACTGTACAGCAAACATTTTTTTCCTTGATGCCCTGTCTAATTGAGCTGCCTTTGATTTTATTAATCTGTTTTTATTAATATCCTGAAGGCAACAGGGGAAAAAAAAAAGAAAGCCTTTGCTTTCTGAGCTGGCTGGTGCTGCTGGTGTTCGGTCTTATTAAACAGGGTGGTTCTACGGTATCTAGGACAGAGCATCCACCTTTCTGAGGGAAACGAATGAGCCTGAGTGCCCTCTGAGGCTGGGAGACAGGATTGCTCAGCCTGGAGAAGTCTTCAGAGTGACCTAATTGCAGCCTTCCAGTGCCTGAAGGGAGCCTCCAAGGAAGGTGGAGAGAGACTATTTACAAGGGCCTGGAGTGACAGAAAAAGGGGGAATGGCTTCACGCCAGCAGAGAGGAGGTTTAGAGTGGATATTCAGATGAAATTCCTCTCTGTGAGGGTGGGGAGGCTCTGGCACAGGGTGCCCAGAGAAGCTGTGGCTGCCCCATCCCTGGAAGTGTCCAAGGCCAGCTTGGACAGAGCTTGGAGCCACCTGGGATAGTGGAAGGTGTCCCTGCCCATGGCAGAGGTGGCACTGGCTGAGCTTTAGGATCCTTTCCAACCCAAATTATTCCATGATTCTCTCCTTACCCGATGTGGGGGCAAAACACATCTGCTGCTGGGCAGCAGCAGGAGATGCTGGAAAAGGGGCTGTGGGTTCCTCCAGGCTCTGGGCTCACCAGGACGGAAGGAACACGGCTGCTGAGCTGGGCTTTGCTGGTGAGCTGTGCAGTAACAGCCTGTGCGGGGTTATTGATGTTCACTCTGTACTCCCTGTAAAACGCACTGACACGGGATATTGCGTGGTCAATAGGTCTTTAGGGTTTTTCCAGTGGTATTAAATATCATTTTAAATGATGTGCCCGTGTACCTTATTAGTTGCTCCCGTGGCAGAGCATGAGAAGGTGTGAGGGAAGATCTGGGGATGAGCATAGGGTGGCCATGGGGCTGGGGCAGGGCAGGAACCGGGAGAAAGACGGGGCCTCGCTGGGAACTGCAGCTGCAGGGTGTGAAGGGCCCAGCATGGAACACACAGGGGCAGTGCCAGCTGCTGGAGCCAGCACCATCCCATGCTTGCAGGGAATGTCACCCAGGTCCCCTCTCCTCCAGCCCAGCAGCCCTTGAGTGATGTCCCAGTACCCTAGGAGGAGAAATCAAAAAGCACTGGGGCAATGAGTTCCCACCCAGCTCCTACAGCTTTCTCTGGAACTCTCCTCCTTTTCTCCAGAAGAACAAACCCACCCCGGAGCCATTTCCCACCCAACAGGACCCCCAGTGCCCAGCACAGACCCCTCCTCAGCAGGACAGGCAGCAGCACCGGGCTGAAGGCAGCGGACAGTGCCAGGGGAGGGGGCACTGCTGCCCAAGAGCTCCCTGTCATAGGAAGGCAGGAACCAAAATCAGTCACATCCCCTTTGTACCCCTACCAGGACGCTCCTCCAGCACTTTTTCACAAAGTTTGGGAGGCCGGGAAGAGTGTTTGATTATCTGATTTGAAATACAGCCCTCCAAAGAGCCCTCCCTATTGAAGAAACCATAAAAAGCAGATCTTTCCTAATGTCACTCTTTCCCCGCTGCTCCTCGGAGCCGCTGAGCGCTGCCATTCATCACCCGCGCGACACTTTCATAATGTAGTCCCAGATAATGGCACACCTTCCAACTTTCCAGAATTGGCTGTCAGGGAAATCGAAGGAGACAAGTGTGAGATACGGGAGCTGGACTCCTTGGTGGATACCAGCCACGGGAATGCAGCCCCCCTACCCCAGCCTAGCCTGCTGAGCCACGGGGCCAGCCCCTCACAGGGAGGGGACACAGCTGTGGGGATGTGTGGGGCACAGAGGGGGCACTCAGGTCAGCCCCGAGCTCTTGTTGATGTCTTACCCGCTCCAGGATGAGAAATCACAGAGCACTGGAGTCACCTGAGGCACTGGAAGAGTTTGCCTGGAGAAACTGTGGCTGCCCCATCCCTGAAAGTGTCCAAGGCCAGGTTGGACAGGGCTTGGAGCAGCCTGGGATAGTGGAAGGTGTCCCTGCCCACAACGGGGTGGGGTGGGATGAGTTTTTAATTCCCTTCCAACCCAAACCACTCTGCAGTTCTACAATTCCAACACCCCTGCAAGGCAACACCCCCATGTTCACATCTGCCCCTTCCCTCTCTTACTCCCAGCTCCCTTCCCAGCATTCCCAAGGCAATTCAACTCCTCGTGATCAATGTTCCAGGTTTTCCTGCTTTATTTTAGCCATGGCCTCTCCAGGTGTGCATATGCATTTCCTGACTTGTCAACTCATCCTGCCTAGAGGGCTTCTAACAGTTTATTCTACCTTTTTTTTTGACTTTTCAAGTAGAACTGAGTGCATGGGAACTGAGGGACTGTAGAAAAGTTGGGCACAAAAATCTGCATCTCCACATCCGCATTTCACCGAGCTCCTCAAACGCTGCTGCAGTGAGCCCTGCTCTGTGCCCAGGCACAGGAGGGGAGGGCAGGGGGACCTGACCAGCACAAGGCCACTGGTCCCAGCCAGATCTGGGCAAGTCCATCAGAGGCCAAAGCCGCAGCAGAGCTCCCCACTCACAGGAGGTACCACAGCCCACAAAGCTGGAGCTCCCAGGGCTGGTTTGCTTAAAAACCATAAATTACAAACATCCTGCTCCTTGCAACCACGTGCTGACACCTCCAGCACATGCCGTTCCTGGGGCTCACACACCTCAGGTGGAAACCTTACAGAGCACATCTTTCTCTTTAAAGGCTGAAACTGCAAATTTGAGCTTCTTTTTTTTCCCCCTGCCCTTTGCTCTGAAAACTCACAGGTACATTTATGGCAGAGCCAACACCATTAACAACGTGCCTTCAGTGACACTGCTCAGAGATACAGACTCCAAAAGCTTCAGACAATAACCTTTTGTCTTATCAAATTCTCAAAAGAAGCCTTAAAACCAGTTAAATACTCTGAGTATTAGTTAGAAAAGGCCCTGAGGCTCAGCACTCACCTGCAAACACTGGTATCTTCTTCTCCTATTACAAATCACGTCTTTGCTGTGAACACCTTGGAGCTCCCAGCAGCAGTCCTTGGGCATCACCTTCAAACAAGCCAGACCCCCCTTGCAGAGCTCTGCTGCTAATGCCTGATTCCCTCCTGCTGCTGTTCCCTAGGCTGAAGGAGCTGCCTTCAGCTGGTGTTTGAAGTCAGTGAGCAGATGATGATGATGATGGTGATGATGATGATGGTGATGATGATGATGGTGGGGAGGAGAAGTGGCGCAAGTGCCACACCTGGGGGCTGTCACTGGCTCCTGGCATGTGCCCTGCATGGTGGTGATGGTGCCAGGCTTGCACATTTTGGGCTGGTTTGCACCTCCCAGGGCTCAGCATGCTCAGAAGGGAAGAGAGAGTGAGCGCTGCCAGCTGGGTGCCTTATCTTTGTCTTTAAATTAATATGATTTTGTCAGGTTTATGAAAAATAATATAGCATGTTATTTTTCATAAGCCTGACTGATATCTCCATTTCCCATGGTTCAGCTCAGGCCATAAACATGACCCTGCTTGAGTGATTTCACCTTCCCCATTGAGCAGGGAGCCTCGGCAGCACTCAGACCAAGGTCCTGACTGATTATCGACAAATTAAAAATATAAGCTATTGACCAGACACTGAGATAGAGTCCCTGAGCCGGTGCCCGGAATCTCAATGAGGGTATTGAAGTGGTGCCGATCGATGCCGCAGTCACAGCCCCGCTGGCCGCATGCATAATGCGGAGAGGGGGGTGGGGGGGGGCGGCTTAAGTAAATAGTTGTTCATATTAACGAGGGTGCTGGAGACGCAGCACCACGGCTTCCTGAGGCCGGGCAGGCGAGAAAGGCAGCGGGTACCCAGCAGCACCTTCACCTCCGGAGCGAGAGGCTGCGGGAGGGATGGGGATGTGGGTGAGGAGCCCCCCAGGCTCTCGCTGAGGGGCTGCCTGTCCCCTCCACGTGGCCCTGGGGGAATTTCTGGCCACTCATCGCCAGTCAGCAGCGGGCAGGGCTTTGCAGTACCATCAGGTGGGCGCTGATGGTCTCAAATTCCATGAGCACTTTGACTCAGACACTGCTGGCCCCCGTGTGGAGCTCGTCACAGCTGCCCCGTGTCTCCCCTGCACCCTCTGCTCCCGGCTCCCATCCAGTGCAGGCGTCCTTTGTTTGCTGCTTAAGTGATATCCTGGGTCCTGCTAATGCTTGGTGACATTTAGATTGTTTTAATTAATATTAATTATCTTTTGTCCCAAGTCGACAAACTCCATTTCTTTTATTCCCTACCCACTGGTTTGGTGACATTATTTTGATGGTGGCACCCACATTCCCCGATGGTGGCACCGCCAGAAAACCTCCCACTGACCTTCTCCTCTTCAGCTCTGCCTCCTTCATGTCCAAAGTTCCCTTTCCTTTCAGCCCTTTTTCCCACTGCCGGGATACCGGGATCCGGGAGCCAGCAGAGCAGCACGGAGCGCCCGCCCCAGCCCGGCTCCCTTGTGCTTCAAGAGTTAAACTGTGCTCGGCAGCAGCAGCAGCGTTTCCTGGCAGCACCGGCGGCAGCTCCGCGCAGCGAGGCCCCGAGCGCGGCCTCTGGGGACGGCGCCGATCACATCGCTGCCTGCATGTTTGAAAACACCGATGTCAGCGAGGCGGCTGCCGGCAGCTCGCTGGCTTTCCTGGCACTGCTGATGGACAGGGTCAGATCCCAGCAGCTGTTGGGAAGGAAGAGGCGCACTCAGCAGCTGTGTGGAGTGATAGAAACCGCCCGTGATGGTGCCAGCCGCGATTCCGGGCGGCTCCATCCCGCTCCTGCTTTTGGAAGAAACGCTCTGCAGGCTCAGCATTCTCCAGCCCCGTTTTTGGGAGAGACGCTCTGCCGGCTCAGCATCCCCCAGCAGTGCCAGCTGCCGAGGCTGGGCACGGGCAGGGGGACATGGGGTGGCACCGCTGTGGTGTGGCTCTGAGCAGAACCACCAAGGGGTTTTGTGGCTGATTTGGGCTGGGTTTGGCACTGGGCAGTGCCTGTTCCTGTGCTGCCTCTCTTGACGCCTCTTGCCGTGTCCGAAGTCCCAGGGATGCAGGAACCACCGAGCCCCCTCGAGCCTGAGCACAGCCTCCAGTCCCTCTCCGAGGAGCAAACACATGCTAGGGGTGATCTTTGTTTTCCCAAAACCCCAGGTCCTGGTGTCCTGTGAATCCCAGCCTGCAATGGTTTTATGGGAGTGGGTTTCCAGCCCTCTTACTGCACAGAAATGTGGGGAAATGTTCAAGGAAAATAAAAAAACCAACCAAACAAACCTCTATAAAAATAAAAGCAAAACTGCTGTTAATTTTTAACGTTATCGTCTTTGAGGCAGGACTGTGATGGCTGAGCTGCCTCCCAGTGATTTAACACTTGGAGCTGGCGCTGGACGAATGCGGGAGGAGCAGACAGAAAGCAGGAGTGTGCAGACACCTGCACGTCGTGTTTTGCACAGGGTTCCCATTTGAGGCACGGATTCCTCTCCCAGCCCAGCGCGGCTCGCCTCGCTGATGGCTTCCTCGGAGTGCACGAGTGCACGCAGTAATGATGTGGAATTATGCAGCAGGCAGCTAATCACAGCACCACTGCTCGGGGGCGGGGGCACGGCTGGAGCAGCCCCCCCGTTTTATGGAGCGTCGGGCTGCAGTTCCAGCACTGAGGGAAGCTTTAAGCGGGGAGCAGCTACTAACAGATTCATTTAACTTGCTCCAGAGCAACTATAAAAAATCAATTTAGTTCACCAGGCGGCTTGAACTGATGCCAGTGGCAGGGAGCACCTCCCAGCTGAGAGCTCTCCAGCTCTGAAGCATCGCCGGGATATTGCCGGGGCTGATTCAGCAGCAGGTGATGATACAGAGGCTGGCTCCAGGTTTCTGGGAAGGCAGAGGCTGACGGCTGCCACAGGGTGCAGACACAGAATCCCAGAATCCCAGAGTCATTTAGGTTGGGAAAGACCTCCAAGACCATCGAGTCCTACCTGTGACCGATCCCCACCTTGTCACCCAGCCCAGAGCAGAGTGCCACATCCAGGCATTCCTTGGACACCTCCAGGGATGGGGATTCTTGGGGACGTGGGGAACCTGGGCTTTAGAACCAGGCAAATATTCCCAGAGAGAGGTTTGGGCTGGGTGGGCTGGTGCCAGCCCCCACCACTGTCAGGCAAGTCCCTGTCCCTGCCAGCCCCGCAGCCAGGAGCCGGCGGCAGCGACAGTGCTTGCCGTGACCTTTCAGTGCTGGTGGCCGGTGCTCTGTGGGAAGGTCAGTCCAACCTTTCCTGCTTTCCCCTCATGATGAAGATCTTCTCCTTAGCCCTGTATTTTCAGAGCCCTGAGGAAATCTCGAGAGTTATTATCAGCCTGGAAATGGAACCGCCGGCAGAGCAATCCCTGTCCTCCCATCTACGCTGGTGCCGCTGTGTCCCTGCTGTGCAACGCCGCCAATGTCCGGCCCCTGCCGAGTGTGGCAGCTCGGTGGGAGCCCAGCGGCTGCTCCTCGCCTTCGGCAGAGCCCACCCAGGCTCGTGTGCCCTGGTATTCCCGTGTGCGGGATCAAGCACAGGCAGTGCTGAGCCCTCCGCTCTGGTGCTGATGCAGAGCTCTGGCGTTGCACCATGAAATATTCATCGTGCCCCGTCCTGCTCCCCTGCTGCTCCGGCTGCGCCTGGTGCTGGCCCCGATGCCGCGGCAACAGCCGGAGCTGAGCGTTTGGAGCCCTCCTGGCACATGCAAAGAATCATCCGCCTGTATTCCTTCCTCCGGCTGCAGGGTTCATTAGCAGAGCTTCCAGGGTGGATTTTGGTCCTGGCGGGCTGGCCTGGCCAGCACCTGCCTGAAGGAACCACTTAAAATCCTCATTAAATCCGCTTCAGGGAGCAGCCGGAGGAAGGGGCAGTGATGCCAAGAGAGGGCACTGGGAGCATTTGCCTGGCACTTGTCAGCAGAGGAGATGAAAGGGGGGTGTTCGAATCGAGGGTTGGCAGAAGCCCACCTGGCCAGGGGGATCATCCTCAAGGAAATTCTCGGCAGCAGCAGCTGACCCCTGCTCTGCCCTCAGGAGGTTCAGGGGGAGTTGCCAGACCCTGCCCTTAGCATCTGCATTTCTCTGGGTCTTTCACTGGGTCCTGCCTCTCCTCACAGTCACCGTGTCCCCACGTAGGGAATCGGGTCTGGGATGTTCAGCTCCGGGGATCCCGGGCTCTGCATCACTGATAACTGCCAGGGAAGGGCAATGTGGAGCAAAAACGTCCCGGGCTTAGAACTGCTTCACCAGTTGGAAGGGAAAACTGGATCTGGGGCAGGGGAGGGGCTGCAGGAGGGAAGGTGAATCCCCCCAGGCATTTCACCGTGGGCCAGCAATGGGGTAATGGAGCTTCCTCACGCTGCAAAGCCTGAGCAAGCCCCTGGCACAGCACACCTGGGCACGGCGAGATGATCCCACCTACTCATGCTACAGCTCAGAGGCAAAAATAGCTATGGATGAGGAAAGGAGGTTTTTCAGGAACGCATTAAGCTGAGCGGGTGAGAAAAGGAGTGGGCGAGGGGCTCCTGTGAAACTCAAACGCTGCCTTTCGTGCACTTTCTAAAAGTAGCTGCTCCTTCCCAATCCAAGCAACGCTTCTGTCTCTTACGTGGGTGGCAGCAACAGGGAGGCTCTGCAGGAGGAGAGACAGAGCCAACACCTGGCCCCATCCCTGTCCCCATCCCCATCCTTGTCCCTTCTCAGGGAAAGAGGACAGTGTTTGCCCATCTCACACCCAACAGGGTGTCACGGTGACAAGTGGCACAGGGCAAGCCCCTGGGGTTTGTCCCAGGTGGGAGCCACACCATGTCCCACTGCAGGGGTGCTGCTGGGACCATGAAGTGCAGCTGTAGCCTTGGATGCAAACAGGCTCAGTGTCACCATGACACCCAAAGTGTCACCTCCAGCCAGGGCATGGGTGTCCCTGCTGTGCTCTCCTTGCATGTCCTGTGCAGCTGAGAGCACAGAGAAACTTCAGGCTGCAGCTCCTGAGCCTGCAAGGGGGGTTGTGAGACCAGGGGAGCCATGGCACCCACCATGCCCACCTGGGAACACCCACGGGAGCTGTGGGACCCGTTGTCCCTGCCTGGGAACACCCACGGGAGCTGTGGGGCTCCTTGTCCCTGCTGGGGAACACCCAGGGGAGCCATGCTGACAGCAGCTCCTCTGGGGCAGGGCCAGCAGAGCCTCCTGGCAGAGGACAGCCAGCAGAAGAAATCAGAAGGAAACTCGAGCAGCATTTGTATTCCCAGCAGCCCTGTTCTATTCAACTGTACTTTTAAATGTGTTCCTTAAGTTTCTTTTCTCCTCCTGAAAATTTTCCTACAGTGAAAAATAATGCACAGCGCAGGCTGGAGTGAGCAAGCGCCTTCCATCTCAATGACACCTTTAAATGTGCCTGTGAATGGAAAGGCTCTTGCTCATTCTGCTCCCGTCCCTTGCGTTTGGCTGTTCTGGATGAAGCAAGGCAATCATTAAACCTGACTGGTCCAGACACAGGAGCCAGAGCGGCACACTCGGGCATGGACAGTGCCTTTGGTGACCAGATCCCACAGGCTGGGGTCCCTCGGGGGGGCGAGCCAGGTCCCACAGTCCCAAGGGGTGGGTGGGGACAGACCCAGCACAGGATACACCCACTGACCCCCCCTCAGCACCCCTTGTGTCTGTCCAGGTTGGGGTCAGCATCAGGGGGTGCTCCAGGGATGCTGCTGTGCCCAAGCAGAGGGACAGAGGCTGAGCCAAGGTGACAACCTGCACGTACCTGGCAAGGTTCTCCTTCTCCACCCCAGCCTTGTCTCCCTCTCCTGACCCTTCTCTGCTCTCCATGAAGGATGGAGGGAAGGTCCAGAGGCCACAGCCTTGTCCTGGCTTGGAGGCCGGGAAGTTTCAGGGAAGGGCTGCAGTTCCCCTCCAGGTACTCCCCCCACAGGGATCTGGGGTTTTCCTTCTTTCTTCTGGGACTCTTGGCGAGGCAACCCAGGCCATTCTCGGATTCCATGGTTCCATGAGTTGCCAGGCTCCCAGCACTGGTGGAGCTGCAGCAGCTCTTCCAGAGGATCCTGTGGTAAATCTTAGCCAATGTCAGCTTGCAGCTCCCTTGGGGCAGAGATCCCAGCACGGCACACAGGTAAGAAAAGCTGGTGTTCCCCACACTCACCATTGGGTTAATTAAGCCAGTGCTGCTCTGAGCCTCAGCAGAGCTGTGTTATAAATAACTTGAGGACACAAGTGTCACTGTGGGTTACTCTCACGCAGCCAATGCGCTGGCCCAGGCTGCCACTGGCAGGGCCACTCTGCTGCTAATTAGTTTAGTTCTCAGCTGTTGTGCCTTTTTTTTCTGTTTACATAATTAATTCTGTGAATTTTGTATTCTCACTTAAACCTACTCTTTATTTTATAGAGCAATCACTACTAAAAGATGAATTTTTTATAAGTTTGCCTTTGTTACTTTAAATTTTTTATAAACTTCTTACCCTTAAGGAATAATTCTTATAGCTGGCAATAAAGTATGTTAATTCCATTTGAAAAAGGAAATGCAAGTTTGCATTTTATTAAACACACACACACACATACACACACACACTGCCCAACTCTCTGCTCACATGGGGTGTTTGGGGCACTGAGGGCTGTCCCAGGACCCCCAAGGGGAGGGCAGGGGGCTGTGGTGACCCCCACCACCCAAAGTGGCTGTAGGGGAGCACATCCCATGTCCATCTGGGCATCCCACTCTCACTGCCCTGCCCGCTCCGGAGCTGTGGCTCTCTGAGCTGCCAGCCCAGCTCTGTCCAGCCTCGGGTCTCTCCAGCAGCTCCCGTGGCACTGGCAGAGGCTGTGTTGAGCTCACAGCTGGGGCAGGAAGCAGCTCATGAGCCCCCATCTCCATCGCTGGAGCCTCAGCCAGCTGCGAGCTGTGCCGAAGACCCTGTGAAAATCCTGGGATGAACAGCAACTCGGATTTGTCTCAGCTCAGTGGTTTGGCTGCCTGGGGCCAGCCGTGGGTGTCCCGCACTCCCCAACAGGGTGATGCAGGGTGGCAGCACAGGGGTGTCCCCAACAGCTGCGACAGCGATGGCCAGGGCTCCCTGCCACCCGCTGCGGTCACCTCTGCTCCTGCAGCCCCCTCTGACCAGAGACTCGTGAGCAAAGGTGGTGCTGGCAGTGCCAGCTGGCTCCGTGCCACAGGCCAGAGCATGCCCTTCCCCTTTGCCACACAAATCAGTCTCTTGGAAATTAAACCCCTTTTTCACTTTGAAAACGCTGTGGATTTTTATTCCTTGGGATGGTCACGTCAACACAGAACATCTGCAGAATTACTGAACTACACAAAATACGGATCTCGTGCGACCCGAGGGGCTGCGGCTCCGGCAGCGCGGGGTGTTGCTGCCTCAGAAAGCACGAGCCACTGAAGGAGATAAAGAATGTTTTCCCCTTTGGACAAGTAACCAGCAGCGCCCTGACATGTCCTCAGGTGAAGGCTGCTTGTCTGAAACGATCAAACGCGCGAGCAAGCGGAGGGCAATCAACAGGGACAAAGACACGGACGTTCTCTCTCGGAAAGCACCAGAGCACGGGGATGTGAACACAATCCGGACACAGACGCCTCGGCCGGTCACTGCTCTGTCCGTGGAGCACGGCCACGGTGGCCCCGGCCCCAGCAGGGAATGTGTCTCTGCTTTCCACACCCCAGAGCCCGGGGACACCGGGGACCGCACTGCTCTGGGGACGGGCAGGGTGAGTGTGAGCTCAGCACGGGCTGGGTGAGGGTCCCGCCCCAAGGGCTGTGCTGCGGGTTCCCTGGAAGATGATAATCGCGTGTGAGTGTCTCGCCGGGCTGGAGCCACGGACAGCAGGGCCTTCCTGACAACCAAAGCGTGCTTGGCTCTGGGGCACCCCAGCTCCCAGAGCAAACACGGCTGCAGTGAGCTGGTGGGTGCAAAGGGACTGGCTGGGGCCAGCCCACAGCCCTTCCTCGCTCCTTTGCACTGCGTTCTCTGTGCACGGAATGGTTTTCAATGTTTTCGGCATCCTGCTTTCCCTGCTTGCATTTCCGCTGTTTGCTTTCAAAGAGGGATCGTGACAATTAATGTTTGCAGAGCTGTAGGAGAAAGCATCCCCTGCTTCCACCCTCACTCCATTCTCAGGTCCCTGCCCTGCTGCAGCAGGACCACCGTGCCTTCTCCAGGTCAGTCTGGAGGGATTATTCACCTGCACCGAGCTGGTTGCATCCCACACCGTGGTCCTTAGGCTGGACAAGAAAAGAGCTCCCGGTTCTTCTCTGAACCTCTCTGCACAAGCAAAATCCTTGCCAGGGATGTGACTTATCTGGAGCAGCATCCCCTGACCCACCTGGCTCCCACCTCCCCAGGCTGCCCCAGGCACTCCCTGGGGTGTCACCAAAATCCCAGCGGATGCAGCAGCAGCCAGTCCTCAGCTCCCACACAGCCTCACACCACAGCAGGACCAGGCTTTCTGCTGTCACTGCTTCCCTTGCAAAACCTTCTCAAGCCAAAGTGTGCCAGAGCTCTCACACTCCTCATAAATGGTTTAGGACAGAAAATGCCCGTGTCAGCCTCTGTCGAAGATGATCTATGACTGCTCAGCCTCACTCAGGCTCCTCGGGAGCAGATCAATGGGCTGCTGGGGCTCCAGACTAATAAATAATAACAATGATAAAAATAAAATATAACTGATAGTAATGGGGTGTGTTTGTTTATAGGGCATATTCCTCACACTTAATAGAGGCTTTGCTACCCAGCTTAATTAAAAGTGACACAAAAAGCCTCTTCTTTCACATTTGACTCGCAGTTGGCTGCTTTCTCTTCTGGACAGAGGCCACGGAGTGGTGGTGGCATAGCTGGTGCTGGGCCATCAGTGACATGCACTGGGGACACCACTGCCCTCAGGTGCCACTGTGAAGCCACCCAGACGGGGGTGAATTTGGAGAACATCCAGTACTGTGCACACAAAGCAGCAGCCAATGCAGCCCTGCAGCTGTAATTCATCCCGATTATTCCTCTGTGGGTGTGAGCATTAATGACCCAGGGATCAACACCGAGCACCACAGTTCGCTCACATTTGTCCCAGCCTGCTCATTAACACCTTGCAAACCATAACGAGCTCCTTTCTGGCTCTTTCGGATCCCTGTGTACCTAAAGAGGTGCAAGCAAGAAGCCCCTGAATTTGTCTGCAGCGTGACACTTTCCTGGAAAGAGTGGGATAAAGAGCTGGGAACTGCTCAGTCGAACACCATCAAGTCAGGAATATCCCGCTCAGGAGGATCTACCAGCTCCTGTTTCCCTTCCCTGGAACCAGATGGGTCCAGCGAGGCTTCCTCAGCCAGAGTATTGTCAAAGTCAGTGCCTGTCCCAGGTAAAATGTGTCTGAATCACAGAATCATGGGATCCTTTTAACTGGAAAATCTCTCTAAGATCATCGAGTCAGTCCCACAGCACTGCCAAGGCACCACCAAACCATGTCCCAAGTGCCACATCCCCACACACAACTTTTAAATCACTCCAGGGAGAGTGACCCTGCCACTGTCCTAGGCAGCCTGTGCCAGGGCTGGAAAGCATTTTCAATGGAAAAAATTTTCCTAATATCCAGTCTAAACCTCTAAATCTCAATCCCACTGCTCTCTCCTGCTGTAAGGCACCTGCAGCAAACAGTGGGGGCTGTGTGACCTGTCCAAAATTGTAGCAGAGTCAGGGAGGGGGAAGCTCTGCACACCTGACCCATGCCTGGCCACTGCCACCATTGGAATCCGTGGGAGCAGCACAATCAAAGCAGGAGCGTCAAACACCACTGGAAATCAGGAACCGGCTCATTTTTATCTTTTCTGCTTTGATGGCTTCAGATCTGTATTAGCACAAGGTGGTTTTAATGTCTCATCTGTGGCGTTTTGCTTTGCCTTTAATCAAGCAAGGTGGGATAACCAGGAGGGTATCGCATGGCTCCCCTCCGCTGTGCCTCTGCAGCTCGATACTCACACACACCAAGGTTCAATTGTTTGTTATACAGCGTCTAATATTTTCTGTAGCAAACAGAGTTTTATTATCAGTTAATGTATTGATAAAAGAGCAGGAGTTAGTCGATTGAATATGTAATAAATACAGAAATATACTTGAACTATCGATTGCTGCAGTTGCTTACGTGCACTATTGATATCCCGGGTGCAGATTCGCCCTCAGACTGTTGAGTCATGAAACGCCCATCACCATCTTTAATAATAAAGGGTGACTATTTTTGAACACTTCACAAGAAAAAAAATCCATTTGCTAAATGGGTTTGTGCATTTTGCTGGGACTGCTCATGTGGAAAGTGTGAGAGAGGAGGAAAGGGAAAGGTGCCAGCTCTCCACGTGCCTGAGGAAATGCACGCTCCACCGGGAAACCCACATTATCCGCCGTATCAGAGCCACAGCAAAGCACTAATGAAAGCCCTTTGGATGCCAAAGTAGCAAAATCCGTGTCTCCAAAGTTTGGATATGTGGATATGAGGGTTGTCTAAACAGACTGGTGCCCCTCAGCACTGGACCACAGTGGCTCCGGGCAGCGGCAAAGCGTGGATTGGCCACAAGTGGGAATTTCACTCACAATTTTCTGAGTGAACCTGAAATTCAGGGAAAAAAACCAAGTGGGGATCCACACCTGGATGCAGGAAGGGCAGCACCATCCCAGCTCTGGGCACTGCCTGCAGGGGCTGCCCAGATCTCTGGATGTTTCTCCTCAGGCTGGCAATTGGCAGAGGATCACCACTTCCAATGGGAAGTTTCACACAGGGTGTCCTTCTGGCTGCCAAACCCCCAGGAACACCCGGGATCTCACCTGGACTGTGTGTTTGTGGGGAATTCAGCAGCTCTATGTGTGGGTGGAGATGCACACAGGAGTCCATCGAGCTCATTCTACACTGAGCCATCTCCAGCCAGCACAGGGCTGGGGAGAAGCCACACCTTTGGAAAAGCCTTGTCTAAGTGAGGGGGTTGGAATGAGACAATCTTTAAGGTCCCTCCCAACCCAAACTGTTCTAGGATTCTGTGGTTCTAAGTCCCTGTACTCCTACCAGGAAACCGCGATCATCCTCTTTACCTGTGCAAAGGGAGGTTAAAGGGTCCGAGGAGCCTTTGTGGCAGAGGAGGGATTTCCCCGTGATGCCCCAACCTGCAGCCAGTGGAGGGTCATTTCCAAGTCTGGGTATCTTCCTCTGCGAATTCCTGGACATCCCAACCCACGGGGGGGGCGGGAACCCCAGCCCAGAGGCCCCGTTTGGCAGAGCTGGGTGTCAGCTGGCTGCAGTCGCTCTCTGTGTGCGCCGCCCGCGTTTGCGGCAAATGTAAATTCCTATTTAAATCACTTCTTTGACATTTCAGATCGGTAGCAGCACTTTGCAATTACCAGGGGATAAGAGTGCACACACGACAGGGAGCTTAGGTGACCTGCAGCAACCTGTTAAGTGCATTTACTTATTTGCAGAAAAGAGAGAAGCAGAGTAATGAACTGAAAAGCTCTGACGAGGAAAACTCATTGTCTCGCCGTGACTTCCAGATTAAACCCAGCCCCAGCCGCGCTGGGCACGGCTCCCCGTGACCCTCCCCATTCCCAAAGCACTCTGCTCATCACCCCCCTCCCGATTCATTAATCCCAAAGTCCCGGGTGGGTGGGAAGCAATGGATGCAATTCCCTTCCCAGTCATGTAGATCCCGGGGCCGTGCTCCAGAGACCCCCTCGCCAGGCAGGGCTGTTCCTGTCCCTGTCACCAGGGCCGTGCTCCAGAGACGCCCTCGCCAGGCAGGGCTGTTCCTGTCCCTGTCACCAGGGCCGTGCTCCAGACATCCCCTCGCCAGGCAGGGCTGTCCCTGTCCCTGTCCCCGTCCCCAGGGCAGTGTTGCTGGAGTGGCACTGGCTCCGGGGCTGATTCCTAAGGTTACATCCCATGAAAGGTAGCTCTCAGTGGAAAGAGGAGCCCGGCTCTTGAAATCCTATATCCCCCCACGTTCGGTGCACAGCTGCCCTTGTGTCTTTATTAACAGCCTCTCTCTGTGCTCCCATTCTAATGTTTCCTTTGCCTCCCCACCCTAACCCCGCGCTCTCCCCCCTCGGAGCCCGTGTTCAATTAATGCCTAATCTCCATGACTCTCAGCCGGGAGGCGGATCAGTTACTGCCACCAAGAATGACTCCATTTACGGGGCTCTTTCAGCGGGCGCAATGTGATCCCGAGCCCATGACTTTCCCAGTCCATTCACAAAGTCCTTCAGACACCCCCCTCATTAAAGGGTCCCTCCTGTCTCCTTCGGCCCCACCTTACTGAGCACCCGAGAGGAGATGCTTGCACTGTGTGGAATTTCTCCCACACAAAGGCCATCAAGCAGCTCCAGGGAGGACATCCCTCCTCTGCCAGCTGTGGGGCTCTGTTCAGAAGATGGCAGCAGTTTGGAGGGTGATGGCAAACCCCAAAACTCAGGGGACAGCTGGCCCAGCCAGGGCTGGCCACTGATCCCCCAAATGCGTTGCAAGGAACAGCTCAAAAAAGTGGCATCAGTTCAAATGTGCTTGGCAAAAATGGGAGGAAATGAAAGATTCCCAGATGCAGTCACAGTGGGGAAAGCTGCTGTGGGAACGTGGTGGTCCCACAGTGTAATAAAGGAAAAGCCAAGGGGAGGGAAGACAGACGGGATTTCCCCATCCCTGCTGTCAGAGGAGGCCGGGTGTAGGTGAGGGCACCACAGGAGATTGAGTTGGTCTGGAAGAGGGGAGGAGGATGGCCCAGAACCCACCAGCTCCCTCCTGAAAGGATCCAAGGATAGTGACAGGGAAGATGGGATGGATGAAGGGATGCTGGGATCCCTGTGCCAGTGGAGCCTGGCATGGCCAAAGGAATCTTGTCACAGGAAACAGTGCCCCAAACTGAATTTTAGACAAGTCTGTGATGCAGTGGCCAAAACTCATTGCAAAGGTGTTACTCAAATTACTGATTTATTGGTCATAAACTGTTGGTAGTTTATTGGTGATAAACCACCCAAGAGCAGGTGGGACTGAAGGGTTGGTGCTGTGCCAGCCTGGAGAGACGTTATGGGCACAACCTTTGCTCGTGCATCCTCACCACTTCTAGTTTTAATTTAGCTTAAATGTTAATTGTCCAAGTCACTGAATTTACATATTTCTGGCTGTCTATATTTGGCAGCTTTTTGCATGACTGAAAACTCTTCTGACCTTTTACATCAAATAGACTTTGGATCCTGGGAAATCAGAGAACAAATTATGTCCATCCAAAATTTTTTCACCCCATAGAAGCAACAAGGGCAGCTCATNAGGTTGGGAAAGGAGCAGAATTAATTCCAGGTAAATATTAGTGCTGGGTAAATGGTAAAAAGTGCAGAGAGTACTTTTTCAGGCTCAAAATATACCTTTGATTTGTCTGGATTGTTTAGCAAACCTCCCGTATTGATTTGCAGGTTTAGAGGCTATTAAGAAAAATTCTCTGCCCAAGAACTTGAAACCAGTCAGAGTCTCTGGAACAGCACGTTAAGAGCAGGGTCAAGAATCAGAGAACCACAGAATCACGGAATGGTTTGGGCTGGAAGGGTAAAGCTCATCTTGTCTCCCCGCTGCCATGGGCAGGAACAGCTCCCACTATCCCAGGTTGCTCCAAGCCCTGTTCAGCCTGGCCTTGGGCACTTCCAAGGATCCAGGGGGAGCCACAGCTTCTCTGGGCAGCCTGTGCCAGAGCCTCACCACTCTCATAGGGAAGTTTCCTTTCTAAATCCCATCTAACCCTGCCCGCTGGCAGTGGGAAGCCGTTCCCCCGTTTTCTATCACTCCATCCGTTGTAAACAGTGTCTCTCCATGTTTCTTGTAGCTTTTTCAGGCACTGGAAGGCCACAATGAAGTGACCCTGGAGCCTTCTTGTCTCCAGCTGAATGATCCCAGCTCTCCCAGCCTTTCCTCCCAGCAGAGCTGCTCCATCCCTCCGATCATCCTGGTGCATCCCCTGGGCTCGCTCCTGCAGCTCCACATCCTTCTTCTGTTGGGCCCCCAGGGCTGCATCATCCTCCTCAGCACAGCTGGGGCCATCCCATCACACCCAGGGTGGGCAAAGCTCTTTCAAAGTGGTGGTGTCACCTCACAAAGCTCTGGCAGCTTCACCTGAGCAGCCCTGTCCAGGGGTGCTCCCACACCTCTGCCACAGCACGAGGAGCCCACATGTCTGTCCTACCCCCCTGCCCTGCTGCCTGTCTTCCTGAGTCAGTTATGAAATTATCTTTGCATTTGGGGGCAAAAAAAATAAATATTTAATTGTGGTAATGGCCATCATTTGCATTAAAATGTTTTTCAGAGCAAAAATTCCTCGCTAAATGACACCAAAGGCTTTTGAGAATGATGAACTTATCTGAGAGCACTGCTTTCTGTGCCACTGAACGTCCTCACCAGAAAAATGACTAAATTTAGCAAATAAAAAAACCCAACACAAAACCCAACAGAAAATAAAAAATCTCTTCCCTTGGCTGAAATAAATACAGTGGGCAGTAAGGTGGAGCGTGAGGCTGTGAGGGGCATTGAGGTTTGACATGTGGCAGAAAAGGCAGAAAGTGAATAAGGCATTTTTATACATCAAAAATCCCTCAATCCCAGTGTGCTCGCCGTGCTCATTCCTGGGCTATCCATGGGCATGGATTTATTGCTACACACAGCTCCCTGTTCGGCACAGAGGTGCAGATCGGAGCTACCATCCAGGGAATCTTCAGGGACCATTCTGGTGCCATTTATCCCACACATGGATACAATTCCTTCCTGAAGTCAGGCTCTTCCCTGTTATCGTTCCTCTGTGTGTGTGCACCAATGGAAGATGCTCCTCTAATGCCTTGAAATTTTGTCTCCTGTTTTCCCTCCCAAGGCAGCAGCTGATCCATCTGGGTGCCGCTCACAGCCACGGGAAGCCCCAGCCTTTCCCTTTGCCAGCTTTCAGAGCTGGTTTTTTTATTTCTCACCATTTCCTTTCAGCCCTGAACACTGGTTTTATGCCTGCCCAGTCTGCTCCTCTGTGGAGATAATCCCATGGCTTGATTTTCAAGTACATTTAGTGTCTAGACGGGGCACTGAATCCTTTATGCTTCCCTCCCCGTTCCCTTATTGGTTCAATGGCCCTTCAGGCACAAGGCACTTTCTAAATTCCAAAATCACCAGTTCCTGTGCCACATCCACCCCACCAGTGTCCCAGAGACTCTGGGCCATTCTTCTGCCAGACTTTCTTCTCACTGTACTCATAAATAGCCAGGGAAAAAAAATAAAAATCTGTGGTGGGAGATGGCAATTGTAAAGGAGGAGGAAAAGGAACACAGGGAGCAGCCACCCAGGTGGGGGGGTCCCAGCAGCCCCTCTCACCCTCTGCAGCATCTCCAGGAGGAGCAAAGCTCTGTCCCTGTCTCAGGCACTCCCGGTGCCCGTGGCAGCCCCCGTGCAGGGACCCAGCACACATCCCTGTGAGATCCTGCGCGCATTCCCGCTCCCATCCATACATCAGGACAGCCCAATTAAGTCATTTACCGGGAGGACCTGGAGATGGCAGCAACATATAATCACAAACATAAGCAGTTTGTACATGGTAATTATATATTCTATTTTTTTATCAGTGCAATACAGACAGAAGATTATTTTATGCTTGATATCATTCTAATTTTTGATCCATTTCCCCCCCAACTTAAAAAGGATTAAGATTTGGCTTCTGGTAATAACTTTGGGAATGCCAACTCCATAAGTATTGTGCAGCATTGTATTAAACTGATTATTAGGTACTTTTGCTTATTGTTAACACCGCTCCTCCTCTCTGGGCCAACATCTGAGGCAGAGGAAAGCAGATGGTTTGAATGGTCAAGCTGAAAGGCCAGAATATTTTTAAAGTCTGTTTTAAAATAAAACATGCTCTTGCTTTAAACTCCATCTGATAAAACAGAGCGGAGTAGATCGGCAAGGAGAGAGGAAACGCGCGCCTGGCTTTGATCATTTTCAAAAGGAATTGTCACGTGTGATTTTCCAGAAGATGAAGGCACCAGGTGAAACTATTTCATATCCCAAGACCTTTCCTCTGCCAAAGCAACATCTGCTTCTCATTTTCTGCTGGTCTGGAGGGCGGCCTGACCCCCCCGGTGCCATCAGTGCTACTAAGGGTGTCAGTGGTCCAGCCGAGTGTGGAGGGGAGGGTGGAGGGGAGATGGGGAGGAGTTTACCCCCATCTGATGAGGGGTGGGCAGGCAGGGGATCCCTGTCACCTCCCGGGGACACAGGGACCGGTCCCTGGTAGGTTGCAGAAGGAGACCCTGATGGGAAAGGTTCCAGGAGAGCACGACAGGGTAAGGGAATTGTGACCCTTGGGAATGGGTGAAACCCAAATTCTTCCAGCCCCTGTTCCTCCCCAGGGACCCTAGGGAAGGCACTGGGGGGTTGCCCTGGGGCTCAGAGGGACCCTGGAACTGGAGACAGAGCAGTTCAGGCAGGAGACTGCAAAGGGTGTTTCACTCTCCTGTTCCTCAAAATCTTCTCCTCTCTCCTGATTTTTTTCTTCCTTCACAGCATCCATCCCTGCACACATCCAGTGACTCACTGGCTTCCCATCACACAGCAGTGCCCATCGAAATGGGCAGAAGGGCTGGAATTGGGAAACAACTCCTTAGTGGGATGGTGGCAGAGTCCCCCATGCCATCCCCCATGGGGTAGCCCATGGTGACCTTCCCTCCCTGTCCCATGGGACACATAGACGCGGGGTGACACATCCCACCTCTCTGGCAATGAGGCAGAGGCTGGGATGCTGCCCACGGACCTGGGGACCATTGACATCCCACACATCCAAGGGTGGCAGGTCCGTTTTTCTCTCTGTCCATGAACCGAGGGTTGGTCTCACTTGCCCCAGCCCTGCTTGTTATCACAAGTGACCCTGCCATAAGAATGTGCAGGATGGTCCCAAATCCCAGAAATGTGGCTGTGACACTGCCCCCACCCATTTCACCACCCCAAGGCATCTGCCTAAGCCCAGGCTATGGTAAAAGCCAACATTAATTATAACTAGTTCCCTAATAGCTGAAAATAACTAATGTAATGCTCTCTGTTTGGTGCCAGTAGGGAACAAGCCTGGAGTAAATGAGCTCATGGTTGGGAATCAAAGATTAACAGACTATCGAGGAGTAATTTCTTCTCCACATGAATTAGCAAATCGTGGGTAATTATTGTGGACAGAGCTAGGCAGGTTCATTTGACTAGGTCAGTTAAGAATAGCCTGGGATAATTAAATTGTCTCTAGAGCCAGTAACAATGCTGGAGTTGGAAAAGGACCTTTCTCCCTTGCTGTTCCTTCTCTGGATAAACCATACCCACCCCTAGTGCCACCCTTGGGGGCAGATCTGCACTGCTAAGGGTGTTTTTTCTGGTTATTTTTTTGTCTGATGGCAGGCTAAGCTGCTTTGGGAGTGGCTAGACCCAGGACCGCAGCCAGGCTGATCCTGAGTGGGGTCCTGGTCGCCCTCCTTGTCACAGGTGCTGCTCTCAGGGCCGTCCTTGCCTTGTGCAGGGGGCTGGGCAGGGAGGTGACAGCCATCCTCCCCAGAGTGACAGGTGCCGAAGTTGGTCACACACTCCCCTGGTTTCAGCAGCCTTGCCCATGGCAGGCACAGCACCCCTCACCTGCATCCCCCTGCCCAGCAAGTCCCCCTGTACAGGGCAGGAGCTCGCCTGGTGGTGCTTTTGCCTTTCCCTGCAGACAGGGAGTGGGATGAGCTGTTTTCAGAAAGCCTGGATGAGAGGCTGGAGCCAGTGGTCACTCACATGCCTGTGGCTGCCTGAAACGAATAACCTCAGCATCCCTTGGGAAATGATCCCGGAATGGGGAGAGCCCAGGAAGCTCCCGGCTCCATTGTTTTCTCTGGACGTTACCTGGATGTGGGATGCATCAAGCACCTTTCCTGGTGCTTGATGCCGACTGGAAAAAGGATGCAGCATCATTAAAAATAGAAGCATGAAAGATTATTTACATTTCAAGAATAGCTGAGGTCCTTAAAGAAACTTCCATCATCCTTTAAAGGCTCTTAGTCAAATGCTGTTCATTATTAATGCCTGTTGGCTTTATTTAGCCTATGACTACAATTATATATTTATGAGGTAATCAGCAATTGGAAATTTCCCTGTAATGGTAACTGGAGCTTGGCATCCAAATAAAATGAACACCATTAAGAAAGTATTGCGGTCATTGGGGTGGATCAAGTGTGCTAATAGCCCAACTAACAGCAATTAAGTCAATTAACCATTCAGACATATGCTGCTCAATTTCCCTGCTTAAACAGCCCGGTGCATCTGCGAAATTTGTGGAACTTATTTATGGTGTAAGCGGCTGCGAGTCATTATTAACCAGGGGAAACAGGGAAAATAAGGGAGGCTTGTAAAAAATTAACTACTGCAGCAAAAAAGATCCGCTAATTGCCCGTTCCCCTCACTACGGGGGAAGGTTTCGTTTCCCAGGGTATTTATTTATTATGTCTTGAGTGGCTCTGAGCGGGCCATGGCACGGCGAGTACAGGTGGATGGGCACGGGGCGATGGAGGCGGAGGATCTGCAGGGACAGAGCCACTGGAGGGACCCCGAGCAGGAGGAGAGTGGGAGCCGTGCTGGGCGCTGTGTCCGTCTGTCCCCTGGGGCTGTGACTCAGATACGGGGGAAAGGTGTGACAGGGATTAAGGAAGGAGACCCTGAGCAGCCCCTCAGCCCCCAGGTTCCCAGCTCCCCACACACAGGGAACACCCAGTGAAGGCTCCACCCTCCTCCTCCTCCTCCCCCCAGCCCTGACCATCCCCATGCCCCCTGCTTCACCATGCCTGTGGGTCCCAGAGATCCCTGGGTAGTGACACAGCCCTGAAGCCACCAGGGTTTCCATCGTCCACCCTTCAGCTCCCGAGCCCGGGGGACTTGGTGACACAAAGTGCTTTTCCTTCTCCTCTCCCGTTTCGGTTTCCTGCCGTCTGTCCAAACGAGGATGTTCCAAAGTTTTGTTAAGTGCCTGTTTTAATGAAGCCCATTAAAGTTAACCTGGCCATATAATATACAGGAGAAACGTACCATAAATATAGGTAAATAGAGATTGTAAAGATAAATAACCGTGCAGGTGTGTGAGGAGTGATAATGTGCTCTATTTACTGTGCTCCCATAACGGGCCAGTAAAAGATACTGCGCCTTTAATGACTCACTTTCTGCTGGCAGCCGGCACTCACCGTTAGCAAGCTAAGGATGCAGTGACACAAAAAGCTTACAGATAATTAAATATTGATTTTTGTTTTCTAATCCTATATAAAAATTGTCCTGGGTCTCCCAATGGTAGTTTCATCTCACTAGGACACAGGGAGGGCTATTAACCCTATTTGGTTTCAAGCTGTTGTAGAACAAATAAACAGGGAGGCTTGGAGGAGCCAGGCACGGCTCTGTGGGCAGAGCCAGCTGCCAGCCCTGTCTGCCCCCGTGGCCTTGCCAGCAGCCCCACCTGTGGGCAGGTGACCCGCACTGAGGCATGGCAGCTGCAGCTGTTTTGGGGAGGGTCACAGCTGTTTTGCCTGGGTTCTTTGGGGTTCCTGTGGCACTTCTCAAGTGCCCCCAGGAGAGCCCTGGGGTTTGGTGTGCCGGGGCAGAGTGGGGATCTCCAGGGCATCCTCCCTGCTTCTGGCAGAAGGATGAAGGATGCCCAACACCCTGAATGAGGGGCAGTTGGTACATGGTCCCCTCTGCAGACGCTACACCATGGCTCCCCACTTCTTTCACTGCATCACATCTCTACTGTTCTTCGATGCTCCTAAATCCATGCTGTCCCCAACAGGTTTAGATCATCCCAACAGATTTCTCCTGGAAGATGCTGTTTTGAGTCTCATGCAGAATGCACACAAAACTGCCATGCTCTATCAGAAAGTTGGATTTCCACTTCTGAAGAGTGTCACAAGAAGCTGCTTCATGTGAGGAGGTGGCTGGAGGGGTGCAGAAGAAGAGAGGGACCAAGAATGGAGGGACCAGGCAGGCCCTGGAGTACAGGCTGAGGGTACAGCTCCCAGGGCCAGGGCAGGGATATTAAATGGCCTCAGCAGGTGAGCCGAGGGCTTGGCTCAGCCTGGCTCTGCAGCACAGTCACGGCGTGGGGATTGAGGGGGATTCTGCACCCACAGTGACAACCCAGCCTGACGGTGACTGGAGCAGGGGGTGACCCGGCGTGCCTGTCTCAGCACGCAGCCACCTTGCTCTACAGCAGAAGAAAGGTATTAAAATAATATCCTCTAAGCCTGCCGCGCATGATGTTTTCTCTCACTGTTGGGAAAGCAATTGCCTCCAGCAAAGATCTATTTCCTCGGCTGCTCATTCCCGAGCACGCGGCGAGTGCTGTGCGCACACTGCGGAGTGGAATAAACCCCACAGCCACCACTGAGCCGCTCATTCACAAAATGAACCAAGGGGCCTCCCCTCCCAGTTATCTTTTCAGAGGCTCCATGCAGCATAACTCACACTGTTTACAGACTTTGGGCTGGGAGTAAATCCTGTTGCTTTACATAGTTCCTGTCCTTTGGTAAACTGTGCCATT
Organism: Pomatostomus ruficeps; assembly: GCA_013400735.1. Lineage (NCBI taxonomy): Eukaryota > Metazoa > Chordata > Aves > Passeriformes > Timaliidae > Pomatostomus > Pomatostomus ruficeps. Next base: position 402,769 of record VYZT01044832.1, read on the forward strand.
TCTGAAGGGAGAGAACCTCCCCTCCCCAATCTCCTTCCAATGCTGTGTATAAATGAGGCCATCGTTCGAACACGCCGGATGAGTCTGATCATGGGGAAAAGAGCAAAACATCCTCCTGAAAAGCTGCATGCACCATTTGCTGAGAAATCTTAAATATTTTCCTTGCAGAAGCCTGTAGACTCAATGCTTCCCATGCCAAGTGTAGGCAACGTGCTGTGCACACTAAACCCTGCTCAGCCATGAGGGGCAGTTCAAGAAATAATGAATTCAAGAGTGCCCGAACATTGTGCTGATCCCAAACATCCTGGGACACTGAGCCGGGGCTGTGATTCCCTCACTGCCACGTCCACTGGAGGCTCAGGGCTTGGCTCTGCCCCCTTGGACCAGCCCCACTGGCTCCACTCTGTCCCATCTCCCACCTGGCCTTGGCTCACCCAGATCAAAGCCTGCCTGTGCAGCACCAGAGGAAGAAGGGCTGGATGAAGCAGCAGACCCGGGAAATGCTCCTGAACCTAAGCAAACAATCACAAGGTCTCTTGTGGTTGTGTGAGTCCTTCTCTCTGCTCCTCTGGGGGTTCCTGTTCTCCTGCTTTCCCACCAGCCGCTGATCCCAGCTCACTTCTCATGTTTTCTCCTCCAGGAGACCTGGCAGCTGAGCAGGGAGAAGTGTTGGCATTGCCAAACAGCTTCCCCAGGGGCACCAGGGAGCTGGGGAGGCAAAGCAACCCCAGCATTGCCATTGTTCCTGCCCTCAGGCACAGCCCTGTCCTGGGGACGTGCTGCCTCCTAGCCCGTGGTTCAACCAGAGCATCTCTCCCACTGCCTGTGGTACTGGAAATCCTGTGGGACCATGGCTCTGCCTTCCCTTCCCTCTTCCCCTTTGCCCCCCAGCCATTCCCTCAAGGGAGCTGTGGACTGGCTGCAGCTCAGATTTCCATCAGACATTGAAGACTCCCCAAAACTGCAGCCACCCAGCACCCCAATCTGCAATGGGGTGTCCTGAGCAGGCAGCTGCCTCCAGCCTGTGCTGCCAGCCATGTCCTCTGGAACATCACCAGCACAAACACCAGTGACATGCCAGGACATCTGCCCACTCCACCTTCTCTGTGCAGCAAAACCATCCCAGCTCCTGCCAGGGCACGGCCAACTCAGCCCCCGCCCCAGGAATGGTTTGTGGGTAACCTGGCAGCTGAAACGCTGGGGGGACCTTTCAGACACAGCCACCCGGCAGCCGCTGACTGAGACTCAAAAGAAATTCTTTGAGGGCAGCAAGATGTCAGGCCAACGCAGGAACAGCAGCAGGTTTGAGAGTACAGACGCGTTAGTCAGAGCTGATGAATGCTGGCTTGTCAAGCCTCCCCATTTCAGTCCTGGATTGCCTTTAAAGTTTGCCAAGTCACTTTTCAGCATTTGTGTGGGCAGAAGGAGACGTGCAATTAAGCTGCAATTGCTGCACCAAAGCCGAATACTTTCAAGTTTGTTATTTCCTCAAAAATGACAAAACGCTGGGATCGAGTCAAGGAACAGGACGGCAGCTCCTGTTGCAAAGCCGCCGTCGGCACGGTGCTGCGCTTGTCCAAAGCTGGATCCCGCTCCTGCTGAAGGATGAAGACGTGTACATCAAAAGCTACATTAGCATTTGAGAAGCAGGGTGGGGAATGGAAAGCCGGGATCCAAACCCTGCCGGGAGCGCAGGTGACGCGCAGACCGTCCGTGTGTCTGTCCGCAGGACCCAGAGCAGCCTGCGGGGACAAGGAGCCGCTGCAGCAGCCAGGGACAGTGACAGTGAGCGGCACAGGGGCAGGACAGGGCGGGCTGGGATGTGGTGGCCTCGGTGTTGTCCTGAGCCCAGATTTTGGGGGTGAATGGGCTCACAGAGACCCGCTGGAGCCCTCACAGGCTGCACAGCTCCCTCCGTGCCGGGCTGCCAGGAGGGACAGGACTGTCCCCACGGTGGGCACTGCTCCCAGCTCCACGGGCTCTCCGTCCTGAGGCATCCAAGAGGGTCCCACAGCTCTCCCACCGCACTGGCCAGGAGTGGATGGACGACAGTGATAGCTCTGAGCAAGGTGTCTCTGCCCTGGCTGTGGCTTCTGCACCTCTGCCGGGACACACATCAGCTGTACCCCCTCTGTCCCCTCCGTCCCACCCTCGATCCCACCCGTTGGTGCTGTCACCCACCCACGCCACCCGCGCCCATGTCCTTTTCCTTCTCTGCCTTTCTGGAGTCTTGGCACGGCTGAGATCAGGGTATTCCTGCAAGGTTTTGGCAGCCTTTTGAGCAGCCAAATAGCTATTACTCCCAAACATAAAAGGGACAGTTTTGTGGATCCCTGTTCCCCCGAGGTTTCCTGTCAGTGTCTGCAGATGCAGAGCTGTGTGCTGCAGCCCATCCGTCCTGCCCATAAACCATCCCGGCTGCAGAATGAATCGATTTGGAGCCTGTTGGCTGCTAAACTGAATTAATTTCACCCTAAAGGGCCTCGCTGAAATGCAGCAAAAACCCCACCAAGAGACCCAGGGGCTGGCAAATGGCGAAGTGCCTGTGCTGAGAACTCAGCGGGCATATCACGATAATCCCCGAGAGTCACCAAGCAGCAGGGACAGGAGTCACCCACTTGGTGCGAAGCTTTTCGGTAACATATTGCTTTTTAATCAGCACTTAAACATGAAATGCTCTTTTCCCTCTAATCCCTGCGATGATTTCACAGCAACTCCTCCTGCCACCCAGTTTAATGCAGAGACCGACTCTTTCAGCAGGCAACGTTTACCCAAAATATGTGATTTCATTGAACAGTCATTTTCCGCCGCCTTTTTGCTGACTGCACAAAGCTGCCTTTGGGTGCGAGCGGCTCCACTGCCAGCTCTGCTTCCATTTCTGCTGCAGAGAGGCAGCAACAGCTACAAAATAATGAATTAACCAACACAAATAACCCAACAGTGGGATGAGGGGAAGGAAACCTCAGGTTTAGGTAGCGTATCCTAAGCAGGTTGCCGTGATCCTGGTGCACGTGGAAGGGGGTGAGTGCAGAGCTGTGGGGTGATCCCTCCAAGTGCTGGGATTGGGGGGAGACCCAGAGCTGGGCAAGGCTTGGGCCTGGGACCCACATGTGCTGAAATGAAGGCAAATGCAGGGAGAGTCAATTTACTTGTTGGGATGGGAGCATCTTCTGGGAATCATGGATAATTCCTGCCAGCCCTGCACACCAGCGCATGGGGCTCACTGCCACGGGGGGTGCCCGAGCAGCTCTCAGGGTCTCCAGTCAAAATGTCTGAGTGTGGTGAAGTCTGTACTGGAGTGTGGTCCTGGTGCTCCCTCCTGGGAAGCCAGCCAGGCTGGCACAGGCTGTGGGACACAGACATTACTTAAACAGAGCCCAGGTTATCTCGTTGTGTGCTGGTTAACTCAGCCATGGGTTTAAGCATGGCTTAACACTGTTCTAATCCGGAATGGAGGAGGTAAAATCCACAGTCTTACACCGGCTTTAGTAAGTGATGTTGAGCAAAGCCAGCCAAACTCACTGTCCTGGGAGCACTGAATGGAACTGCAACACCCTCGGAGGTTGATGGGATTTGTTCTGCATCCTGGAGCCCAAATTCCTGATCCATCTTTCTGGAAAAGCTGTTTTTTTCCCCAAAGCAGGGTGTTCTTCCACACTGGGGCTGCTGACGATGTGACCGGCAGAGCCAGAGGCTGTCAGGGCTAAATCCTGGACACATCTGCTCAGGACCAGGACAACTGGGTGCACATCTGGCTCCCACACTCCCTTTTGAGGCCATTTCACTACTGATGGTCAAAAATTGTGAGTCCAGAAACCATCTCTTTGGAAATTGCTGTTATATGGGAACAGATCTCCCGTGGCGACACGCAATTTTGACAAAGTTTAATTCCAAAGAAAATTGAAACAAAGTATCTCAATAATGCAACAATGTTCTTTTTAACATTTTCCAAATGTCACATTTTGATATTTCGCTTCCAAATGTCTTTTCTTTAGAAATTTATACTAGTTAAGAAAATTAAGACGAGATTAGATTTCTTCCCACATTGCCCCAGTGTAATGCCTGTGGGAGCTCTGTGGTTGTGCAGGGCATGGTAGGCAGTGGGACCCCAGACCTGCCACCCCTGGGGGATCCATCCCCTGACACAGCTCCAGCCTCTCCCCAAAGCCTTTGGGTCTGTAGACATGCACAGACTGAGATTTTGGGCAGATTGCTGGATCTGAAAATCCCTTTTGACCTTGGAATAAATACACAGATGGACAGAAAACCAAAAAAAAGAAGAGATAAGGTTTAATGCAAATCAGGCTGGGAGAGACTTGGGGAAAACTCAGAAATGCTGTGTTTGCCACTGGCTTGAAGGAGACTCATTTCACAATTACCCAGAGAAAGGAAACACTGTCTTTTGCTTGGAAGTAAAAATGTGAGAGAAGGGAGGAGAAAGAGAAAAACCTGATGGTGGGGCATGGGTTGGCTGGAGAACTGAATCCTAAAACCAACCAGAATCCAGGGCTGCAGGCAATGGGGTTAGGCTGGGACTGTCTTGATGTGGACACTGTGCTGACCAGTCCCTACTGCCCGGTGTGGGAATGTCCAGTGCCAGGCCAAGGAACTGAGGAGGGAGAGAAGAGCTTCTCGTGTCAGTCTCTGCTGACTCTAGAAAGGGATTTCTGGGGCTCTTGGAGTATTTTACCTACAGGGCAGTGTGAAGTGTCAAAGGTGACGTGGATTATTGGGGATTTCCTGGGAACAGGAAGCAGGAAGGATCCATGAGCCCTCATTCCCAGGGCAGGGGCCACAGCAACACTTCAACGTCTCTTTCCAGTGACAGTTCCCAGCAGAGCTGTAGAAGGCAACGACAGGATGAAAAACTGCTAAACCCAAGCACGGGCAGAGATGCACTCCCCACCATGGTCTGAGGAACAAAGCGCTTCCCAAGCGAGTTCAGCCGCAGCCTGCGTGCAGGAGCCATATGGGCCGTGGGCGTGTGTGGGCGCCTGGCAGGGCGCGAGTGCCCACTCCTTCCTTCCTTCCCCACACACCCCCAGCACGGCCTGGGAGAGGCAGGACAGGGAGCCGGGAGGGGGTCTGTGTGTGTCCATATGTGTGTGTGTGTGCACGCGTGTGCATCCGTGTGCTGGCTCTGCCGCAGGCACAGNTTCTCTGCTCAGAAGCCCCACTAATCCCCCAAGAAACACTTCTTGCATGTGATGTCACTGGCTGTCACAGACGAGCACATCTCTTTTTCTGTGGTGGATCATGGCCTCAGTGCAGGAGGGGACACATGCCCCAAAGTGTGTTTGTCCTCTGATGTCGCTCAGAGCCCAGTTCTGCTCCTCAGGTGCGTTTCTGCAGGACACTGAACTAATTATACCAATACAGGGTTTTTTCACCAGGATATCAGTGCCCTGACATATTCCCTAGAGCTGCAGAATGGCACCAAGTGGCACAGAAGTCCAGGCACCACAGGTGGCTGAGCAGACGTGTGGGATCTGGGCACTCAGGGCACTGGTGGCAGTGCTGGCTCATGTTGACCAGAGGTGTGGGATCTGGGCACCCAGGGAGTGCTGGAGTTTTTGCCGGAGTTCCCTCCTCCCTTGGGCACCTCATCTTTCCCGGAACCCGCATGCAAACGCCCCACACAAAGTCCCCAACTGCGTCTATACAACATCTTCAAAGATGTTTTCCCGCAGGATTTGCCAAGGTCTTTTCAGCTGCAGCCGGCTAAGATCCCTCTTTCTCGGGAAGGGGATAAGGCGGCCCCTCCAGGTCGCGGCTCGCCCGGTGCGCGGTGCCGGGGATGGCTCCGGGAGCTGCGCGGCGGCAGCGGGGCATCCCCCGGCGCTCCGTGTGCCGCTGCCGATAAGAGCGGGGCCGGGAGCCCCGCGCGTGACGGGAATGGCGAGCGCCGCTCCGGAGGCTGTGAAAGGAGCCACGGCCGGCGGAGACGGAGCAGCCTCCGCACAGCAGCCGATAAGGGGAGATAAGGGCAGGCAGCAGGAAGCCGCGAGTCACGGGGTGGGGTTTGTACGCGCTCGAAGAGAAGGTTGTGCCCGGTTCCGATGGTAGGATAGCAGACCCTTGCTCCTTCTGATATTTTAAAAGGCTACATGAAGGCTTAAAATGTAATTCTAAATTCAGATTCATGTCTCCTCTTCAGCTCCTTCAAAGCCCTAAAGGAACAGTTAAAATTTCAGAGGAAATTCTTCCCTCCTCTGCAGCGTTCTCGGCATCGCCTTTGCTCGCAGCCTGTATCAAACACAGGCAAAGAGACAATAAAACATGACAGGTATGTTCTGCTGGATGAAATCCGCTTCCATGCAGGAGGAAGGAGGTCCCAGACTTTGGCTGGGGGGGGAGCAGGGGGTTTGTGTAGCTGGTGGTTTATTTTTTCCTGCTCCAGGGCTGTACATACCCAGAGCTGGCTGTTCCAGCAGGGTTCCCAGTGCTGACCACAAGGCTATAGGTGCCGGGTGGCTCTGGGTGGGCAAGGGGGATTCTGAGGGACCAGCCCTACCCACCAACACGGGGACAAGCAATGCCAATCCCCTCGACTCCCTCGTGTCTCACCCTTGCCCTTGGCTAAGAATGAGCTGAGCTCTGGCCCTGGCATACACACGCTACACTGGAATCATTCCTGTTCCTGGACATTTGGGTTTGTGGAAACTGAGCTGCTGTTTTGAGCTTAATTTTGCTACTGAGATCTGAAGTTTCGTCCCCAGACCCCAGAACAGTGGGGAACAACCTGTTCTGCGAGCCATCCTGTCCTGCGAGCCATCCTGTCCTGTGAGCCATCCTGTCCTGCCACCTCTGCAGCCACGGACAGAGGCACCAGCCAGGCTCTCCCTCAGTTGTGCTGGTATAAATCCACACTCCATGGGGTTGTTTCAGATTTATGCCAGCACAACTGAATTGAGCAGGTTAATAAATGGCTGCTCCATTAATAAATGGAGAGCTACTTAAGATCATGAACTTCACTATGATGACAAGGTCGTGCCCACCACTTCTGCCTTCATAACTTCTCCAGCATTAGCACCACTCGCAGTTCAGCCTCCCTGTGTACCCAAAGGCAAGGAGGAAAGGTGCCTAAATGCAGGAGCGATGTCCCAGAGCACCCCGGGATGGATCCCCACAGGAAGCAGAGCTGAAGTTCTGGCACACCCCATTGCTGGGGGGCCCTGGGGCCTCACTTCCCCCCATGACTTTCTCTCCCCCTCTCTTCATGGCTCCGGCTCTTGAAATTATGTCACTCTCTTCTTTAACCATCTGGCTCCTGCAAACAAATATAAGTCCTCCTACACAGACCCGCTGGTGACAGGCCTGATCCTTCCCTGGCTGACACCAGCAGCTCTCGGCTGACTCAGGAGAAGCCACTCCTCTCGGAGCAGCATTCCCTGGGAGCAGAGAGAGAGGGGCTCCTCTCTGTCTCCTGGAGAGAGCGAAAGCAGCCCCTGGCTCCCACTGCCCAAATGTCCCCCCCTCCTGCTCCCCGGGGTGCTGGTGCTGGTGGGTGGGCTCTGCCCTGAGCACCCCGAGAGTGGCAGCAGGGCCAGGCAGCATCGGTGTCACCCTGCACCCCAAAATCAGCCCCTGCACAGCCAGGGCACAGCCAGGGTATGGCAGGTGCTGGAAGGCACCAGGTGCCACCCGCCCTCCTCCCTGGCAGGCACAGACCCTTTGCAGGTGTCCACAAGAGCTGCTCCTGCCCTGGCACCCTGTCAGACCTCCAGCTGGAGCAACAACTCCCCAAGTGTTTGCCTGGACTGAGGTCCTGGGCCTTGGGACCTCCCAGGACCTGCCAGTGTCACTGTCACCACCAGCACATCCCACGGGACTCTGCCACAACCTCGAGGAGTGGCTGCTGTGGGAGGGCTCCTGGAAGAACCAGGAACTCCAAAGGAAATCCCAGACTTTTCTTGTACTCCAGATAGGAATAATTCCTCTCAGCACCTCCCTGGGATAAAAAGGAGTGTGTTTGGGTCAATAAAAGCAGTTGGCTGAATAATGGCCATAAAATATTTCATTCTGACTTTGATTTTGAGAAACTATTAAGGAACAAGATGAATTTGAAAATGAAACCCCAGCAGCCCCTTGCAATGAGGCCCCAGATAATGCTTTAACCTTATTAAAAGGTGGGGAGGGGGAGTGTTGTTTCAAAGCAAAAACTTATTAACATAGAAATGTTCCTGCAAAAATACTTTCAGCTTGATACATTTCTGACAGGTAAAAATTGAATTGCAAAACTGTCACCCTGCTGTGCTTGGACCCAACACCTTAACTGGAGTGTGGAGGGATACAGGCAATGGGGTTTCCTCACACTCAGATCGTGTCTCATGTTCAGAGCTGAGTGAATGAAACATTCTCCAGTTCACAAAACACATGAAAAATCAATAATTTTTTACCATTGGTGAAATCAAAAGTTCTTACAAGCCGGTTCTGAGGTGAGCAGAGCAACTGTTGGAGCAGAAAGTGACCATTTCTTTCTGAATGCTATTTTCATATTTTGTTTTGACTCATCAGACAAATTTTGAAAATCATGGAACAATTTGGGTCAGAAGGGGCCTTAAATCTCATCTTGTCCCACACCCTGCCATGGGCAGGGACACCTTCCACTACACCAGGATGTTCGAAACGCCGTCCCACCTGGCCAGGGATGGGGCAGCCACAGCTTCCCCAGACACCCCAGCCTGCCCTGACACCTGAGGGGTATCGGGGTGGCTCCTGGGGCCACTGACCCATCACCCTCCCACTGGGAAAGTCCCCCTGACCCTGGACAGGGACCCCCAGGGATGGGAAACTACCTCCCAGCCCCGGCTCATCCTCGGAGCAGCCGCCCGGTCCTTCCCCTTGTCTATTGGTGTCTTTTGATTACAAGTCTGCTTTGAAGAGACACTAATTGCAGCCTGCACACAATGCTGGTAATTATGCCTATTACATTTTGATTCATTTCCATATGTCAACACTACTACAAGGGGGATTTTGGGGAGGGGGGGCAGAGCACCGTTTTATAATCGTTATTGTCTGCAAAAAAAACCTGCCCAGAGCGTGAGTGAAGTGTTCTTTGTGGAAATTGAAAATAAGATTATAAATAAAAGTCTTCCTCTGACATCCAGAAAATGGACACTTTAGAATAAATTGCCACTGTTGATCAGGAAGATTGCCACCTCCCTTTTACATTAATGAGGCAAAGACTCTTCAAGGCCCTAATAGCAATATGTTGGAGGATGTCATTTCAATAGCTTCTTTCTTAATAAAGCTTGACCCTAATATTCCCTTTGCTGTCACAGGCTTTGTCCTACCAGACACCGCCGTGATTTTTAGCTGCTAATCAAGAGGAAGAGGGAGGGTGAGAGCAAGTGGTGCAAAGAGCTGCAGAAGCCCCAGCAAGGGGGTTCTGCTGTCCCCAGCCACGGTGGGACCCCGGCTGGTGGCTGCTGGGGGACACTGTGCTGGCAGGTCACAGTGAGAGGTGTCTGAGCCAGCAGCAGAATCCCAGACTCCCACCAGGATCTGCTTTTCCAGTAGTTTATGCTCAACCCAAAAGCCCAAACCTGAGTCATGAGGAGTGGCTGAGGGAGCTGGGGGGGCTCAGCCTGGAGAGAAGGAGGCTCAGGGGGGCCCTTCTGGCTCTGCACAACTCCCTGACAGGAGGGGACAGCCAGGGGGGGTTGGACTCTGCTCCCAGGGAACAGGGACAGAAGGAGAGGAAACTGCATCAAGCTGTGCCAGGGGAGGGTCAGGTTGGACATCAGGAGGAGTTTCCTCATGGAAAGGGTTGTCAGGCATTGGAAGGGGCTGCCCAGGGAGATTTGGAGCCCCCATCCCTGGAGGTGTCCAAGGAATGCCTGGATGTGGCACTCAGTGCTCTGAGCCAGTAACAAGGCAGGGATTGGGCACAGCTTGGACTCAATGCTCTTGGAGGGCTTTTCCAACATAAAAGATTCTGGGATTCTGTGAAAATGCCATGGAGGGTTCAAGCCTGGGTGCTCACTGTGGGCACTGCAGGGACATTGACCAAGCCCCACCTGCTCTGGCACTTTCCCTCCTCCTCTGCCTCTGTGGCTCATCCCCCTCAGGTACCACAACCAGCTGATACCAGGACTTGCAAAAGTGTGGGCAGGCCTTGTTTACCAATCCATAAATACAAGTTAAAAGGGCATCGTGGTTGTTTCTGTAACGTGTAAAAACTGCTCCTTGGAAAATCGGGTTCCTCACGTTTCCTGGCGGATCCCCCACCCGTCACAGACTGCATCAGTCATGTCACGGTGTGTTTGGAAGCACAGTGTAACGTGATGTGACTGGAGCAGCAGGCAGGAGCTCACAAAGGGAGTCGCTCTGCCAGGCATCCAGCCCCTTCTTTTTGTTAATCACAGTTTCAGGATAAAAACAGTTGAGTTTTGTACTGAGCACCATGGCAGGAGGGAGTTTTTGGAATTGTTATCAGAGAGTCAGAGAATGCCAGACTGGACTGGGTGGGAAGGGACCTTAAATCTCATCCAGTTCCAAGCCCCCCATCTGCGTGTTCCCAACTCCAGCGCTGCCCCCACAGCCCCTGCACTCAGCCCTGCCTTGGTCCAGTCCCAGCTGCACACGCAGCTCCAGTGGCTCTGTTCAGCAGCAAGGGAAATGTGTGAGAGAAGAAAAGGAGAAGAATGCAAAATATGCAGCAGTCAGTGTGTTTAACCCCCCCGAACTGCCTCCAAAATATTCCAGCCGGTTTTGAAGGCAGCCAGCAGAGGGGTCGCTCCTGCCCCGGCTCTGCAGAAGGGACCCTGCACCCACAGCAGTGCCCACGGCACAGGGACAAGGACAAGGACATGTCTGCTGGGCTGAGCCGGCATCCTGCCTCACCTCCGGCACAGAATGTGGTAAGGAGGAGCATGGCCACGGGGGGAGACCTGAGATTGTGGAGAAGTGGAGTGAAAAATAAAGCCGGTTGCTAATAATCCGTGTTGGACGCTTTGGGACCTGCCCCCCTCTCTGACAGAAGCAGGCACAGCACCAGTGGCACTCACAGTGTGACAGGGCCACAGGCACCCCTGCACCCCAGGGCACCGGTCACTGCAGTCCAGCCAGCCCTCGGGGTGCTGCGCTGAGCTGGACACCCCCTCCCAGCAGGAAGGGACATTGCCCATCCCTGGCCTTCTGAAGGAGTGCTTTGGAAGGCTTGACAAACCAAACTGCTGCTGGGGCTTTGGTGCATGGAAAAGGTCATCATCTCTCAGGATTTCAAGATGCTCCTGTTTTAGGGCAGTGAAATTTTAAACTTCAAAATGGCAGAAAAGCCCCATTTTCCCTGGAAATAATGGCAACAAAAATTTTTCCTGGATTTGTACCAAGCTGGGTTATATAAAAATGAGATAATTTGAAAACATAGGGGGATGTGAAGTGTTTGATTTTTCAGGTTCCTGATCTGAGCCTCTGCACACCCCCAGGCCCACCGGGTTGGGCTGGGAGCTCGGGAGATTGCTGCTGGCAGGAAAACAGAAGGAAGTGTCCAGATTATAATTAGCCAAAAGTTTGTTCTTGAAGCACGACCATGTGAGCTCCCTGCACCCCCCTCACCAACCTGGCGCTGCCCAAACCTTTCCTGTGTCTATTCCCAGCCCAGCCCCCCCGAAGCAGCTGCTCCAGGAGGGACCCGGTGGAGCTGCGAGGGTTTGGGGAGAGGAGCAGAGGGATGATGTATTCCATTTTTAATTGGGGCTTGAGAGTACGCAGGCAGCTGCCCACACAGGGATATAACCTGGATGTAACACGCAGACTGGTAAAAAGTTTCTGAGAAGGAAACATTATGACTTTCTGCTGCAGCTCACACTAAACACTCCCTCGGTAAAAAGCCCATGATTGGAAGATTCCTTATTTATTCTGATAAGTTATCATCAGTGTCACCAAGCCGAACATTTAGGCAGAACAGCTCTCTGCCCACACACTGTGTTTGCTGCTTAAAAATATTGCAAATAGCTCCGTGGCTTTAAATAAATAAATAGCTAATGAGTCACACCAATCGGAATTGAATGTCAAGCTGGAGGAAGCGCCTGCCTGGTGCCTACCCAGAAAGTTTATTAATGTTTGTTAACCACGTCGGTGCTGCTCCGCTGCCAGCGGCTCCGGTGAGCGGCACGGGGCCATCCCTGCCTGCAGATCGGGAGCCACCGGAGGGGAAGGGGTTAGGGAGGGCTCGCTGGAGAGCACCTGGAAGGATAAATATTGTTTGTCTGCTCCCTGCGCAGGGCTGCAGCATGCCAGGGAGCCGTCCTCCCGAGATGGAAGGCACCAGCCTTTTCCTGGAACCAGGAACAGAGCCCTCTTTCTGCTCCTCCTGGAAAAGGTCCCCGTGCAGGGACACAGTGCCCGGAGAAAGGCACGGATGGCATCACTGGGGGTTGTTTTTGCAGCTGTTCTTGCAGCCCCCGGATCGCCTGTGCTGGGCAATGGGATGGGGACAAGGCACAGGGACAGGGCCACTCCCTTCTCATGCCCCTGACATGAGCAGCCTGAGAGAGGCAGTGATGTCAGGGGGGTTCTGTGAGTGCTGGTGGTCCCAGGGTGTCCCAGCACAGGCTGAGGCTCAGCAGGAATGCAGTGCCAGGGCTCCAGAGAAACCCTTGGCGCCCACTCGCACACCCAGGAGTGATTCACCAGAAATGTGAAAGAAATTCAACTCCTGTTGGTGTGCCAGGGAGCGAGTGGGCGCTGGGAGGTGGCACCATCCCGCTCCTTCATTCATCTCTTGCTGGTGGAGCTGCAGAGCGGCAGCTGAGCAGCACCAAGGCCGATGAGCCACATTCCCCTGCCAGGAGCACAGGGATTTCCCCTGAGAAATCCAGCCCACACAAGAACAAAAGTCTTTGTACCAGCGATCAGGTGGAAACCCGGGCTCAGGACTCATCGCAACCATTTCCCAGTCTCAGTGGACCGTTGAGACTTCCTGATGATGACCCACCTGAGGTTCAAGCAGGAGCTGGAGTTTTTCAAAGGGAAGTCAGTCTGCTATTAGAAAAAAGTTCCTTCACTGAAAGAGTGGTCAAGCATTGGAGCAGCCTGCCCAGGGAAGTGATGGAGTTACCATCCCTGGAAATGTTTGAAAAACGAGTGGACAGGCTCTTTGGGATATAGTTTAGTAGCCATGGGGGTACTCAGTTCAAGGTTGGGCTGGATGCTCTAAGAAGTTTTTTCCAGCCTTAACGATTCCATGATGCTATGTACCCGATTGTCAAAAAACCCACCCTTTTCAGTCAAAATAGTTCTAAAGGAAAATGTTCAGTGAGTGCCATTTCCTGGCAGGTGGCTGGGTGCTCCCATGGCACGGGAGGAGCCAGGGCAGGGGCAAGGGGGGGCCAGGTCTGGCAGCCAGACCCACGGCACGGAGCCGGCCCTGGCACTCCGGGCTGCCCGCTGCTGGCAAAGCCACTCCAGCCTGGGGCTTCGGTGGGGGAGGCAAGGAAGGAATGGAAAAATCATCACACACATTGCACAGATGGAAAGAGTTTACAGCCCTCCTCACTTCCTCATCCTCGTGGTGTAAATTATACGGACAGATGTACAATCTGGGAAGTTGTCCAGATTTTCTTTTTTTATTTTTTTTTAATTACTTTTTTTAAGAAGAGGGATGCTAAAACAACACGAGCTGTGCCATGTCTAGTCCTTGGCTCTCGGTGTTGGCTATGGGAGAGGAGAAACCAGCACTCCTGGCAAGTGGTGAATGATCCAGAAAAGTGTGGAGCTCGCCCATGGCACCCTCTGGTAGTCCGGTCCCTCTCCAGCAGACGAGGGGGGCACTGCCAGCGTGCCCTTGGCAGGAAGCAGGAGATGGAACCCCCTGGCTCCAGCAGGACCAGGCACCGCAGGGGTCCCTGCCGTGGAGCCGGGCTGGGTGGCTGCTTTCCTGCGCTTGGATATAAGCAGCTCCTTGGATATTTACTCGATTGCCAGGAATGGGAGGGAGGAGGTGGATGACAACATGTTTCCAGCGCTTTGCTTTGTGCAGAGATCCTCAAGGCAGCATGTGTGTGTCTGTGGAGGGCTCCGTGTGCTTCTCAGTGCTGCTTCCAAACAAGGATCAAGTCAATTTTCCAAAGCATATTCTCCCCCGTCAAACACTGCTCTCACTTTGGAGACTGTCCATGGCTTTGACACTCCTGTGGGTTTTCTACCCACATCCCTGTGCCAAAGATACCTTGGCATGAGTGGCAAGTTGTGCTTGGCTCCTGCTGGAGGGAAGCGAAGCTGATCACAGAGCCCTTGGGGCCGAGCTGGTCCCCAGGGCCCAGCTGGCAGCTGCCCTTGCCTTGGTCACCAGCGGGGGACAGGCTGGGACTGCAGCACCCCCCCATCCCCAGGAGCAGCCCTTGTAGCGGCATGGCCACAGCCGCCCAGCCTGGTTGGGACACGGGCTCCCGCTTTCCAAGTGCTTTCATGGTGTCTGTCCGTCTGGAGGCCTGGTCCCTTTCCAGATGCCTTTTTACGGTAAATAAATAATTAATGCCGAAGAATAAACCCCAGTAACCGTGATGAGAAATCCACCCTGAGGCACACATCAGTCCAACACCCGCCTTGGGGCTGTGCACCTGGGAGGGAAAGGTCTGAGTGAGCAGCTTCTCGCTGCCCAGCTGTCAGCCACGATGCCATCAGCACGTTTCTGCTGCCCCCACCCTGTGACACCCTGTGACACCCTGCTGGGCTCTGCTCCTGGCCATGCAGCACCAGCAGGGCCAAGTTGCAGCCCAGCAGAGCCCTGTCCCTGCAGGGACTCCCCACGGCAGCGCTGGGGGAGGCACAGAGGGAGAAGGAACGGTCGGATCAGAGGGAGAAGAAACGGTCAGAGCTGCAAGACGAGGGGGGAGTGACACACCAGGGAGTTCCACATCTGGCTGCTCTGCAAGGAGCCACTCAGGCCCCTGGTTTGGGAATGAGTCACTGTGCAGAACCCCGCAGGTAATTAAAGGGCTGGGTGACTGAAGAGGATAAAGGTTTATTTACGCCTGGCTGCAGCAGGGATCCAGGGCTGTTCACAGGAATTCCCAAACCCAGCCCTGCTCTGCTTTGTTCTTCCTGGGAATGGATTTTTAATCCAAACCTCCAGAGTAGCAGCAAGAGCTTCAGCCTCATGTTGATCTGTGACCGACTGCAGTGCCACCAAAAACATCTCCACACTCTGGCCAGAGTTCCCCCTCAGCTCCCTGCCCCGGGACATTTCCCAAAACCTGTGTTCCGAGCTGCATCAGCCACCGGCACCAGGGAAAACAAGTTGCTCCAAAGCAAGGAATAAAATCTGAGGCATCTGTGTGCTTTACACTCTAAACAGGCACTGCCCTGCCACCTCAAACTCCGTACCAAATCACAAGCAACAGAGCAGAAAACCAAATTATTCTCAGCTGTTACACTGCTTAATTTAATATTTCCAATGAGCTCCTTTTCCTTCTCTTCAAGAATGAAATGCATATTTGTGCTGTGTCACAAAACATTAGATTTTGTCAAGGCAATTCATTTTTCAGTGGTAATTTGTAAGTGCACACCACACCACACACGGGCTGGGGAATTTTATGGTTTCTTGCAGAGGCAAGGAAAATAAGAAGCACTCAAAGTAATGATGAGAGCATGGGAAAAAAAAAAAGTGAGAAGAGGTGACAATAACAGACAGAGCATTCATCTCTCTCCGCCACACCAGCCTGGGGAAGCAGAGAATACCCAGGGAGTAAACACGGGCGCGGGTGCTCCAAGGCAAACCCCGGCGGCGGCGCTGGCGGGCGCAGAGCGTGTGTTTGCAAAGCGCTCCACAGAATTTCAAACACAGAATTTAATGGGGCATAAAACGGGCTAAATAACCTCATCAGCTTAATAATAAAGCAAATAAAAACCAGCCTGGTTTTTGGCTTGTTACAGCATGAGGGACTACGGAAGACAAGGGGGTTCTGTAGTGGCTCAGGGTGTGCAGGTGTGGAGGATTGGCCCCTCTGAGGTGTCAGGGGGTGCCAGGTTCTGCGTGGATGCCCCCAACTCAGCTGGATGGTGAGGATCCATCAGCCGGCCAGCCAGGGACATCCCAGGACAAGGAGGGACGGAGAGCTGTCATCCACCTGGGATCTGTTGAAAGACGTGGCCTCAACAGCTCCAGACGTGCAGGGCAGCAGCCAGCAGCACCCGGCAGAGGTGCCAGGATTCCAGCAGTGGCTCATGAGCTCTGCTTTGGCCTCCAGCAGAGCTGGAGTCAACTCTCCTGTCCCCCAGGCAGTCCCACGGTGCTGCTGCTCCTGCTCCCAAAGCAGGGATGCTTCTTACAGAGTGCCTGTGGGTACCCAGAGCAGAAACACCCAGGGATAATCATTGGTGACCACAGCACAGTGCCTGTGTGCCCCCCACAGCTCCCCTCAGCTCCTGTGTGCTCCCCACAGCCAGCAGGAGGCTCCCAACAGGACCTTCCCTGGCCCAGTCACCAGGTTCCAGCTGTTGCCACTCCTGCTGTCCCATCTCCTGCAGCAGGATCCTCCCTCATTCATCCCATGTGACTCCACACCTCCCAGACATCCCAGGTAAGGTCCTGGAGGCCAGAGAGGCCTCTAGACAGAGCTTGTCTGGTTCTTGGGAGGAAGGGTGTGATGAGGAAGAGCGCTCCTGTAATTAAACTTCTGATTTAAAGGTGAATTATATCACAACAGGGGCAAAAGGAGACCTGATCGACTGCTTGTCGTGCTGCACTCACAGGCAGCCAATTAATTAAACTGGCTTCAGGGACTTCCATGGGCCAGATGCTGCAGCAGGAAGGAATCCCTCCCCAGTGCACACCTCAGCCTCCAGCCTTGCCCTGCTTTTCCACCTTTTCCAGGAGCGTCAGGCACAGCCACAGCTACAGCAGGGACAGGCTGCAGGTGCTGCTGCTCCCGGTGATGCTGACAGCTCCCATGCCGGGATGCTCTGTCAGGATTAAATTGACACTTCGGCGTCAGGAGGAATTTTTTCCAAATCCAGCTCTCTGGCACCACTTCGGAGGCTGCGTTGCCATATCCAAGCTGAGCATGCCGGAGCCCTGGGCTACTCTGCAAAGCCAGGCTGGCAGAGCCATACCCTGAGTGCCAGCACGGGCATCCGCCCTGCTCCTGGCACTGCCTTCATTCACCACCTCTATTTTGTATTTGCAACTAGTCTCGAGTTAATAGCAGGTATCCAGCCTGTCAGAGCCTGACATGTTGTGACATGCCGTAATGTGACAAGTCCTGAGTGATGCCACTAAACGGGATCTTACTGCAGCAGTGCCAGACAGGCAGCGGGATCGTGCAGGTTGGTATGGAGGCCCCCACCTCAGACAAAGAAATAAATACCCATCCCATGCCACCTGCCTTTGGGTGCTCCACTTGCTCTTCTTGCCACCTCCAAAGACCATCCAGAGGGGTTATCCAAAGTTTGGGAAGCCCCCAGAGCCTGGCAAAGCTGGAGCTGCAGGGAACAGCTGCCCATGGCCCTGTCTCCCTCCTCCTCCTTCTCAGGGAGCACAGGACCCTGAGAGGAGGGAGGTTTCAATGTTTTTTTAGCCCCTGTGGCCCGTGTTAGCTGGCATAGTGCAGAGCAGCACCTCAGCCCCAGCAGAGCCTGTTTGTGTCCCTGAAGCTCCACAAGAAAGGAAGGGAATACGATTTATAGCAGATTTTAAGGTTAATCAGGAAAATCTTGCAGGCAACTGACTGTATAAGCTGCTATTGCAATAGCATGATTTATAATGCTGAGGAGTGATTGGGAACAGCACGGAGAGCCACGGGAGGGGAGTCCCCATCAGGCAATGCCAAACCCATGCCTGTGGCTCAGAGGGTACTGGCACGGCTACAGCACAGACACAATGTCCCCTATACCACAGTCCCAGCCGGGGAAGGTGTGAACATCCCTGGCAGCATCTTGACCCACTGGGCCACAGGAGTGGGAGCCCAGCCTGCCTGCAGGGAGGTGTGACCCGGCTGATCCAGAAAACCTCACAAAGCACAAGCACCTCACAAAACCATGCCTCTTCTTGCAAAGTGAAATTTTGGTAGTAGTGAGAAAAACAAAGTAGAGTTGAAATGAGGTTCAACCTTCATTCCTGTAGCAATTTTTAAATTATCTGTTGTGAGATTTTAAAAGTCTCAAATGATTTGTTTCACCCTGAACAATGCTTCTACTAAATTACATGTCAGCCTTCCTGGAACAGGGTTTTCTTGCCTCCCTGAGAATTTTCCTGAAAAACCCTTCAGCTTTAGTTCCAGTTAAAAGGAAGCTGAGCACCCAAATCTCCATATCCTTGTGCAAATTGACTCTCTGTCCTCCCTGGCGCTGACAATTCCTGTCTCCTTACAGTTCAAACACTTGTGGACACAGTGAATGTGCCGTGTGCAATTAATTACCTTAATGAGTTTAGTGACCTACCTGTGGATAACCACAGCTAAACGCTTCCTTTAATAGCTTCTCCTCCTCCAGTGAGCCAGGGAAGGAGGGATGGGGGAGACCAGGCGTGCCAGGTGCAGTGGCTGCTTCCTCAGCATCTGGACACATCTGCAGCTCCTCCACCCTTCCTTTCCCCAGGGTTTTGGTGGCACTTTGAGGATATCTCCTGGCCCAGCAGCTGTGGCCATGGCATTGGCTTTTTGCTGCTCTTCTGCCACATTTAATTGCACCAATTTAAATTGGTCTTTGCCACTGTGGGGACATTAGGGCCGGGCCACGGCAAGGGGAAGCAATGGGGTGGTTCCTAGTGCAGGAACTCATCACAGAATATGCTGAGTTGGAAAGGGCCCACCCTAGTCCCCATGACTAGGGTCTGGAGAATCTCAGTCAGTATTTAAACCATATTTCTAACTCAAAATTACCCAAAAAATGAGACCCAGAAGCAGTTCCTAAGCTGGCACAGGACTTCTTGGGGAGCAGCCAGCGAGGGGACTCCGCTAGTCACTGCCAGTGTTTATTTGCCTTACTTAAAAATATAAAGATTTTCTCTCCAGTTCTGGGCAGGGGAAAGGTTAATGAATTCCTTCAGAGTAAAGAGATCCTCAGCCCTCTCAGCGAAACAAGGTCAGAAATCAATGCTGGAGGTGGAGCAGGGAGGCCAGGTTGGAAAATAATGAAAAGGGGGAAAAAATACATAAATAAAGAGGCAGGGGGAAAAAAAATTATAAGCTAAACAAATGGCAGGGTGACACTTGCTCAGCTCCCCACAAAGAATATTGAATTATTGTCTATAATTTGGACTATCGAACCTAAATTAGGGCCTCCAGGCTCCAAAGTGCTGCATTGTGTGAGGGTCCAGGAAGGGTCAAACGCTCCTTTGGTTTGCTCGTTACTCGCTCTGATCCCAGGCTGTCATTAGCGGCAGCGGCGCCGCACAAAGCGCCTCACAAAGGCAGCACACATCAATGGTGCTAATTAATTGGATTAATGGAAGGGCAGCACAAATTAGGTCTGGCTTGGATAATTTCAATGAAAACTGAATACCAATCCCCAAAGTCATTGGAATATGGATGAGGCAAATTGAGTTAAAATAGAGGAGACTGCTGCATTCATTAGCCCGCCCACCCTCTGAAGTAGTTGTTTAATATGCAAACTATTAATATGCAAATCAGCATAAATGAAAAAAGTGTGATTTTTTTTTTTCAAACTCTGCCGAACACAGGCAGCTGCCTGATGTGACAGAGCTGCGCTGCTCTGCGCTGGCAGGGGACGGAGGGACCAAGAGCAAAGGGGATTTCATGGCAGAAATCCCCTTCCCATGCTGCCCTCACTCAGCCATGTGTGAGCCAGGAGTAGGAACACCTTCTCTGGGCAACCTCACCACCCTCACAGGGAAGAGTTTCTTCCCAGTATCCCATCTAACCCTGCTCCCTGGCAGTGGGAAGCCATTCCCTGTGTCCTGTCACTGCTGGCCCTTGTCTAATGACCCTCTCCAGCTCTCTTGGAGCCTCTTTCATTAAGGAAAGGTGATAAGGCAACTTTCTTCCTCTTTGTAACTTCTCCCATGGGAGCCTGGAGCTCTTCACTGAGGCAGAAGTGACACCAGGTTTGCTCCAGTTCCCGCAGAGCCGTGGGGGCTCGGGCAGGAGATGCCGGGGCAGTGTGAGACCGCTGCTCATGGTTCGTGTAACCCAAACTGCCTGGGCCAGCACATGAACCCCTGCATCCATAAAGATTAGCAATAATTCCCAAACCACTTCTGGCTTCACGGTTCCAGCCCTGTAAATTACAGCTCTATTGTGATGCTTTCCCAGCGCTGCGGTGCCAATGGCCACCCCCCGACAATTACAGAGCCAGCACAAAACTTCTTACAAATTGTAATTACCCCTAAGAACTGTTTCCCTCTTCAGCGTCCCTTGCTTAGCGGGCGACCCTGAAATGTTGTGACAAATGCCTTGTTTGGAATGATTTTTCCATCTCTAGCTGTTCGCCAGACATGCCACGGTCTTGGGTTTTGGCTGATTTTTCTTCTTGTTTAAATCAGGTAAGAGGTGAAATAATCTCACTCCCCTATGGTGGCAGCTCACCCTGTGCAGGTGCTGGTTCTTGTGCCCTGTGCAGGTCGGGGTCTGCCCAGGTGCCACCAGGCACCTTCCCAGAGCCTCCATGGCAGTGCCACCACCGTGTCACTGTGCCAGGTTGTGGCCCAACAATATTTTGTTTCAAGAGGGATTGGATGCCTGTTTCACAGAGGGCACCCCAGCTTCCTCAATTCCAGACCCCTGTCCTGAGCCCCACTAAGCTCGCTTACGGTCAGCTGCATATTTGTGGTCCTGATGCAAAACTGAGGAAAAGAATGGAGCTGGAGAGATCAGGGGAAGGTGAAGAGCTTGCACACAGCAGCAGGGAAACACTGCTGGTGCTGTCAGGAGGTATTTATAGAGAGGGTCTCACCCCTACCGATCCCCTTCCCCACACCCTCCCTGTGTCGCTTTCCCACCTGGGGTGGGTCACTCCCTTGATTTGTAGGCGTGGCCATGGCACCAACTAATTTAGCCCCGATGAGCTTCCCCTGTGGAAACCGATTCCAGGCCCTGCTGGCTAATTGTGATCCGCCCCTGATTTAATGAGCCACGCCTGGTCAGCCCCGCTCCCTCCAAACACCTGAGGCTCTTCCTGCCCCTCACAGCAGCCTCAGCAGCTCTCGACCCTGAGTACCTCTGGCCCGGCTGCTGCCAGAAGAGAAGCTGGCAGGGCTCGTACAGGGACACGCTCCCCTGCCACAGGGATGGAGGGTGGCACAGGGGACACAGAATCAGAGTGGTTTGGGTTGGAACGGACCTTAAAGACCATCATTTTTTATCCCCCTGCCATGGGCAGGGACACCTTCCCTTAGATCAGGCTGCTCCAAGCCCAGGCCAACCTGGCCTTGGACACTTCCAGGGATAGGGCAGCCACAACATTCCACCAGCCCAGCCCCGTGCAAACCTCGTGGAAGTCAAATGAGAGCAAAACACCAGGAAACTTTAATGACACTGATTAAGAGTGCAGCCAGCCTTCCTTAATTAAAGTCCAATGGGTTCCTTGGGCAGAACGAGCCCATGGCTGCGATTTTCTCAGCGAGCTCATTTGGTTTGTTTTTCTGTGCATAAGGGGATGTTGCTGCCATCCCTCCAGGAGCTGGCAGAGCCTCTGTGCTCTTGTCACCCTGTAACAGCTTCCTGGATTAATGATTCTGCAAAGGGCTAATTCTTAAGAGGGCAATGTCTTTTGCAGGCTGGTATTGATCTTTGTCAACTTCCCCTTGAAAGAAAGAAAATATTGGCTTATTTACAAAAGGCAGCTTTTTGCTGCTGGCAAGTCAGTCTCGAGATCCACGGCTGCTCACGTCCCTCGGAAATTGGAAAGGCTGGGGGTAGCTGCTCAAGTGTCAAAATCCAAGTGCTTGAAGTTCACCAGCCCCCACAGAGTGTCTGGGGTGGGAGGGGTGGGTCTGACTCTGAGCAGGTGGGTGGAGGACTCTGTGTGGTGGGAGCATGACCAGTACTGGGAGAGGGGCTGTGAGGTCACTTCACAGCTGAAACACTGCACCTCACCTTCAGGGGTGGGTTCTGAAGTTGTAAAAAATAACAATTTTTAAAAGAATGTATTAAAGAGATTTTTTTAAAAATTCTTGTGTATGTTTATGTACCAACAAAATAAAATAGATGAAAACATTCAAAATTGAAAGTGAAAAACAATCTAAACCCTGAAAAATCATTCCAGCAGACACCCAGGAAGATCCCTTTGGTAACCAGCACTCTGCAGAAATAGGAATGCTCCCACCACCAAGGTTCCTTTCACTGGCAGAAGGCAGCCCTGGGCACAGAGGGGCAGCTCAGTGTCCCCATGCACAGGGACCATTTTCCATCCTCCCTACCCTGGGAAGTGCCCACGGAGCCCCACACAGAGGAGCTGCTCCCTTAGTGCCTTTCTGAGACAAACCTTTGAAATATTTGCATGTGAATAACCAACCCCGGGGCTGAGTCAAACTGCTCTCAAAACACCCGTGTGCACCTGTGTGCACATCCAGATGTGGATGCACACACAGAGCAGGGGTATTTGCTGCTCAGCTAAAGGGGAAACATGGATTATAACATGCAAACCATGCAGGAAAACACAGGGCTGCAGGAGGCTGCTGGAGTGAGTCTGTGCCTGCTGTTCCCAGGGCTGCCCCTCCTGCATCCCGCTCTGTGCCAGGGGTCTGGGCCAGCCCAGGGATGGCAGAAGCCGATCAACCCCTGGCACAGCCCCCAAACTGGACTGTTTGCAGTGCTGCCCAGACCCAAAATCCTCACCCATCCCTTGAGCTGGCCCCTTGGGAGAGCCACTGTTCCCACTGCTGCTGCTTGCCTGGCTCCCCGTGCCCAAAATCATCAATAGTAGGATGGTTTGGGTTGGAAGGATTAGATTTAAGGTTGGACCTTAAATCTAATCCAGTTCCACCTCCTGCCATGAGCAGAGACACCTTCCACTATCCCAGGTGGCTCCAAGCCCCATCTAGCCTGGTCTTGGACATTTCCAGGGATCCAGGGGCAGCCACAGCTTCTCTGGGCAATCTGTGCCAGGGCCTCTCCACCCTCACAAGGAAGAATTTCTTCCTAATCTCTTATCTAAACCTACTCTCTGTCAGTTTGATGTGCTGTAATTATTGCTGTGGCCATTATGACCATGTTCAGAGCTGCGTCACTGAGCATTGAACTGGCCCAAACACTGATCCGTTCACACCTGACACAAAGTGACCACGATGTCCTGATCGGACATACTGGGCGTGCCTGCGCTCCCCACGCTGGTGGGCACTTGTGTCAGCCGGTCTGTGGGCGCCTGGCTCCACAGCCCCCATTCAGCACCGTGCTAAACAAACAATATTATACACTAAAACAAAAAAAAAAGTAAAAAGCTCTTCCACCCACTAACTCCTGCTGTGCAGAAGGTGCCAAATCAGATTACAGTGCACAGTTGCCACATTATCCTGTCTCGACTTCACTAACGCTCATTAAGCTTCTAAAATCCTTTTTATGGTGTTTATAACACCTCCAGAGGAGTTTACTGTGTAAATATTATTCTACCATTAAATCCTGCAACAAGGCAACCGTCAACAAGTGGAATTTGTAATGGGCCTGCCGAGAGGGCTCGGCTCGCAGGCTGCGGCGCCTGTGAAGTGAGGCCAACGAAAGCAGCCAAGAACACAGTACAGAGTGATAAAGCACTTCATTTTGATGCTTTAAATCTCCTACCACTTGGGCCTGCTTAATGTAACAGGCCCACTGAGACATTAGAGTTGGGCCTGGAGTCAAATAAGCTACAGGGAGCCACTTACTGAAAGCAGCCTTCCACGCAGCGGCTGCATTAGCGGTTTAACCCGGCTAATCCGGCCCGGAGCTGCCGTGGGCCAGCACACCCGGCCGGCAGTAGGGCACAGCCCAGTGCCCCTGGGCAGTACCTGCCCTTGGCCCTACGTGGGCATGGGACACTGGTCCCCCGGGACGAGGGTGGGTGTCCCTTGTGAGCCAAGGGATGCTCATGCAGTCTGGGAGCAGAGGATGCTGCGGCTGCACCAACCCGGCCCCTCTGCCAGCCAGGAATGCCTGGAGCACCACAGCCCTTCTCCCTGCTCCCAGCCCCTCGTCACACCCAGCGGGGACAAAACAGATCAAAGAGAAAAACATACCTGGGAAAAAGCTAAAGAAAACCAAAATCAGAGAGGGGAATGTGGGCAGTGGGAGGGAATGGAGGAGAGGCCCTGAAGGTCCCAGGGGTCTCTGCTCCCAACACTGGGATGGGCACAGGGCAGAAATGTGTCCCTGTTCCCTTCCCAAGAGCATCCAACAGCTCACACCAGACTAATAACCAATTTGCTCTTGCATCAGTGGTAGAAAATCAAGCAACAATAAACACACAGAACTTTAGGGCAATGAATTCTTAAAAAGCTATATGGGGACAAGCCTGAAACTCAGCTGAAATATTGTGTTTCATGGTAAGTTGTGGAACCCATTTTCCTCAAGTTTTCCCTCCAAAAAACAAAGCCAGAGTCCCAAATTTGGCTTAACTGATAAAAGCCACTTTGTGATGAAAAAATCTCAGTTTGAAAATGGCAATCTGAGACGCTTTGATGTTTTGGACAAAAACCAATCATCCCCCTCTTTTTGGGCCGAAGTCTCAGTCCAGCTCAAGATGGAGTTTACAGATCCCTTTGTTTCCTCCCAGGAGTGAACATCCATCCCTACAAGGCATCTTTCCCTCCCTGGGACTCACCAGAGCACCCAATGCCCACCCCAGCCCCAGCCCTGGGCAGCAGCCCTGGTGTGCCTTGGCACCCTGAGCCTGTGTGGGAGCAGAGATGACCAAGTTTGGGAATGTTGCTTGATAACTTTCACCATCTGTGTTCCTGTTGCTGGGTCAGTGCCAGCGGTCAAGCCCCAGGCAGGCTCAGGTTGGCCAGAGCCCGGCTCCTCCTGGGACCCCAGCATTGCCCAGTGCCCCTGAGCCCCTCACCCCTCCCAGCCCTCTCCTTCTCTCACCACACAGGAAGGAAGAGCATCCCTGGGAGCTGGAAATGAACAGCACCCGGCACAGCTGCTGCACGAATTCCTGGTTTCATGCAATTTTTTGGAAGGAGAGCAGCAGCAGAGATTTTTAACTTGTGTGTGCAGGAAGGGGCTGGAAACCCTCTCTGCAGCTGAACTAAAATGTCTGAATTTTGACAAAATCGCTTGGATTTCGTTTTGATTTTGACTTTGAGCAAAATAATTCATCGTACAAAATTAATGTAGTAGACAAGAGTAACAATGCAAAACACAAAACATAATGTGATAAATAATGAAACTATTGAAATACAGGCTGGTTCAGAATTAAAAATTGAAACAATTTGATACAAAAATGTCACAGGATTCTACAGCCTTGTTGAATTTTTTTTTCCAGTTTTCCGTCAAAACAAAGCTCTGCTGCAAGCGGGCCCATCCCGCAGAGCACCGAGGTGCCACAGGTGGGATGGAGCTATGGAGGAGTCTCAGCAATAAAACCTTGACACCACAGTGAGGGCCCAGTCAGAAATGCCCTCCTAATTAATATAAATTGTTTGGTTAGCCCTGATAAACACTGAACACCTGCTTCTGCAGAAAGACGGATGACAGTGCCACACGGGCAGCTCTCCCCATCCCAGCCTGGGGAACAGCCTGGCCCTGGCGTGCCTGGGGATGCTGGGGACACCAGGACCTGCGACCCTGCAGCTGCCACCACGGTCCCTGTGCTCAGCAGGATCTCTCCACGTTACTAATGTTTCTTCTCCTGGCTTTCATGGCGTCATGATCACCCAAACACAGCTAAGAAGAGGAAGGCACCTGGGGGCACAGAGGTGCTGCTGGCTGTGCCCAGGCCCTGAGCACTGGAGGAGGGATGGATGGATGGATGGATGGATGGATGGATGGATGGATGCTCCTGTGTACTTTGCACGGTGCAGTTTGGAGCTCAAAATACCCTGACCTGAGCAGCAGCATGAGAGAAAACAAACGGAGAGCTGAGGGCATTCCTGAGCCTGGAGAATGCTAATTAAAGGGTTTCCTTCAAAAGGGAGGCTGGGGTAAGGATCCCAATTATCCCAGTAGGGACAGGGATTTTAATGGGCACCGGCACACCCAACAAAGGTTTGAGGCTGCTCCTGACACAATCCCATTCAGGCAGCCTTTATGCGGCCGAGGGCGGGGCTTTGGGAAAGCCACCGTCCCTCGGCACAGAGGGTGACTTTGCCTTTAGGAGAGCTCCGGGGCAGGGAGACACCGAATTTCCCCCAGCCCGTTCCAGATGCTGCATCCCAAGGGAATACAATGCTCGGACACCTCAACACTAACAAAATGCCCACCGTTGTGCTGCTCCCAAGGATGCTCTGCAGGCCGTTCCCAGGATTCTTGTCCCTCGGTGCCGCTCCCAGCCCGGTGCAGGCGCACCGCGGTGGCAGCAGCAGCGGCACATGCCCGGGGAGCCGGCGGGGCAGCGGCTTCGTGGCAGCCACCCAGGCACGGCAGCGGCAGCGGCGCAGCGGTGACTCAGCCGGCAGGAATGTGGGAGTTCTGCGCTGAAAGCCTTTTAATTCCAGCCTGGTGATGAATGGGCAAGGCCTGAAATGAAATGTTCGGAGGCTCAATGTACCGGGCCTCCCGCTTGTAATTATTTTTGTACAGAATATGTCAAGTGTCGTGCTTCACAAGAACTCGTTTAGCATGCAAACATTTTGTGATTAAGTGAGGCTTACTTAATTAAGCACTTTGTAATGACTCTTAAACCAAAGAGTAGTGGATTAGTGCGTCCTATTTGTGTCTATCATGTTAAAGGCGCCGTAATAACAGGTTGCTGCAGACAATTAGGGTTAGAATACAGAGTGGATGGAGGGAGAACCAGCAGGCACCCGGAGCCCCGCCACTCGCTAATGTCACCAGTTAAAGCGGCCTCTGCGGGGACAATGCGAGCCCGCTCCTGCATCTGCCTCCACGCCCAGCCCCGTGGCCGTGGCGGAGCCCTGGCGCTTTGCTCTGCTTGATGTCACTCACCAGGAGGGGTCCCACAGCAAACAGGCCAGGTGGGGTGGGCATCATCCCAGGAAAGGGTCCCCACTCCAGCAGAGAGCTCAAGGCAGGAGTGGGATGAGGATTTCCTTGTGGCTCTCCAGCACAACACCTGCACACTGGCACTGTCAAAGCAGGGCCACACACCCCATACGTGCTTTAAGCCCCTGGATTGAGCAGATATGTAGATGTGGCACTCGGGGACGCATTTTAATGGTGGCCTTGGCAGCAGAGCTGGGGAAGTGGGCAAAGAGCACTGGGCTGGGGGCAGCGGCAGTGCTGGTGGGTCACTCCGAAGCTGCCGAGCGTTTTCCATGGAAACACCCGACAACAAGCCCAGAAATGCCTCTTGTTTGTACCTGGTGGCAGCCTCAGCACAAACCCCCTACCCGCCCTGACCCAGTGGGTGGCCCCACGTTTTTCACCAGTGACATTGGCTCCCCCTTCCTCACGGCAGGGAGAGAGCACGGATTATCTCATTACTCCCCAGCCACTAATTCAGTTAAAGGACAAAGCAAATGGCACAGCCCTGAGTGCACACGGGGAAGGTGAGAGGCAGCGCAGGCCCTGCAAACACATCACACCCCAGAACCTGTGTAGGAACAAACCACACCCCAGGACACATGTTGGGACAGCACTGGGCACGAGGCACCCTGGAGCATCACCCTGCCAGGGACGCAGCCCCACAGCTGCACCACTCACAGGCTCCATCCCATGCTCGATGCTCGCTGTGGCTGCTCCAGGGGTAGAGCAGTTCTATCAGGTTTTATAGTTTCTCTAAATTGCCCTTTTTTAGCCCTGGCACCTCTCTCCACCCTGAAAGGGAGGGAGCCCCTGGGGGCACCCCAAGTGCAGTGCCCCAGAGCAGAGGGTCTCGCTCTCTTGCCCTCAACCACGCAGGCTGCTCCCTCATTAGCAGAGTTAATAAACCCGACACTGTAATTTACTGGGTTTGCTTTTCCCTTCACCTTTGGAACGGGAAGAAAAGCAGGAGTCACCGCTCCTTTGAGCTGAGAAGCATTTCTGAGTTCAGTAAATAAACATCCCCACCTGCATGTGCACGGGGTGGTGGAGCTCAGGGCCAGTCTGATACAGTAAAAGCAATTCACCTTTTTTATCTCAAAGAGCACAAAACTCATTTTTTTCCTTTGATAAGCCAGTGCCAGGAGCAGGCAGTGCCCCAGGAGCTGGAGGCAGCACAGGCAGTGGGGAAGGCTCATGGCTCACAGCTCTGATCCCACGTGGCCCCTTGCCCCCAGCTCCTGGTTCTCAAATGCTCAGAAGACAACAGGTAATAAATCTGGATATTTTACACTTTTTCATTTCCTCTTACCTCACATTTAATGAGATTTTACCCTTAACAAAGGTACTATTGAAGCTGACTCTTAAACAAGGCCAGACAGGGGTTGGGATATTTTGGGGATGGGTGGGGGAGGAGCGCTGCAAGAGATGGGGGCAGGGTGGGGAAAAGGGAGCTTTAGAGAAGGGTCAGCCTGGTTTTTGCTCAAGCCTTGAGTGAAGGTTTAAAAGTGATTTTGTTTTACCACACACCTGGAACTCATCCCAGTGTTACCAGGGATGAACCTGGTTTTAGCAAGTCCCAAGCAGCCCAGACATCCAAGATTTGGCACTACCAGGACCACGGCTCTGTCCCCATGGGTGGAATTTGGACTGGTAGGAGCCAGGCAAACACCTCTGCTGGGCCTGAGCAGGGGCATAAACACAAGACAGGCCACACTGTGCCAGGGGACCGGGCACTGCTCGCTGTGTTGCAGGGAAATTCTGTGTGCTCATCTGGCCCTTCCTGGGCTTATCTGACTCTTCCAGCCCTGCCTGGGGTAACCTGCTGGTCCATTCCCTGCCTGGGGTTTCCTGGCTCTTTTAACCCTAAGCTGCACACAGGGAACACAACTGAATCAGTCCCCCTGGAACAAGCAGCAAATGCAGCAGATGTAAAACCAGAGGAAGAAAATTCCCAAACTCCAACAGTGGCTCTGAACTCGAGAGAAGCCAAAACATCTCGTGAAACCTCCCACTCCACAAGGTCTTCCCAGCCCTAAATACTTGCTATTTTAGTAGCTGTTGAATTTCAGAAGTTCAATGTCGCCATGAAGGCGATTAGTGAGGAGAGGCAAGAAGGGGATCAAAGCTCCCTGGCCTGTGAGCACTCTCAGAGGAGGCTCCAGTTAGCAGGATCCTCTCATCTTGGCTATGATCACCGTAGCTCTGCACACACTCCCCTCTCTTCCTCTCCCTTTTGTTCCCCTTGCCAGTTTCTTTGTACAACTTCTCCTATTTTTTGTGTCACAGAGGAAAGGAAGGAAGAAAGGAAGAAACGAGGAAAGAGAAAGAAAAGAAAAGAAAAGAAAAGAAAAGAAAAGAAAAGAAAAGAAAAGAAAAGAAAAGAAAAGAAAAGAAAAGAAAAGAAAAGAAAAGAAAAGAAAAGAAAAGAAAAGAAAAGAAAAGAA
Source organism: Pomatostomus ruficeps (assembly GCA_013400735.1). Lineage (NCBI taxonomy): Eukaryota > Metazoa > Chordata > Aves > Passeriformes > Timaliidae > Pomatostomus > Pomatostomus ruficeps. The sequence continues at coordinate 432,239 of VYZT01044832.1, forward strand.
AAGAAAAGAAAAGAAAAGAAAAGAAAAGAAAAGAAAAGAAAAGAAAAGAAAAGAAAAGAAAAGAAAAGAAAAGAAAAGAAAAGAAAAGAAAAGAAAAGAAAAGAAAAGAAAAGAAAAGAAAAGAAAAGAAAAGAAAAGAAAAGAAAAGAAAAGAAAAGAAAAGAAAAACCATATTTGAATCTGCTTTGATGTTCTTCAAAGCTGCAGGGCCCAGCTGTTCACTCCCATTGCTGGGTGCTCATCCCTGAGGGGACAGCTCAGCCCCACAGGCCCCCAGCAGCTCCATGATCCCGGAGTCCAAGGGTTCCGTGTGGGGCAGAGGCTGCCAGCTCACTCTCCCTGGCCGGTGGAAGAGAATTCCTCTGGGTGTCCTCCGGCATCCCCTTTCCTTGGAGAGCAGCAGCAAGAGGTTGCACTGCCAGCAACCTGCCCAGGTAAATGCATACAGGTAAATGGACACAGGTAAAGGGGTACAGGTAAAGGGGTACAGGTAAAGGGACACAGGTAAAAGCACCCACCAGGGACAGGGGAAGAGCCCAGTACAGGTGTGATTAGGGGAAAGCACAGTACAGGTATGACCACGGGGGAAGGGCACAGCTCCTGGGAGCAGAGCACAGCTCCTGGGAGCAGCCTGGCTGCAGCCAGCCCCCCACAGCCAGCCCGGACATCTGCGGCGCTAAGCTGCAGCCCGTGGGTCTGGAAAAGCGCTGCTCCAGTTTAGTAACTCCCGGCCATTGGCAGCTCCCTGTTAAATCGCAGCGTTAATCAGAAACACATTGTCCATATTGTCAACACTTCGTTTAACCACTTCTATAAATTCAGTATTAGTGTTAAAAAGATTCTGATTTGATGGATGAAATAGTCATCCTCCTGCAAGCCAAACCCAATAAAAGTGAGCTAATAATTCATGGGAATAAGGCAGAAGATACTCCGCAGAGGCAGAAATGGGTGAGATTTCCCTTCATTTGCATCCGGTTGGAAAGAGCAGCCAGTGCCGACAGAGGGATGAGGGAGGAGAGCAGCTCTGTGCCGGCTCCTCCGGGAGCTGTTCATCCCCTGTGGGACATGGAATGATCAGATAAGAGCCTGGCACCCCAAAACTGCACATCCACACACGACCAGGCATTGAATGGGGTGAATACACCATGAATGTTTCATCCTTTAAATACAGCACAAGCTGCTCCGGCACAGCACCCCTTCCAGGCCTTTCCTGGCATTGTGCAGCATCACCAAGAAGTTGGTTTGGGGGTGCATATGTGAGTTATCTCATTATTATCAGTTTTGTTAGTGCCTCTCCAGTCAGCACTCCCTCAGCAGGGTTACCTGGGGAAAACCCGTGGGAATACAGATATCCCAGAGCCAGGCAGACCTTGCTGTCCACCCCACTCTGCCTGAGCCTTGGCTCAGCAGCATGGTGCTCAGCGTCCAGCCACCGGCACCCCTGAGATCCTGCCAGCCCCCGATGGGCATGGCCAAGAGCAGAGGAGCAGGTCCTGCCTGCACCCCTCAGGCTCAGCCACGGCTCCTCCAGTGTATCCTCCAGAGTGGGATTAGCCTGGGAAGCTCCGAGTGACCCGAATTCCCCACCCTTCTGCCCCTTAATAACAAGTCAGGCCTCAGATTCCCGATGTAATTGCATGAACCAAGAGAATTTCAGTGCTTCTCATCCTACACAAATAGTTTCCATTTTGATTCCCAATCTCCTCAACAAAGTATTTGAAAGTTGTTGTTTTTACTGCAATATGAGTATGAAAAAAAATATCTTCACTCAGTGAACTTGGAAGTAATGGAATAATAATCCAACAACACAAGCCTTCTTGGAAAACTCTTCTGAGAATACTAGTGCCCTTGGGCATGTCTAGAGCCTTGTTTATTAAAACAATATAGTTTAAGAATTAATGCATTTATAAAGCAGGACTTATTACATAAGAATATTGTGCTTCTTTCATCGTTGCAAAGGATCTGGTTACTAAATTAATGTAACCCATTTGAAAGGTTTTTCTCTTAATCTTATTTGGATTTAGGTAGCTGTTTTTGAGAAAAATATGGAAGAGGGAATAAAAGGAAACCTTTGCACAAATACTTCTCTCAGCCAAACTCTTCATGGGTTCTGCTTCTTCAACTGAAGAATGCAAGAAGAGATCAAAATTAGGGGAAATAAATCACATTTCCAGAAAAATCTGTATTTGTGTTGGAACAGAGAATGTCTGACAGAGCAGGAAGATATTGGAGGACTGGGCAAGTTGGGAAGAACTCAAAGCAAATGAAGGTTCCAATTCTGCAAACAATTATGCCTGTGGTAATTGGGCTGGGTGAGCCAGGCTGGCCCTTCCTTTGCCGGGCACTCGCATGGCTGCAGGACCAGCGCTCCGGTGGCAGCGGCCCTTGCTCGGAGCACGGGGACAGAGCTGCTCCCAGGCTCTCTGTGGGAGGGGACGGCCATGGCCAGGACCCTCTGCCCGCGTCTCTGCCAGCTCCTGAATTGCCGAGGGTCTGGGGAGGAGCCTCAGCCCATCTGCCAGCACACCCGGCTCATCTTGCTGCTCTGCCCCTGCCCCGCTCACGGCAGCTGCTTCCCCCCTTCCCAAAGGCTCCAGGAATTTTCGGGCTGCTCTGGCTTGGTTTTCCTCTTCTTCCAGCAGCTTGGTGTGATAAATCAAGGGAGATGAGCAGGGCTGCTGACAGCACCTGGAATGAGCCACCAGGCTGGCTCATCTCTTGTCTCCCAAGGGAACCAGGCATGGAGGAGGGAAGGGATGGGATGGGATGGGATGGGATGGGATGGGATGGGATGGGATGGGATGGGATGGGATGGGATGGCTGCTCCCTCTGGCAGACAAAACAATCTCCTATCCCACATCGTGCTTCCCCAGTGAGGGGCCTTTGCCATCTCCAGTCCTTATGCTGTGGAGGCCCTGAGGGGGATTATTTAAAGTCCCTTTTGGCTGGGAAAAGTCTGGATTTCATAAGAGCTTTTCACTGCGAATTTTTTGCAGTTTTTCACAGTGATATCACTTTAAGGTTTTCCATAGCCACAGAGTTTCTTCCAATTAATGGAAAAAACATTAATGTCCGTTCAGGAAAATAACTTTTCCATTGCTGAAGAAACTCTCTGGTTGTGCCTCAGGCAGCAACAGGCTCTGGATGAGCAGGTCCTGGAGAACCCCAGAGAGCACAACAGAGCCACAGAAGGGGCTGGGACAGCCCTGCTGAGCCCAGGGTACTCTGTGACCTGCCCTGGCCCCATGCCTTCTGTGCCCAGATGTGTTCCCCATCACCTCCTGCCCAAGGGGCTCGGGGTCACCAGGGCTGGCAGAACAACCAGAGGCATTTTTGGTTTCCCTCAGACAACCTGGACCTGCCCTTTGCCTGTGCAGGAGTCAATCTGCCAGTAAATGTGCCAGGCTATGATAGAATCTGCCTTTAGCATCTGGGCTCACCATGGTACCAGGTAGGAAAATACTCTGTATAGAGCCCCTTGGAGAAGTTTCCACGCAGTAAGGAAAAGCCTCATCCTATTCTTTGTGGAAGTTAAACCACAATTCATATCTGATATCAATGACACCAAGAAACCTGCATGGCAGCACAGCCTGGCAAGAAGCACCCTGGGCTTCTCAAAAGATGGAAACCAGCTAAAAAAAGGATGATTCTCCAGCTGGTCCCAGCTCCTGGGATGTCCCTGGGAAGCACAGCTCATGCCTGGATGCAGCCCTGAGTGTGCTGCCAGCATAATCCAGTGCTGGTGCTGGGACAATGGTCAGTGATAGTCTGGCATAGGGCCCATGATCCACCCCTGTCTGGTGATGGAACAGCACATTCAGGGATGTTATTTGGGAATGATAAATACCTCACCTCATAAGTGAAGTATGATTTTAGCAGGATGGATTGTCATGCAAAAGCTGCCTGAAGGACCTGCTCTTGCTGGAGAGTCTGAAGCAAGAGCAGACACACAGCTCTGAGGAATCTGAGGTTGCTGAGAGAGCATCATCCTGTTCCTCCCCATTATTCCAAATAAAAGGAATTACGGGTTTTTTGGTCCCTGATAGGTTCAGTCAGTCCCCAGGACAGTGATCAGACGGTGTAAACAGGACACGCTTCAGCAAGGCTGTAAATACAATTTATGGCTGCTGCAGTCTGCAGTGCTCAGAACACTGAGCCCTTTCAAAGCACATGTGCCTATTCGTACTTAGACATTTCACCGTTTGGGAACATTTGATCCCCTGTCACTTTTTGGGATGCCGAAATGTCTATGAGCAATGTTGAAAAGCTGACAAGCATTCCAGTGACCTGCTTTGCTCCCCTGTGCCGTGTGCTGCTGTTTTCTGCAGGCCCAGTTCAGACACATGTCCTTTCACGGGGCAAAATTCAAGCTTTTAATTTTCAGCCTGTATGTTGCACAGGACTAGGGTGTGACCAGCTGTGGCCAATATTCCCAAATTTGGCTCCCACCTAGAAATAACTTCACTTTCTCCACTTGCTTGCCAGTTCTGTGACCCAGAATCTTCCTTTAATGCAACAGGATCAAGCACCTGGGGGAAAATGGCGGGGGGGAGGGCATGGGAGATGAACAGCAGAAAAGAGAACAGCAATGAACAACCACACAGGACATTGCTGAAGGTGTTCCCATATTTCCCCTTTCCAGGGGAGGTTCAGCTGCTCCTCCCAGCCTGTGCTGGGTCCGATGGGCAGCCCCCAGTGGCCCAGGCCCCGAAGCCCCGGCTTGTCCAGAAGGGCTGAGGGGGTGGAGACTTCACTCCTTCCAGCTTCGGTTTGCAGTCGAAACCATTGGCGACGTTTCTGTTTTGCTTAAGATCAAGTTCCACCTTCTCCCTGTGGTGCAAGAGCTTGGCCCGGGTCTCAGAGGTCTCTGGCACTGGCAGCAGCCTCCAGAGCAAGTGGAACTCTCGGAGTGATGGGAGGAACTGCTCGGTGCTGTTGGCTCTGCCGGGGAGCAAACCCCGCTCCCAGACAGACTGAGCAAAGCCAGCTCCCGTCCCTGTGGCGTGGAGGCAGTGAGGGTTCCTGGGGACAAGGCAGGACAGAGGCAGCCTGGGGAGCGATGGGGGGAAACCTCATCCTGACAGCGAGGGGGGGACAGGAGCATCCTTCCCAGCCCAAAGAGGAGACCGTTAAATTCAGTGACAGTACAAAGAGGGATTTTTCTCTCAATAAAGTCTTAACGGGTTTTAAAGACTTAACAAAAATAGCTTTGAACAGTGCCTGAAATGGCTCAGCTCTGGGGTTCCAGGCTTTGAGCGGCATTGTAGGAAATTTTCTGATGGAGCATTTCCATTGGAAATGGCGGTTTCAGGGAGCTGAGGACATTTCGCAGGGACAGATTGATTTCAAGGACGTTTTAACGTGGATTTTGTTTTGCTACTGCTGATAGTTTTCTTTGGTGTTGATCTTTGCATTTCACCAAATATTTAGCAAGCAACAATAATATTTGCTAAGAATATCAGATTTCAGCAAACTTTGAGGCGTGACTTTCTCGATTCAAAGCACCATTTTAACAGCCATTTTCTGCATGGGATACATGCTGCTTTCCAGCTGGTTTTAATCTCTAAATGCAAAGCTCCGCTGTGATTATTACTTTGAATGATGTCGATTCAGAATGATGAAAGTATTGGCGATGACGTCATTCCTGCTGTTTGTTTGGCCACGGGAAGCTCCTGCCCTTGGTGGCGTTGGCACAGGCAGCACCGGGGCCACAGGAACCCAGTGACAGCAGGAGGACACCACAGTGCCACATGCGTGGTTGTGTTATTATCCTCCTTGGCTGTGCGTTCTTTTTCTCCTTGGCTGTGCCTCCTGACTCTTCCAGGGGTCCCCACACATCCTAAGCCAAGGGAGCAGCGGCAGAAGCTGAGGGGAAGCAGAGCAGTGGGAGCCCCTTGGCCCCACAAGGCTGTGTTTGTGAGGGTCCCCATTCCCGCAGGGATGGCCCCAGAGTATCCCAGGGCTGCTGGAAGGGCTGGAAGTGCAGCAGGAGCACCCAGACAACCCTTCCCAGGGGATTTATTTCTTGGACTGCTCCCTTGCTAAAGGATGGTGAACCAGGACGTTAATTGGTGTAAATACGGGAAATAGGGCTGAAATCAGGGAAAGGGAGAAGCGACTCCAGCAAGCGCCTTCCAGGTAAAAGGGGCAGGGAGGGCAGTTTAGGGAACTTCTATTCAAGGAGAAATCCCCTCTGGCTGGGGAGCTCATCCAAGGCACTCAGAGGCACCCACAGCGCCCAGGTTCTGCAGAGGGGCAGAGCCGGGGAGAAGACCCCGAGTGCCCAGGAAAGCTTCCAGAGGCGCGAGCGACCAGGGCGTTAAAGTCCCGCAGGATTTGTCAGCAGCGTGATAACGGCGGCGATGGCGGGATAACGGCGGCGATAGCGCTGCCATCGGAGCTGATGCTATCGCGCCGAGGCTGAATGGGCTCCGGGAAGCTTGGAGCTTTCCTTTGGAGCCTGAAGGAAATAAAGCCCTTGGTACAATAAGCGGATCAGATAAGCCAGGAGAAAAAAACGGAATTGCATAAAGTAAAAATAACTCATCTCTCCGGTTTTCACCACACACAAAAAGCAAAAGCTGATCCCGAAAGATACCTGATGCTGCCGCTCTGGGGATCTTGCTTTTGAGAAAACCAGAGAGATCTGGAGCTGGAGTCAGCACATCACCCCTTGCCATCCTTCCAACAGCACGCAGGGAAGCACTGAAACCCAGGAAATGCTAGTACTATATTTTATTACATTTTAAAGAGACAAAAATCCTCTGGCTCAAATCCGCTGTGCAAAATAAACACAATTTGAGTTCTCTCTCCGCATGCCGGGGCACTCGTTCCGCGCACACGGAGAGACTGTAACATAACGCTTTCCTAAGGGCTCCCAAGCTCCAGCGGGGCCCCAGCCTGACTTGGGGAAGGAATTGGGTTCACATAACCCTCACTTAAAAAATAGACTGGCACATTTTTGCTTTATCAAACTCTATTTGCAAAAGGCTAGGGCTAAATGATCTGAAAAGGTTATTTTGAAACAGGGTCACCCTCACTGCCACAGGTCTAATAAAACAAAACTATGGCCAAATTAGAAACATATTTCATCTAATAGGGGAAAATATAATTGGTGAATCTGTCTGGTGTTTGACCTACAGTATTTATGCTAAATGAAAGTTTAAATATATCACAATGCAGCATGAACAAGAAAAGCTGCATTCACTCTCTGTTCTGCGGTTTGATCCCTTCCCCTTAACCCTTAGCTCTGCACGAATGCCAACATCAGCATTAGCTTTGGCCGCCCTGCTCAGATGCTGTGAAAGAGAAGGGATGGCCAAGGGCTGCAGGAGTGATGAGTGATTCTGGGAAAATACCCGGGAAACCAGAAGGGGGTTCGGAAACTGCTGCGGGGTGTCCCTCTAAGACTGAGGCCCCTCGGGGCGGGGAGTCTGACATCCAGCTCTGACACCCTCTGTGTACCTGGTGAGATTTGAAGCCAGGACCTGGCTGATGTTGGACAGGAGGATGAGGGGCTACTGTGTGGGGGTCCAGGCTCTGCCATCCTCATGACACACAGAGCTGTGTGGGCACTGAGTGGGTACCACAAAAATAGAGATTCTGCATCATCAGAGCAAAAATATCACACTCTGGTAATGAATGTAGCGTGCAGCGCTGGTGCTGAACTCACGTGTGCTCACTGATGATGCAGGAGGTGCAATTTGTGGTCAACCAGCTGTTTGTAATTCCCATCGCCCAGAGAGCCCCTCCTCCCACCCCCAAATAATTTATGTTCCGCATAAAAGTGAGAGGATCCTTGAGCAGCAGTGATGGATGAAGGAGATTATTAACAAGGATATCATTTTAAGAGAGTCTGTCTTTTGATTCCTCGCAGTTACATAACATTTCATAAATTTCATAACAGATTGGTTCCTGACTGGTTCACCTGACAGCGGCACCTCGGCCAGCCCAGCGGGATGGCTGGGTGCCGTGCCCTGAACCCCGGGCTGAGCAGAGTTCCTGGGCTCCATCCACAGGGATCTGCTTTCCATGGACCACACGGGTCCTGCTTCCCCAGTCCCGGTCCTCACTCAGGTGAAAATAACTGGAACAACCGCAAGGGAATGTTCTCATCGCCTCTTGCCGACGCAGAGGAAGGATCAGGTGAGGTTTTGGCAACACGGGTGACACAAGCACAGTTTATCCAGGTCTAGACACCAGCTTCAAGCCTCAACATCGGCGTCAGTGCTGCAGAGTCCCCGTCCAGAGTTAGCCAGGAGAGAAGCCAGCCCACTTCCAGCCCCCTCCTGCCCCCCACCCCTCGGCTTCTCCACCGCAGGTGGGACAAACGGCACCAGGCACTTTCCAGGCACAGCCCCCTCCATGCCACAGCTCCCTGCCTTTCCCGCCTGCAGCCCTCACCCGGAGCCGTTCCCGGGGACCGGATCCCTCCCCCTCTCCGGGGGAGGAGCAGGATGGCAGGGATACACGGGCTCCGTGAGGAGCTCTCCTGACAGGGACATGTGCTGCTCCCTGTGTTCCCCTGCCTTCGGCAGAGCCCTGTGGCTCAGCCAAACGCACGCAGCTATGATTCATCCCTCTCAGGAGTTCAGGCTGAAAACAAAAATCTCAACCAAACAATCCTTTCAACTCCAAGTCCCAGTAAACGGCCTCCTCGGGCGGGAGCAGGGATGCGCAGCTCTTCCTACTGGGACACCTGGGGAACGCAGTGCAGGGCAGGACCAGGCTCTGCTTGCTGGGCTTTGTTGTGCCAAGAAAGTCACGCTGAAATCCCGGGCATAGCAGCAAGACTGCAACCACGAGCTGAGAAAATGGACTGGGAAGACAGGGATCTTCTTTCTTTTCCTTTATTTCCCCCTTTTTTCTTAAAAACCTTCATGTGGAAGAGAAAGGGGCTAATTAAATTCTTTTGCTGAACATATTTAGCGAGTCTTTCAGAGAAGTGATTGCGTTTGGCCGCGGTCCAACAGCCAGGAGATAGGATTGTGCTCAGGAACAGGCAGAGCAGAGCGCTGATTTAGGAGGATCCAGGCAGATCCCAGCTGACAGGGTCTGGCCTGTCTCAGGCGCTGTGGGAGGAAGGATGAGGGTGGCCAAGGTGGCTTTCTTGAATTCCTGGTGCATGAGGTTAAGGCGGATCTTGTCTCCGTGACATCCTCCAGGGCTTAATTTACAGCGTGCCCCGAGCGTGCGCCCACAGCCCCGACCGCGCTGCCTCCCCGGCACAGAGTTATTGTTTAGTCAGCACCGAGCATCCCATGCATCCAAAAATCAGCAAAACCGCTTGTTGCACCAGCAGCCCCGAGGCCGCACTCAGCCCTGCACCGACACCGACTGAAGCAAAGGATCCCAGCCTTGTTCATGTTCAACAGGCACCAAAACCACGTCTGAGTTTGGGTGCTGGGCTGAGCTGATTTTCAGGCTGATTTCCTGCTGAATTCCAGGCTCCCTTACCGGGTGCTGGCTGTCCCAGGGTCGGGACCCTCCACGCAGGACTGTGGAAGGATGTGTGCTGCCCACTGCAAGCGCTCCCGGCTGGGCCAGGGCACCGAGCACCCTCTGGAGCCGCGGGGATGCTCCGCAAGCACCGCGGTGCTCAGGACCCCGGAGCCACAGCACCAGCATGGCCGGGGGGGTTCCCTGCCGTGCCACGGGCAAGGAGGAGGCATCAGGCAGCCTGACACTGAAATCCCCACTGAAATGGGGGGTTCCCCTCGGCCAGCCCCTGCCCCAGGCACCGCGGGACTCCCTCCCCGCGCAGCAGCCGCCCGGCGGGACCCCGGCCCCTGCGGGGTGGCACATTTACATCAGCTCAGCACATTTCCATCTCTTCACCTATTTCCGGGGCAAATTGCCTGGTTTTATGGCGCCTGACCGGCTCCCTCGGGGACAGCATTAGACGGGCAGGCAGTGAACCACGACAAGAGGTTTTGCTTTTCCCACAAGGTTCCTGTGAGAAAGCCCTCCCTTCTTCCCTCCCTTCCTCTCTCTCTTTTTCTGCCTTCATTTCATCTCCAAGGGTGCTGTGCTCAGTCCCTCCAACCCCCGGGTGCTGGGGAGCCCCACGTTACTCCACAGCACCCGCCAGCACCAAGAGCTGCACCCCAGTGCTCGGCTGCTCTCTCGGCAGGCGTTTCCCTCAGATTTTAGCTGTTTGGTGTGAGTGGCCCTTGTGCAGGAGGAGCCTGGAAATGGCTCTAAAGCCTGAGATGTGCCAGGTGCAAATCCTGTTTCCTCCATCCCAGGACCCTGAGCATCACCATCCTCGTGGCACCAAGGGCTCTGCCGACACTGGGATCTGGCAGGCAGCACCACACCGTCCCCAGCACTGCTGTGTCTCAGGAGGGGGCCACGGGACCCCCAAACAGCCCTGCTTGGGTCAAGCTCTGTCCTGGGACAGTGGCTGCAGTGACTGTGTCTCCCAGCAGCATTCCCAGGAGCACTGGAGATCCCACGGGAGCCAGAGCCCTAGCAGGGCCAGTCAGACACACAGGATGGTGGCTGATGTCCCCTGCACACATTCCACCGAGCTGGGGCTCCCACCACCTCACTCACACAAGGCACCGGACTGGGAACATCCTAACAGAGATGGCTTCAGCCCCAGCAGATGTTTCAAATTTGTTGTTAACCCATATTTATTTGGACTGATAATAGCAGGCAGCTCTCCAATTGCGCCGGGAGTTTTACAATAAACTCAAGCTTACACTATCAAAAGCAAATCGATTAACACTGATGTTGGCCCCACCCATTCACATGATTCCCACTGGCATGTCTGTGTCCCTCCAGGATGGGATCTCCCCCAGTGGAGGTCCTGGACCAACTTCTCCGAGAGTCCTCACAGCACTGCAGGTTTCCTCAGCCCCTCCTCCGGTGAAAGCTCCTTTTTAATTGCCTTCCAAGAGGAGCAGTGACACTCTCCACAGGGAGGATTGATTTAGACGTGCAGTTTTCTCCACAGACTTCGCAAACGGTTGTAACAAGGTCACAGAGAAAAACAATTTTATCCTCTGATTACTGTAACATGATATGAGCTTGGAATTGCATCCACTTGGACTATTTATTTAGGCACTGCTTGTCTGGTCCCTGAAGAAAATTCCTCAGTGTAGGAAGCACAGGCAGACAGGGCAAGGATTGCTCCCAGTGTTTCCCAGTGCTCCCAATGCTCCCCAGGCACCTGCCAGGGCAGTTCCTGGGTGCTGCAACGGAGCTGCCGCGGCTGCAGCATCAGCAGAGCTCAGCACAGCACAAGTCTCAGCCATTAAAAAATGAGGTGCATTTCCACTGGATAGTCTCTGGGTGATGAACATCTTCCTGCATCCCTTTTTGTGAGCCCAGAATTACCTGTTTAGAAAGTGCAGCAGGGAAAGCTCACAGCTCATCATCTCTTTCTGATCAAGCCAAATCCATACAGAAAAGTGAATCCAGCACTTGCAGGTACCTCACTGTGTGAGAATACTCATCCAGAGTGAAATATTACAAATATTCGGTGAATTGTCAAAATAATGGGAATATAGCAAGGTCAGAATACTGAGACATCTGATCATCATCAGCCCCAATTCCCGTAAAGCCACGTTTAAAGGAGATTGTTTTGTCAAAGGTTTTTCATGGCCCGGTGCCTTTGTAGCACAAGGTTGTTTGGATCAAGTCATTTCTGATGAACATTTATTATGGAGAGGAAATGTCACATCCATTCCATGCCACAAAAGTTCATAAACTTGCTCAGATAATTTAAGAACTTCTCAGTCCATTACCTGTTGCCTCAGGAATTATTTAAATGCAGAGGACAGGCAGAGCATGAGCTGGGACAGTGGCACTGGCACCCACTGCGGGATGCCAGGGAAAGCCCAGGGAAAGCCTGCCTGGCACAGCTGGCACAGAGGTCTCACCACCATCCAGGAATGGACCAGGCACTGTCATTCAATGTGGAAAAGTGTGGACAGCAGTGCCCAGGGAGGGAGATGTCCCATGGGTGCCAGCTGAGGAGGGTGGGTGCCCAGAGATGAGGGCCCAGCCTGAATTCAGGAGAGTGTCCCAGCACATCGTGGCATGGCCCCGTCGAGAGGGTTAACTCTGCTCCTGGAGGGGGTTTTGCTGACTCTCTGCTCTTACATCATGGCTGTGCTATGAGGCCTGGCAGGGCTCCCACTCTGCAGCTCCGGGCTCCAACCTCTGTCAGTTTTGGCACCGGGAAAGGGAGCCTCGGCCAGGGCAGCAGGGAGGGGGCAGAGGCACTGAGCCCGCCCATCCCTTTGCTGGAGCTGCAGGGGGTTGGGGTCTCACTGGGGGCTGGAAGGGGCCAAAACTTCTTGTGCAGCTCCCAGCTGCTGGCTGGGCTGAGTGGTGGGGAGGGTGGCTCTGTGCAGCACAGCTCAGCACGGCAGCGTGGCACAGCATGGCACAGCATGGCACAGCACGATGTGCTCCCTGGGATGCCCCTGGTCTGTGGGGACAAACTGTGAATCCGTGCATTTCCGTGGGACCAGCGGAGCCCGAGCCGACCCAGCCCGGCTGGATGCGCCCAGCTCCGGCCCCACGCTCCGACAGCAAGGCACCGGCCTCAGGAATGAACTCACAGAGCAAAACCAGGCAGCCTGAGTCAACTACTCCCTAAAATCATCAATTACACCATGACAGCCCAGAAGGAGAGGAGGGGAAGCCGGGGACATGCTGCCGAGGGGAGGGGAAGGCCAGAAGGAGAGAGCGGTAGTTAAAGCCCCGCTGTGAATCAGGAGGCACAATGGCATTTCCAGATGCACAAAGCCTTGGGTGGGTGTGTGACAGCTCCAGAGCTGGAGTTTTGAGAGCTGGAGCCGAGCTGGAGCAGCAGGATGAGTGCTATGGGGGAATGGTGGGGTGTGGTGCTGGAAGGCACCTGAGCCCTTGGGGCTCGTAGGCCACAGTCGTGCCCTGAAATGGACAATAAACACATTGTTGATAAAATTTACAGGTGAGACTCGGCTGGGCTGAGCTGGGATGAGCTGCACACAACCCCAACAGCAAAAGACTGAGGGCAATGCAGGGCAATACAACCAAGAGAAACATGCCTGAGAGAGAGCACAGCTGGAACATCCAGGACATGAGGGAGTGACAGGGAGAAAGCAGGAGGATCTGGATGGGAGACATAAAAAAGATTTCAGACAGAAAATTTGGGACAAGTCTGCAATGACGGATGGAAAGCAAAGATCGTTTCCAGCTCTGCTGTTGTTTCAGTCCACGGGACCAAGGCAGATCTCAGTTTGGTGCTGAGTCCTGCAGAGCCTGCCCATACTCTGGACTGCCCCAGATCTGCCACAAGGGACCCAAGGGGACCCACAGCAGGTCCCTGGAGGGGGTGTGAGCTCCCCACTGCCCTGGCACCCCAGCACAGCCAGGGCAACCCCTGTGCCATGCCCAGCCCCATCCAGCAGTGCCAGACCTACCCTGGACACTGATTGCAGTTGCTACATGATCATCTTTTTATTTAAAACACAAAAATATCCACAAAGAGCCAGCAGTGTGTCTTCTCAATTTAACATCTGGAACATAAATAAAAGATGGACACAGAACAGGATTTCTTTGGAGAGTAGGAAACAAAGTGCCTTGCCCCTAACTTATTTTAGCGTTTCTCTGTAATGTGATTTCCAGTTCCTTTGGTTATCAGGAACCCCCATTGTTTTCCCGCTGAAGAGGCGATTTCAATGCCCAGCGCACTGCGGTCCATGTTTGGGATTCTGGGGTAGTTTTTTGATATCCACTAATTTCTCCATGCTGAGGCAAATTTGTCACACGCATGGGTCTGTTTGATTTCATTAAACAGAATATTTAAGCATAAAAATTGTTTAATCGCCTTGTGTCATTATGAGATGAATTTCATTTTGCATACATTTGCATATTTCATCAAAATTAAGGCTGCTAATATGCAAATGAGAGCCAGGTTGCGGCTGAGGTGTTTATTGTAATAGCTGCAGGCTGTTCCACTTGAAAAGCTTCTGGGCGGCGCAGTGGAGGGGATGCAGAGACCCCTCTGAGCGCCTTTTAGAATCAATTTGTTGGTATTTCTCCCTCTAATGTCCCCCAAAATTGCCCGGGTTTGGCATGAGCAGCCAGGAGCTGGGATGGGCACCCAGAGCCAGCAATGAATACTTGGGGTCTGGGAGGAGCACCTGGGCTCCCATCCCAGAGCCCTGTCCCTCCCAGTTGGGAAGTCTCTCCCTCTTCCCTTCACTGCAGCAAGAGCCATTGCAAAAATGACCCCAACTCCATCCCCGTGGTAGGAAGACTCCCCCAGTGCCACTCCCAGGAAGGTCCCTGGGGCTGGGAAAACTCCCAGAAATGTTTTCTTCCTCCCCAAAGGCTGGGGAATGAGGCACCTCCCTACTCTCATTGAACACAGTGAAGGTCAAGCACCAAGTTCCTTCAGACCCATTTGAGAGGCTCAGACAGACAAATCATGAAAATCAATCCACAGTGGGTAATTAATGCAGCCTTCATTAGCACGCAGCAGCTGAACGATCCGCATCCAGTGTTCTGAGCTTCGCAGCAGCCCAATAAATCGGGACGGATCCCGCTCTCCCAGCACCGGGCACTGCCTCACTTTTCTTTCCTGATCGATGCAAAGGCCTCCCCAGCCCTGGCATCATCAGCACTTTCACTGCTCGGAAGGTGAAGCTCCAGAAATTGTATATGATGTGGCATCAGGCCTCTATATTTCATTTTTAAAATCTATTCTTTGCTTGCTTTTTGTCAGAGATTTTATGATTTTAACCCATTCCAGAGCCCTGTTTTTGTAAAGAGCTACCCTGTGCCTTGGGCAAATGTTGGACTGTTGATGCTGCAGGAGCAACACGCAAAGCCCTTGATAAGTGATCAGCTCCTTCAAGTAGAGTTTAGCAATTAAACCAAAAAGAAGCAGCGAGCACCGCAGCCAGCCATCCATCCATCCATCTGTTCGTCCATCCGTCCCTCCGTCCCTCCATCCCTCCAGGAAACACAGAGCCCATCCTGCTGACTCAGCCCCCAGCTCAGGGCAAGCTCCTGCCTGGCCGCGGACAATGTGAGCAGCAAAAAGGAAAGAGCTTGTGGCAAATTTTAAAGCTTTTGGAATTTGCATTTAAAGCACAAGGGGCTTTTTCAGAGCATATTAGCCAAATCAAAAATTATATCATCACTTCTCCAAAGAAAACTTGAGCAGTGTCTTTGCTTTCCTGCTCAGAGATAAGCCCTGCCTGGATATTAAGCAGGGGTATTCCGAGGTTTTTAGGGGGATTTTTGTGAATGTTAGCCCTGAATGGCCACTCTACAGCGATTTAAAAGGGAAGGTAACCCTGCACTCCCACAGCACAAGAGCAAAGGAATGCAAATCCCAGGGCTGCTCCCAGCGTGTCTCCTCACACGAGGAAGGAGAATGGGACCACCTTAAGCCTGGCTGAGAGACTGAGGCGCAAAGGTATTTGTTTAAAAAAAAGTGTAGTGATTGCAGAGAAAAGAGAAACCTGAGAGCTCCTTCCCCAGCAGTCAGACAGGGTCACCAAAACCAGACTAAATAGTCTGACTGAGGGCAAAGCGCGGGGCTGACTGAAAACTGATCCTCGGGATGGAGGAGCAGCCACAATCGCCGGGGCAGGAGGAATGGGTGGGAAAGCAGAGCCACTGGGGGGACTGCGGTGTGACAGAGCCACCAGAGAGGGGCTGGAGGGACCAGAGAGTGGCTGAAGAGACAGTAGTGCGACAGAGCCAGTGAGGAGTGGCCGGAGGCAAGGACAAACTCAAATCCCTCTCCAGAGGGAGAGGAACAACTTAGAGAAAGCTCAAAACTCATCCTTGTTTCAGAGACCTGAGGATCTAGGAACACCTGAGAACTGACTGCAATAGAACCAGACTGAGGTCCATGTTCTCCTCATGCTCACAACTTCCCAGTACGTCACTAAAAATTAGTGTTCTTTCCCAAAAGGGTCAGCTCACTCCTCACTCTCAGTCTAGGAGGACCTTTCCCAGTGGTCTCAGGGAGCAGCTGCAGAGGAGCTCCCAAGGAGCAGAGATTTCACTCTCTCTACAACTGGGAACCATCCCCACTAACAGTCGCACACCAGCATCTCCCAGAATGCACAAATTTCTTGGTTTGTTTCAGTAAAGGACTAAAATCATATTTATTCCTTGCCCAGAAGCCACCTCCCTACAACAAAGCCAACCCAGACAATATTTACCCAAACTCAGCTTCCTGCAGGGCTGAGACCTCCTCCCCCAAGTCATGCTTCACCTGCCTCAGGTTCCCACCTGTGAGGAGTAGGACTGCAGGAACAAGCCCCCCACAACCTTTAAAGGCCAGCTGTGAGCCCTGTATCCACCTGCAGCACTTGGCTGCCAGGCTGGGGGGTTCTCTTGGCAGTTTGGGGGCTCTTGAGGGCTCCCTGCCATGCCCTGCCCAGTGCTGGACCATGACAGTCTGTGCCATTGCCAGTGTCACCATCTTCTGAAGACATTTGCTCTCTCTGTGTCTTTGTATCTTTCTGCCCTTCAGGGTTTGGGAGTTTTTTTGTTTGCTTTGGGTTTGGGTGGAAGGG
>VYZT01044832.1:448825-465857 GCA_013400735.1 Pomatostomus ruficeps
TTTCGTTTTGCTCTTCTGAATTTTCTTACCCATTTTCTACTCTTTAGTTGGTTTCTTCCCTTTTTTGAGAAGAGCTTCAGGAGCTGAAGGGCAACCCCTGGGTGCCTCCGTGCCCACGGCTGGGACAGGGGAGCACACAGGGTTACAGAACCAGCAGCAGATGACTGAGTAAACACAAGGCGCTGCCAGAGATCAGGCAAGCAAGAAACACACGGTCAATTCTTTTAACTTATGACTGCACTTAATTACTGCCTTTCCTCCCTTCATAGGCTACATATGGAATTAATAATAATGCTGAATCAGATATGGTCTCTTACAGAATCATGGAATCGTTTGGGTTGGAAAAGACATCCAAGATCATAAAGTCCAACCATTCCCCCAGCGCTGCCAAGGCCACCACTGACCCAATTCCCCCAAGTGCCACATCCACGTGTCTCTTAAATCCCACCAGGGATGGTGACCCCACGCTGCCCGGGGCAGCCTGTGCCAAGGCTGGGCAGCCCTTCAGGGTAAGGAGCTACTCAAGGCTATTTGCTCTCACCATGATGCTTCTTCCAACCCCACCTGGCTGCCCCCTCCTGTCAGGGAGTTCTGCAGAGCCAGAAGGTCCCCCCTGAGCCTCCTTTTCTCCAGGCTGATCCCCCTTCTCCCTCAGCCACTCCTCATATGACACTCTAGACCCTTCCCCAGCTCCATAACATTTCACTGTGATTGCACTTCTTTCCATTGGTTACTCCAGGCTTTACCTGGGCACAGCAGTGGGTGCAGCGCTCAGGGACACCTTAGCAGCAGGAAAATGTGATTCCAAAAGCCCAAATTATGTGCTAGGCTATGTCTGACTGTTTACCTGTGATGTTTGCCAACTGCTATCTCATTAGCTGTACAGGAAATATAATTGATATTTCTGCAGAGACGTGACACTTGTGCCTTTGCTGAAACGGGAAGGGTTTCTCAGGGCTTCACATCACTCCTGTTCGCTGCTTCCCATAAGTGATACTGCCTCGTTTTGGGAAGGATTCCAAGAAATAAGAGCTTACCAGAGAGGCCTCTTGAAAGTATGGGCAGCTTTATGTCAGCCTGGGAGCTCCCTCAGACACAAATCTTCTGGAGGAAAGAGTGGATTCTCTGCTGTTTGCAAAAGGGCCACAAATGGGAAATAAAATGTTTGTGCAGCTCTTTAATGTGAAAAACATCCATTTTGGAGCAGATTCTGTGTCTAGTCTGGGTGAGACGGAGCAGGCAGCCTGCAAGGGGCTGCAGAAGGAGATGAGGGCTGTTTTCAGAGATCCCTGCAGCCCTGGCCACTGAGTCAGGACAGCGACTGGTCTGAGCCTTGATAACTGGGATGCCCTCAGCCAGGGAAGCAGTGCAGGGCACATGTCCACATCTGGTCCCAGATGTGCAGTCTCTGGGGGCCTGTGTGATGCAGGGGGGATGCAGAAGCCTGACCCTCTCCCACTTCTCCCTCTCACCCAGTGAGAAGCAGTGCAAGGCAATTTAAATTCCTCTGGGGATCACAGCTACTTACCGCCAACCTGAAACCTCCCTCCAGGCACTCTCACTGCTTCCCTCTTGTCATCAAAAGGTATTTTTACCACTTGCAAACTTTCTCCTCCCCACACCCGGTGTCCTCCAGCAAAGGGGCAAACGCCGCTTCCCTCTGGAGGTGGCCCAGGGCTGGAGGTGTCCCCATGGTACTGGGGTGAAGGGGCACCACGGCTGGGTGAGCTCTACCACCAGTGAGGACACATGGGGCTGCACGGCAGAGCTGGCCAGAGAGAACACAAGCGGGATTTCTGTCAGCAGAAGGGAGATTGTTCGGGGCAGAGCAGCCTGTCCCGAGCCCGAGCTAAGCGGGTATTTCTGTACCTGTCTGTAAGAGCAGCTTTCCCCTCGGGACACGTCACAAACCTGTAGGAGAGAAGAATTTCTGGTTTGGTGGTTTTGTGTCCTCATGCATTTCTGCTCTGTATTTTGAGAAAATACTGGGCATTGCTAAAAGGAGGAATTGTGTGCAGAGCATTCCGTGTGCTGGGAACGCTGTGACAAATGGCTCTGCTGCCGTGGCTGCTCCCTGTTCTCCCCTTCCACTCATCTGATGGTTTCTGGTGTTATTTCTTGCCATAAAGCCTCATCACCTCTCTTTTGAGATTTGCATGGAGTTCATACATAACAAGGCTTTTTTTTCCCTGGGATGAAATCTCTTGAAATCAGATCCATGAACACATCTAAACAGGCACACTAACAGGAAACTCGGAGATATGGAAATGTAAATGAGTCCCCAATCAATAAAGGTAATTATAGTGAGAGATAGACTGACATACAGTATCTTGAGGCTTTTTTCCTTGTCTTCCAAGGGGCTCCCCAGAGGCACCACAGACACTGGTGAACGTCTTTCCAAGGCTTACTATGGTTGGGGAGAATTGTTCCCTGGAACAGTCTCAGGAATGATGCTGCCAAGCCCACAATGTGCCCACTGCCACTAGAGCCAAACCTCTCCAGCAGGCTGGGGGCAAGGAATCTGAGTGCAGTCCTTGCCAAGGGATTTTCAATTCTGTAGTTCAATTTCTCTTTGACATCCTTTTTTTTTTTTTTTCCCCAGTAATTATAGGCAGTGTGATGAAGAGATCAGCAGTATTTAACTTGCTTTTTACCTTTTAAAAGACATCACCAATTTTGCCCGATTAGCCGTGGGTTTTAGCAGTTCTAAATACAAACTGCTGCCAAGTTTAGCAGAACCCAGAAGGAGAGAGAGGTTGGTCCCCTCCCCAGCCATTGGCTGTCAGTGACCACCTGCGTGTTTCCTTAAGGGCTGAGAGGACAGATCACCCAGGATTTTCTGCTGTGGCCAGTTGGTCAGCAGGGAAGTGGAGGAAGTGCAGAAAAGCCTGAAATAGGAACACTGGAGAGGAATCAAACACACAGCAGCTTTGAGTCAAGAGCTCTCTGAGTTGGGTCACCACATCCCTCCAGCCTGTTCTCCGTGTCCAAAGGGGCTCCCGTTGGATGCAGCCCCTCTGGCTGATGGCACTCAGGGGTCAGTTAGGAACCACCATACCCTGGTCCTGTCTGAGCACAGCCCAGATGTGGCTTTTCTCCTGGGTCTTGACGAATTTGCTCCCAAGCCTGGCTGTGTTTCCAGAGCTTCATCCCTCATGCACAAACCTCACTTCCTGCCTAGAGCTCGTCTGGATCATCTTTATTTGAGAGAGGAACTTCCAAACTTCCTCAAGAAAGTTAATTGTGTTTGAACCAGGGAAATAATTTCTAGTGCAAAGCTCCAAGGAAGACCTTTAAAATTTTCCTGCTTGAACCTCTGTCCCTTGCATGAGGCATGATGGACACCTACGAGGTCATCTCCCCATCTGCTTTCAGCTCCTGCAGAAGACACGTCTGACAACTTTGACGCAACCCCAAACCCAATGCATCCCTTCCTCCACGGCAGTATTTTAAATGTATATATCTGCACTTGGAGAGGAGCAAAGCCGGGAAGATGGCGGCTAAGGTCATGCCATTACGGGTGGTTAAGGTCACACCATCTGACACATGTCAGATGAAAGCTCGAGCAAGAATATTCAGCCAACTGCTCAGAGCAATTTTTCGTCCTGTGGAGGGAACAGCGCTCTTCCTGTGGAGCAGCTCCATGCGGTGAGTGAGCCCACCCCTCCCGTTTTATGGGGCAGGAAATGTGCTTCCTGCAGCGCCAGAATAACCAGGCACCTCTAACAAACGTGGCACACGGGAAACGCCAGACTTTCTCCCTTTCTTCCCTCTCACAATCCTATTTAACGGAGCAAGAGCGGGATATGGCTTCTACCCATCCTCCTTTGCTTTGTGTTCTCCCTGGGATGGGAGGGGGCTCTCGAAGCTGCTCTGGAGCAGGACAGACCTTGCTGTAAGGGACCAGGCTCGGTGTTGCTCGGGGTCAGCCTGGTGTCCCGGCACTGGCAGTTTGCACTCTGGGGGTGCGGGCGGGGCCGGCTCAGCCCGGCAGGGTCCCCGCCCCGATGTGTTCGTGCCACGCCGATAGCAGCCGATAGCCCGGAGCGCTCCCGGCACCAGCACCAGGCTCGCACTATTTGCCGCTCCGAAGTACAGATGGCTCCGGGGTGGCTTTTCTTGGCACCTCCCTGCGAAGCCTAGAGAGGGCATCTGCTGAAAACAACTGCTTTGGGATCGCGGCGGCCCGGCCCGCTCCCTCCCGGCGCTCCCATCTGGATGCCGCTGACCCCGCGGCCGCGGGCGCTGGGTTAAACGCGCGAGCTGCAGTTCCGCACCTCCGACAGCTCCAGGCAACGAATGGATTTCATGCGCAGCCCTCCTGTACCTCTCCTTGATGTTCTGAGGCAATGAGAAAGAAGTGTTAAATTTGTTCTTGGCTACTTTTCCTTGCAACTCCCAAAGGCACCGGTTACAAACTGAATCAGTTATCAGCTAGTTAGGCTGGCAGTTCCCGAAGGTACCGCATGAATACTGATAGGGACCCATGCATTATTCAGTGCGAAGAGCAGAGGAAAATGAGCAACACGTCCAAAACAAGAACAGCAGTGGCAGTAAGGGAATAATTAGCGAGCTGTCACTTGTCCCTGTCAGTATTCCCTCCCTTAACACATAAGGGAAAATAATAAAAAAGGGTAAGATCATCTTGCAAGCTCTGCTCTTAAATATGCAGCTGGTAGGTTAAAATACAATGATAAAGGGGAGAGGATAGAGAGCTCTGATACAGTTTTCAAAAGATATGGCCTCCATTTCCATGGAGACTGTGGGGTTTTTTTATTTTTTTTAATCCCACAGGCACTGGGTTATACAATAAGTCCCTGCCTTAAATATCAGCCCATGTGCAACAGCATGAAAGGGACGCGGGTCTAACACGGGAGTTTATCCCAAGGAAAATATTTAGGATTTTTCCCCCCTCCCTTTGTACAAAACACTACTGATGTCGATGTATGTTAGAGAAACCAGGTTGGCTGAAATTGGCTTTGCTGAAAGTGTCTGCAGCTCCAATGCAGAGCGTGAGAGCGGCGGAATCCTGCAGCCGGGGTGATGTTCCCGGTGCTGCTCCGTCATCCCAGCCCCTTCCCCTCTCCGGAGAGGCTGGGGTCACTGGGAGGCAGCCGGAACCGCAGACTGGAGAGCTCAAATCAAGTTAATCTGGAGTAAATTTTTAACTAATTAAGCAGTTTGTGGGCTGATGAGAACAAAGTCATTGTGCTGCAATCTCCAAGCAGCTTCCAAAGCTGCTCAGGAGGACGCAGCCGCGGCACCGGTGCCCACGGGAGCAAGTGCCCGCTGTCAGCAGCGCTCTGCCCGCGGTGCCAGGGAAGGGTGCCGCACATCCTGCGGGATCCAGGTCCTGCTGGGACCCCTCAGGCTCTCGCTAGGACAACAGTGAGCGCTGCCGCGCAGTCGGGCTCCGTCCCCGCAGAGCTGCGCGCGTCCATCTGCCTCCACGACAGCCCCTCCGTCTTCGCCTGCAGCAGCCCTCAGAGAGCCCCGCGCTGCCAGGCTCCTTCCGAGCAGGGAAGGGATTTGTGCAACGCGCAGAGATGCTGTATTCCCAGCAATGCTAGCACTGACTTCCCTAAAATATCCTGACATGGATCCCTCCAAACAATCTGCTACATCACGGCGAAGCTGCAGCCGAGCGGAACGGGGAAGCGAGCGCGTCTCTGAGCATGTGGCCCACCACGGCTCCAAAAATGTCGGGATTCGCCAGCAGATTTCAACCCTCTCACACAGGGAATGGCCACGGAGATCATCGCCAGCGACTGCAGTGTTTAGCAAAGCCATTAGTTAGCCCGGCTAATTTCGGAGCCCTGCAACACACGTCACTGAGGACCCACTTCCCCTGTTGTCTGCCCTGACTTCTTAAAAGGGAATTCTGGAGAGCCCGCCGGCAGCAGCAGGTCCTGCAGGGAGCGGGATGGAGGGACAACTCCTGGCCAGGGGTACTGGGTTGGGGTGCTGTGGGAGGGACCGGGGAGCTGCCTCTGACAACGACGTTAACCCAAAACAACCGGAAAGAAAACAAGGAAAGGCTGGGAAAGCTAATCAGGAGTGCAAATGGCGCCTGTCCAGCTCCTCAAAAGTCAGGAGAGGTTCTTCAGCAACGCTCTTCCCACACTGGGAGGATGTCTCCTTCCAAGTCCCATTTTTTCCCCCCAAAATACATTTCATTGTTTTTCCCTGTTCCTGCCTGGCAGCCCGTGGGATAACAGCTCTCCGTATATAGTCTCACACTATAAAAATGCACACAAAGTGAAGCATTTTCATGTCAGGTTTTCCTAATCCCTTTCTAGCTCCTGACTAATCCTGCCCAGCCCAGCCCCTGCCGTGCCACAGCTCCCTCTGTGATTGTGCCACAGATTCGCACAGATGACTCTGTTTGATTGGCACTCGATGGCAAACACAGTCCCCTATTGAACCCTGCTTCCAGCTCAAATCCATGGGAAGGTTTTTCCTCATCAGACGTCTTTCTGGCTGTCCTTAAGCCACTGCCGAGGTGGCCATTTTCCTTATCCATCACATGCGCTCTGCGTCGTTCCAGGTCTTTGATGAATGATTCTCTGGATAATGTATTTCATCCCACCAAGCCCGTGTATGTACTGGGAAGAGAAAACTGGAGAGATTTCACATCAACTAAACAAGTATCTTTGGTGTCAAGTGTCTGTGTTTTTGCATAAGCACCCACCAGTTTTTCTCGGTCTCCCTCTGAATGAGATCCCCGCACGGATGAATATTCATGAGAATTAAATGGGAGAGCTGTGATTTTCAGCAAAGGAAACTTTCCTGCCGGAGGAGGAGTGTACTTCTGCGAATGCTTCTCGAGTGTGTGCTCATCCCCAGGTGACACCTTCTACTCTCCTGGGACAGGGTTAGGGAAGCCACTTGCTGCTGGCACAGAGCCTGGCACGGAGCCACAGCCCATCCCAGTGCTCCTCAGCAAGGCAAGAGGTGCAGTGCTGTGCTGGCCCCTGACCTCCATGGAGCCATTTGACCTCAAACCAACCCGAATTCAGACGGATTATTTTTAATGTACAGTTGCAGGACAGACCCCAGGCTCCAAAATCTAATGGTAAGAGAGTTTTCTGCCTTGCTCTCAGTTGGACTTGGATGCTCAGCCCACTCCAGTCGATGCCATCCGTTTTCCCTCCTGTATCTCCCCGTGGCTGGAGCTGCACAGACGGCAGGGCCGGCACTGCTGGCGGTGTCGTTACTGCTGTCACACGCCTGTCACTGACAGGCGGTGGGAGCACCGGGAGCCTGATGTTCCACCACTCCTTGCCCAGCTCTCCACATCTCCGCTTGGAATTGCAGGACCTTTGTTTTCCAGCTGCGGCTGCAGTTGTGGTTTGATTGCAGGAGGATGTGCGATTTAGCCGGTGGAGAGTGAATAATTTGGCACGGAGCTTTCCTTGTTATTCCGTCGAGCAGTCTGCATGTCAATCGATGGGGTAACAATTATGATCAATGTCAACAGGAAAAAACAAACCCCCACCACTCAGCAAGCACGACTGTGCACAGGCACAAAGCGGCCTCGCTGCTGCCTTGCTGTGGCTGCCACAGCCGGTTCCCTGCCTGGGGGGAGCACCCGGTGCCCCCAGGGGAGGGATGGGGCAAGATCACAGACCCAGATCCTCCTCGGCCAGGCCCTTCCTGATGCCTTGGAATTGGATTGTTGAGATGCAGGATTTGGAGTTTTCCAAATCGTGCTGCGTGTGCTCCCGGGCAGAGGCTGGGCGAGCTCCAGGGCCGGGGAGCATCGGGCAGCAGCTCGTCCTATGGCAGCACCGGAGCAGTCGGTCCTTAACCGACAAAGCCACTGTGACTCCTCCAAAGAAACTGAGCTGTGACCTGCTCTGCCTTTTCACACTTGAGCTCCAGAGCCTGAGACAGGGCCAGTGTGTCAACAGGCTGGAAAACCTGTGGGGCACATGGTCCTGGCAAGGGAAAGGTACCAGAAGGGCTGCTCAGGTGGCCCCAGTTCAGCAACACTGAGCCCAGGCTGGTACGGGTGTCTGGCTTTTGAATGTCGGCTCCACGACCTCTCTGCAGGTGCCTGCAGTGGCTGAATCCCTTCCCAGCTCCTCCGAGATGCCCTGGTGACCATGGCAGTGTTGGCAGAGTGAGTCCTTCAGCTGCAGCGATAGGGGGGCTGCGGCGCCGTGCCCAGCCAGGCTGGCATTCCCAACGGGAGCGTGCCTGGCATGGGCTGGCAGCACCTCCCGTCATTAATGCAGCTCAGCCACACCTGAGGTGCCACTTGGGTAAGATGCAAGAGCATTCCAGAGGAATGCTTGATGCCCTCTGTCACTCATTGCCAGGGATAACGCTCCTCGCTGCTGTCACACCGCGCGTGTAGGATGTTGAATTAAACAGTGGGTCTTTTGATGCTGCTGAAGGAACTGTTGCATTAATTATCCATAGAATTTGCACATGCAGCTTACAGAGTGGAAAAGGCGCATTTCCCCCAGACTGCTGCACATTTGAATCTCAGCCCCCTCCCTCTGAATCGCCCCTCGCTGCTCTGGGCCTTTCCGAAGGCGCTGTGCCGGCGCTCTTGGATTGTTTATTGATAAACCCAGCCTTGGAAGGGTGAGGTGTTTGCCAGGGGTTATTTTTGCTACCACGTTAGTTAAGGCTGAGAGTATTTTTTTACATGCCAATGAATAATTTACCTGCCATTAAAAAACTTACTTGGAAACAATCCTCAGCATGGGCTGGCGTTACCTGGTCCTCGTGGATGCAGTGGGAACGTACCGGATGCAGGAGCCCAGGTGTGCAGCAGGTACCCTGGAAAGCTGCCATGGAAGGAAGGTCCTAAATGGCTGCATAAAATAAAATGTCCCCAGCACCGGTTTCCACGAGCTCTGGCTGCATCTCCAAATTTATAGCTTAGAAAAAAAGAATAATTGCGAGACCACATTTTTCACTTGTGCTTTTCCTGAGATCTCTATTTTCCCCTTGGATTCTCCACACCTCCTGATTATTTATAGCATACCAGAACTCCAGCCTTATAAAATACCATGCATGACTTCTCCTTGCACTCAGTGCTCGGGGAGACCAGGCACTATTGGTAAAAGATTTAACTCATTAATAGAGAGAAGCTGGAACAAAGCTCCGTAATTCAGTATTGGCTTCCCCAGCCTGATGGTGTTTATTTAGAAAGCAGCAAAGACACAGGCATGTGGGGCTATAAATCAGTAGAAAATCAAATGCTAACATGTAAATAAATTGCAAATCAGCTGAGAAATTGGTTTCATTTTGAGACGATAAAGCATATTTCTCCTGTACTTATTTTATAAGGTGCCCCTTAAGAATTGTAATATTTCTGTGTGGTAATGATAAACATTAGTGAGTTGCTTTAGAAATGAAAAAATGGCAACCCTGTGGGGATTTGAAAAACATATGCACTTCAAATTTGAAAATCCAATTTAACTGTCCATTATATGGAGAATAAAAAAAGGTAAGGATAGGATAATTTTGCAGTTACACAGCATTTGACTAAATCTGATTCAGGGATGACAGCTACACTTTAAAAGCTACATGTCTGAATGTAAGGAGACAGCAAATCATTTATTTATGATTGTAATCTAGCTCCTGTCTAACAAGTTAACAACTGTGCAGAGTGCTCCCTGAGTGGAGGCAGCCTGTGTAGGCTTGTCAGTTAGCACTTTTAAAAACACTTTTCATAGAATTTTGGTTAAAAAAAAATAAAATAAAATAAAAGAGACAAAAGAGAGTCCCTGTCAGATTTACCAAAACAAGCAGATGTTAAAATTGCAAAAGTTTGAAGAAACAAATCCTGTTCTTAATTCTATGCAAAGCACCTTGTGCAGAAGGTACATGACAACCAGAGAGGCCGATGCAGGGATCTGGTTGTTTGTGCCTCCTGAGCATGGCAACAACCTTGGGTTTCATTGGAAGTGTCAGTTCTTTGATACCAAAAGCTTGGCTCCTGCATCCATGTCTGTGGCATTTTGCAGGTTTTGATGCCCATAACTCTCTCTGCCCCCCGTTCCCACATGCCCTGCCCTGGTTCCAGCTGTGCCTCGGAGCAGGCGCAGCTGCCCAAGCACAGCAAGCTCAAAGCTGTGGGCTTGTGGCTGTACCTGTTCAAAGTGAAGTGTTGATGCCAGAGTTTTAAGGCAATCAAATCACCTGGACAGTTATGAAGAACAGGGGATGGGGAGTATTTGCCCAGCAGCTCGAATGGGATACAAGTAATTTAATTCTGATATTATATATTCTTTCATTTTAAATCATTGTATCCCAGGCTGGTT
The DNA here is from genome assembly GCA_013400735.1 of Pomatostomus ruficeps. Taxonomy (NCBI): domain Eukaryota; kingdom Metazoa; phylum Chordata; class Aves; order Passeriformes; family Timaliidae; genus Pomatostomus; species Pomatostomus ruficeps. The sequence continues at coordinate 459,109 of VYZT01044832.1, forward strand.
TGGGTTGGAAGGGACCATAAAGCTCACCTCGTTCCACGCCCTATCATGGGCGGGGACACGTCCCCCCCCCAAATTGCTCCAAGCCCCATTCAACCTGGCCTTGAACACTTCCAGGGATGGGGAATTGTTCTTAGTATGAAAGTCTGGAGGGTGATTAATGCAACCAGTTTTTATGAAGAGTGACAGTGAAGAGATGGTGGAGCTGCTGTGCATGGCCCCAGTGCCCACATCAGACACTTGTGGGACTATCTACCAGCTGGAGAACTGGGACAAACAGGGGACAAGCTGGTGTGGTGTTGGAGGGCTGGGCAGGGGCAGATTAAATTCGAGGCAGACAAATGTAAAATCTTGAGTTCTGGGAGGGCTGTAGAACTGGAAATCTCATCTTCATGATCACGGAGGACTCTGTGCTGAGGGCCAGCACCCAGGAGGGAAAATTGAAGGCTGCAATAAATAACTCTGTGGAAACACTAGTTCTACATCCAGTAGTTCCCAACCAAGTATTGGGAATTATTAGGAGGAAAGTAGGGATTGAAGAAAGAGCTGTGGTGTTACTGACCTCTGTGTGGCAGCCCTACCCTGAACCCTACATTGTTCTGTTCCCAATCCGTGACACAAAACCGGCAATAGATGTGAGAAGGGTCCAGAGAGGGGCTCAGGGATGAGTGAGGATAAAGTCAGGATTCCCTGGGGTGAGGCTTTTCAGCCTGAGAAGGGACACAAGAGAAATCTGTAAACCCAGGACGGGAACAAGGATTAGCTGCTGGGTCGAGGGGTGTGAGGGTGCTGGCAGAGGTTGAACCCAGCAGGAAGGAGGCTGCTCCCAGGTGTGTGGTTAAAGAGGAGAGATCTCTCACCAAGGCTGTGCAAGGTAAAATTTACATGGGTTCAAAAAGTTACCGGACAAATTAATGTCAGAAAAATCCATCATACGTCCATACACAGACATTATTTCTGGCTTTGAAGGATCTTGAGCCATAAATTGCTGGAGGTTAATAGAGTGTTTGATGAAGTATCATTGTTCGCTTGCTCTGTGCTTGTGCTCTCCAGTGGGTGTTCGCCGTTGCCCTGGGATGAGCCACTATGGCTATTTTTATGCTCTTAACATGTTCTTTTACCAGTTGGAGATGGATCTAATGTTCAACATAAATTAAACCTTCTCATTAGATGTGACTTGCCTCGGCCTCCTTGCAGCCTGTGGCTCCCACTAGTTTCAGCGAGGTCTAGACTGTATCTGTTGCACTCCAATGCCAGCACATCCCCAGAGGTGCCATTGTCCTGCTCCCCCGGGCTGTCCCTGCTCCGAGTGGTGACAGCAGCACTTCCAGCACCTGCAGCCCTCTCCAGCCACTGTGTCACCTCGCCAAGGTGTCAGTGCACTGGCAGGCTGCACCCTTCCCCTCGACGGGGACAAGCCCTGCAGTGCTCCCGGTCCTGCAGAGCTGTCCCGCAGGTGCAGGGGGGTGCGGGAGGGGTCCCAGAGGTGGGGGGGNAGGGGGGGCGAGCGGGGGCGGGCAGCAGCAGGAGCCGGTTTGTTTATTGTGCGTGAGAATCACAAGCGACTAAAGCGAAGGGAGAAAGTTTGAGCTGGTGGTTGTCAGATAGTATCACCCTCACACCCGCCGGGAATGCTAATGAGTGTCAGCAAACACAGGGAGTCTCTGCCTGTTTATTTACCCGCGATTGGGTCAGTGGCTCAAAATACACAGTTTTGCTTTTGCAGATAAAATAATTCTTTTCTGATAGAAAAGGCTGGGTTTGTAATTCAGGATTTTCTCGGTTTTGATGTGGGGGGAAAAATGGAACAGTGGAGCCTCGGTGGTTCAGGGGAAGCTCGGCTGCTTTTAAATGGTATTCTGCCGATAAGATACTTAAAATACACTTTGGAAATAGCCATCAGCAGGGTGATTTGGGAAAACCGGCAGTGGAAGAGTCAGGGCTGTTCGCTCCATTCTCACTGGCCACCCTCTGAACTGATTATTCTCCTATTGAAAAGGAATGCCAGGAGTATTATTTAAATGAGATTAAAAGTAGAAGTGGTTTAGATAGTGTAGGAGTGTGCCCCACTCTTTTCTCTTTAAGAGAGAGAGAGAGGGAAATTTCAGAAATCCGTGTTTAATTAGGATTGTTGAGGTCTGGGGTAATCGCAGTTCCCCCACCCCATGTCTTCACGCTTTCAGTGTTTGAAAAGAAAAAAAAAAAGAGAAGTGTTATTATTGTGTTTTTGAACACAAACCATTGGTTGCTCTCGTGTCACCGTGTGGAGGGGACATGTCCCCGTTGGTGATCACACAGCGGAGTGGCTGGAGATGTCCCCGTGGCTGAGTGACAGCCCGGCTCAGGGAACAGCCCCTCTGGCAGCCGCGGGCTTGGCCAGGCTGGGCTCGGCAGCAGAGCCAGGAGGCCGTGGAGAACGGCACTGTTAGAGCAGGCAGCAATCTGTGGGGTCTCCAGAACCTTATCATCCATGCGAGTCAACAACTGTGCTAAATTGAAATTGTAGAGTTGATTAAACGACGTATTTAAGGCCCCATAAAAGAAAGCAAAGCCAGGCAGGGAGGGAGCGGCGCGCGGGGGGCGGCGGGTGGGGAGGGTTTATCTCACCACGAGCAGCAGGCTCAGCCACTGATCTAATCAAATTATTCAGCATTAAAAAACTGCCAAGGCATTCCAGTGCTGCAGCTTCCAGAGGCCCAGCTGGGATCAAATGCTAATCAACATCTCCACGATATTTATTCCCACTGTCAGTCTGGTACGTGTTTGTTTTCCGAGCGCTGCATACTAAACTGAAAGATCAAGATGAATCGGTGGAGATGGGAGATGATGAGCAGCCAGGCTAAACACAGGGAAAAGCACCGGCTACTGGGGAACGGGGACGGAGGGAGAGGGAGGTGGCTGGAGGGAGATGCGCAGCAGCCCTGCTGGCAGTGGGGACGGTCACCCAGCCCCGCACGACGCAGCCAGGACGCGCCCACTGCTGCCGGGAGCACCGTGCTGGGCACCGCGGCCTCACACCCCTCACACCCAGCTGCTGCTGCACCAGAGCCCCTTTTGTCCTGGCAGCATCAGTGACTGGTCCTGGACCAGCATGTGGGGAGGACAGCGTCTGGTACATGGGATGGCCACACTGCGCGGTGCCCCTGGGGACCCTCGAAGGCTGCCTGCCGACCAGCAAGGTCCTCCTTAAGCACTAGCCACCGGAGCGCTGGGAGATTAATTAATTTCCTTTTTGTTTTTCAGAGTTTCATTTTTAAATTACAGTCTTCCCTCCTCTCTAATAAATACTCAACAATTAAAGCTTTTTTTTCCCTGACATGCGATTCCAACATCTCAGTGTCCCACCCTCCTGTCACCTTCCCTGCCATAAACAGATTCGTAAAAACTGCTTTTGACGCCCCAGCTGCCATTAGCCACTTAAAATCCCATAATTATCATCCTATCATGGGCCTGTTAACGAGCAGTAAAAATAAGGCCATTGAATATGGTAATTTATTCGTAAATTAGCCTAATGAGAATAGGTTTCAGACACTGTTTACTTTCTAGCTGCCTGTTTCGGTGCGGTGCAGGCAGCCTGCGCGGGGCTGCAGAGCCGGGTGGCAGCGCGGGAGCCTCAGCCTGGGTGGCAGACGCAGCTCCCGCGCTGGCGGGCAGAGCCCTGCTCCCATGCCAGCCCTGCTCCCACGCTGGCCTCCCTGCACAGCCTGCCCTGCCTCTCCTGCCATCAGGGCCAGTGCTGCCGGTGTGCCCAACACTGTGTTCCCACCACCAGTGTCCCCAGAGCTGTCCCACAGGGCCTGTCACAGGGCCGGTTTCTGCCGACCACCACGACCTGTCCCTGCATTTCAAGACTTGGGGAAAAACTCCATGACAAAAGTGAATAAATGCAGCAGAATGGTGCAGTGCCATCACCTCACTATGAAAAGCAGCAGGAGCTGGGCAGGGTGGTGGGAGGAGATGGTGGGAATACGCTGTTGTGTCCTTCCTCCTCCTCAGCCTCCCCATGGCTGAGAAGGACTGGATGTGTTGTTGTTAGCAGTTCCCACAGGGCTGTTTCTACAGCGGGACCCCACTTTTCGGTTTCTCTTGGGGAAGGTGTCATCACCTTTGCACATACATTAAAGATAAAGCCTCTTTGGTGGCCAAGCATCAGCCACAGCCACTGCCTGCTCCTCCAGATTGAAATGAAAGAAGGAAGAAGAGACCCAAAGTGACTCTGCTTTGAATTCAGCACTGACAGGTCTAAGCACTCCGGCACCTAGGCAGCTTATTTTTTCCAAGCTCTGTCTTTGCAAACAGCTATTCTCAGGCAGTGGAGTGGTAATAAACCCCTGAGTGAATGAGGATGAGAGGTCCTTTCAGGGAAGAGGTGAAGAGCTCTTGACTATGAGCCTTTCACCCTCTAGAGTATTTTCATTCCTGGGCTGGCTAAAAGCCAGGAAATAAATCTGCACGGCCGGAGCGTCTTGGCTGCGTCTCTGAGGAGTCAGCACCGGCAGCACCCTGGGCACTGGCACCCACCTCTGCTCCTGTGTCCCTCAGAGAGGCTCAGGGCGGCCCCTCTGCAGGTCTCTCTTGCTCAGCGAAGGACGGGCTGTACTGGGGCCCGGGAGCAGCCCCGTGCAGTGAGGAACTCCTGCAGGGGAAAGGTCGGGTGTGCACACAGCCCCCGGCCTGGGGGACAGTGAGACGGTGGTGCTGAGGGACCTGAACACCAAGGACACTTTACACTGCCCCTGAGGGCAGTGCTTCCTTCCCAAAAGAGCCCTTTCCTGGCCCAAAATGAGGACACTCAGAGACCAACTGCATGTGCAGTGACTCTGATGGGGACCGCAGAGCTGGAGGGGTCCCTGGGGCCCAGACACTCCCACATTGCCAGCCCCAGCTCCCACGTGCTGATGGGGACTATAAAAATCACATGCTCCAAGAACAGGGGCCCAATGCCATAGCAAAAACCCAGAATTCATCATTCTGTGGCAAGTTCTAACTGGTTTCCAGTGACCAGTTCCTGCACGGTACAGGAGGATGAGGTGATAACAAAGTCTCTGTTATGGTCCTGGCTGTGCTGCCCCTGAAGGCTCCTCTTGCCAGGCAGGGGCTCCCCTAACCACCCTCCATGGTGGCTGCACTCCTGCCTTTCCATTCCCTAATTTAATTACAGCTTGTTTCTTTACTAATTATAATGCTCAAATCAGAGCAGAGCTTAAGGCCACTGTTCAAAGGGAGGCTGGTGGCTGTCTCCTTTTTGCTAAGATAGGCCCATTATCATTTCCCTTCCTTCCGATGGAGATTATAAACACTTTGTGTCAAACCACTTCCCAGCAGTTCTCAGTGTGAAAACGATTGAGGTCAGGGGATGCACACAACGTACCCATCAACTCAAGTATATTCCTCAAACCCTGACATGCAGCGAGCAGTGGGGAGGTCACCTCTGTGAGAAACAAACCTTCCAGCCACCCAGCGAGTCCCAAATTGCAGTGTCGGGAAATAATCATGTGGAACACGCTGAAAATCACTCCCCAGGTAATAAACAGTTAACAACAGCAGCCACCTGCACCCAGCATCCACAGGAGGAGGATCACAAGAAAGAAGTTAACCTGTTAGTGGGTTGTAATGAAGGGGGCAGGTCCCACAGCTGGGCAGGAGGGATTCTCCAGCGTCTGACACTTGGGAGAGCTGGGGCTGGAGGAGTGGTGAGGGCACAAAGGGCACAGCAGGAGGAGCAGCAGGTGCCTGCTGGGCTAGAGAACCCCTGGGGATTCTCCCTGTCCCCTCGCCCTCATTGTGCGTCCTCCACTTTGCCATTTTTGTTTGAACAGATCAGATCAAGTATGAGACGCTCTTTTTGTGCTTCCCCACGGTTCCCACGTCTCCTCTCTGAGCACACACGGCTGCACTGGGATGGGGCAACAGCCTAGGGCTGTGGGCTGTGCAGTTCACCAGGAACAGGCAGAAAGAGCAGCTTTGGCTGTGGATTTTACAATGGCACCTTCCAAACTGCAGGGAAGTTGTGGGGGTTTAGAATACAACGAACAAAGGGGGAGCTGCTGAGGAGAGCCCTGGGTTCAGCCATGGCCAGAGCAGTGGGTGGTGATGTCCCAGCTGCTCCCCAGAAAGCCACTCCAGCCCATTCCCCTCCTGCTGTGATAGTGCTGGGGGCTGCAGGCAGCCAGGCCCGGCCCCTCGGGAAGGAATGGGGAAGGCTCTCCATAGGGAAGATGGGGAATCTCCGTTAGGAATGTGGGGGCTCTCCACGAGGAAGGTGGGGGCTCTGCTCCCCGCCTGCCGCCGGTGCTTTGTGGCGCCGATGTCCCCAGGGAGGAGCGGTGGCTGCGCAGCTCGGCGCCTGGCGGGGCTCCAGCCCAAATGAATGCAGGCAAATCCATGGATCTGAGAGCGTTTACTGATCACATATGGGCCCATTTGCAAGTTTGTAGCAGAAGTCGCATATTTTGTAGATTTGGGGGGTTGCTTTTCTGCTTCCAGGCAAATTTTTCATCTCTCCTATTCTCAGTCATTAAAACAGCTCTGGAAAAGGCAGGGAAGGACATTGTGTCCCTTTGTCACTCTGCACTGCCTGGTGTCCCATCACCTCGGGAAGTGGGATTTGTCCGAGCAGCCCCCTGGGGATTCAAACAATCCCCAACCACAGTTTGCTGAAGTTGTTTTGTTTGAAAACCAAGATTTCCCCCCTAATTCTACCGTGTTAAATGTCTGTGATTTCACCCATTCACAAAGCACATAGGGAAGGG
>VYZT01044832.1:466126-531162 GCA_013400735.1 Pomatostomus ruficeps
GAAGGGAAGGGAAGGGAAGGGAAGGGAAGGGAAGGGAAGGGAAGGGAAAGATGCTCTGTCCCCTCCCTCCTGCTCTGTCTCTCCTGGCAGTGGGTGGGCAGTTTCTGAAAAGCTGTTTGAAGAAAGTCTTGAGTCGCCCCTGCTCATTCCAGACTCTTGCCAAAATTAACAGATTTATGGCACAACGCTTAGTTTGAATCAACTTTTAAAAATGTAATTTACAAGAGACACATTTTTCTTTGCTCAGACACGTTATTTGCCCATTAATATGCACCACGATTTCAGACGCCTAATGACTGCTCCAGCCCCTCCTGCTCATAGCAAGCGTTGCTGCTGTTGTGATTAAGGGCAGTGCATCGCTCCGCAGTGCAAATATCCTGGAGCCATACAAAGGGCAATTAATTCTTAGAAGAGGGATCTGATCTGTGGATGTGAGGGGACCTGCTCCTGCCCCCCAAGCAGCACCGTGCCCCTGCAGCAGCTCAGGGCTTTCCCTCTGGGTTAAAATTCCACAGACCTTATTCTGACCAAAGGGTAAAAGCTCGGCCCTGTGTGCTGCCCCCCAGCCAGTCTGCCACGTTCCTCCCACTTGCTTCCTCACAAGCAGTCATCTGGGCAGGAGAACACACTGGAGAGGGCTGATAAATCCTTAACCTTTGGGGGTTTTTGAGGTCAGAGCAGGAGAAGGCTGTTGCCTTTAGGGGTGAAGCTCTCCCTGCGCTGGGGATGATCACAGGCGGCTGCTGCCAGCTCCATTCGGGCTCCCCATCCCTGCTCAGACTCCCCATCCCTGCTCAGATTCCCCATCCCCACTCAGGCTCCCCATCCCTGCTCAGATTCCCCATCCCTGCTCAGACTCCCCAACCCTGCTCAGGCTCCTCATCCTCGCTCAGATTCCCCATCCCCGCTTATATTCCCCATTCCTGCTCAAACTCCCCATCCCTGCTCAGACTCCCCATCCCTGCTCAGTCTCCCCATCCCTGCTCAGTCTCCCTGTCCCCACTCAGACTCCCCATCCCTGCTCAGTCTCCCTGTCCCCACTCAGACTCCCCATCCCTGCTCAGACTCCCCAACCCTGCTCAGACTCCCCAACCCTGCTCAGACTCCCCATCCTTGCTCAGACTCCCCATCCCCACCAGGCACTCAAGCACAGCACTGCTCCATTTCCACCAGCAGCAAGAAACCACCAAGCAGGCAGCCACCTCCATGCGATGGCTGCAAGGAGCTGCTATCACTGCTGTTCCAGTGCCCTTACACATATTGACATTTTGGTACAAAGGTTAATTATAACTGGTTATTCTTAAATGAAACCACAAACACCCCTTTCCCCCTGTTTTATTACTTTATAACTCACCATATAAACCTGATTCCTATAACCATAAAACAAAGCTGAAACGAGTTGGACATGTACCAGTGAGGAGAAAAAGAAATAGCCGGAGGGGCCTCTCAGCTGTGCGGTAATGTATATCCATGTGGATTTCTGCGTCTCCTACTCTCGCGGAAACTTAATATTCCAATCAGCTCCTGAGCTACTGCATTAAGAGCCAGCGAGCGCATCAGTGCCCCTATAGCTGAGGGAATATTACTCACCGGGTCATGGTCGGCTGAGTAAAATACAACCCTCATATATCATCATAACTGCCAGCAAATGACAATTATAATTGAGACGGCAATAACTAGGAAAGAGTTCTTTAATTTAACATCCAATTATTACAAGTTATCACTCCTTAATAAATGTAATATAACAGACAATCAATGTTGCATGCGACGGGCCAGGCTGCATTGGGATGGGAAATTTATATCCTGGGGAAAAAATACTGTGTGTGTGGGTTCTGCTTTTAAAAGTCTGCAGTGGTTGTGATAAGTGTAGCAGGAACTCGAGCTATAAATAGCTGGCTGCCATCGTCACATTTGCATATGTACAATAGCTCCAGGCCAAGGGGAGGAAAAAAAAGATTACTTCTCCCCTGTGTAGTAAAATAAGAACAACAATAGAAAGCAAAGCGTGGCATGTGAGCGCCTTCCCCACGCCCCACAAACGAGCCCCTTAAAAGGGGAGCACAGCAAATCCTGATAAAAATCACCTTAATAGCAAAGGACGTGATTCTGATCAGCTTCAAAGGGGACCGTGGCGAGCAAGTGCTTAAACCTTCACAAAATCAGATCATTTGGGTATTAATTTTTTCCCTGTGCCCTTTCTGAGTGCTTTCATGGTGCAATAAGCTGTGCATTCTAATGGAACGCTCCTGAACGAGTGGGACCATGGTGGGTATTTCAGAGGCATATGTGGGAACCTGGCCCTGCCACGGCCATCCAGGGGCTCTTTGTGCCAGGGGCAGGTGCTAAAAACCTCCAGCATTTCCACTGAAACCCACCTGAGCCCCCATCCACAGGCTCACCACAATCAACCATGGCCTGCACTTGGAGGGAAGGAGGGCTGTGAGGTCCTGTCTTGTCATCCCCCCCACCCCCAAAAATTAAGTTTTCAATGATATCAGGCTCATATTTTCCCCCACTGTTTCCATCACCACAGCTAACATCTCATTTGAGTTTGGCCGTCTCAAGCTTTTGGGCAAAACTTGTTTTTCTTTTCTCCTTAAAGCTAAAACCTCATGCAGGAGGAGAGGAGAAAGGGTTGGGGCAGACCCACACTGGAAAATCCTTTTCCCATGGCATCATGTGGGGCTGTTCCCCCCGCACCGTGGTCCCCCAGCCCACCCAGCAGCCTGCGGTGTGAATTTTCCTGCCCTGTTTGGGTGAGCTGCCCGCAGCACTGCAGCCGCAGCTCTTTGTCTCCCTCCGTAGCGGATCCCAGTAAATTGGAGAGGCTGGTTTGTTTGGTCGCTGGGTTTTTGTTGGGCGTGTTGTGGCTTTTTTTTTTTTTTTACCAGACTGATTGGCTGACATCTATTTCCAAGGAGATCATTGACAGGGAGAGAATACACAGTTTACTCAACCACGGTGGAATACAGAGGCATTTGCATCAAATAGAAAAAAATTATTTCTACTTGAAATGCGTGTATGTGTCAGAAACACTCGACATGGAGAGTCGAAAAAACATCGCTTTGAATCTGTAGCATTTATTGTACTGCACGTGCTACACCAATAAAATACATAATTACTAGACAGGCACAGGTAAATTAGCATCTTAAAAATTTCACTTTTTTATCACATACCATTTGCAACCTGTGAATTTTGTAGCACCAACCTGTCTTTTCAGGTGTTGGGGAGAGCAGAAGAGCTTGCAGGGTCTTGGGAGCATGCCCAGCCCGGCAGTTTCTCCCTGCTGGGATCACGGGCTCCACTTATGAGTTCAGACATAAACTGTATTTAATAATGTATCTTAATACAAATTAAGGCAATTTTTCTTTTTCAATTAAACTGCTTTTAAGTAGTAAAACACCAACTGCATCTAAACCCCACCAGTAATTACAGCTCCTTTCAAGTTCTGCGCATCCCCCAGCGGCACCAGGGAGAGGAGCTGGGTGCCTGTGGGATGCACCGGGGATGGCACCACTGGGGAAAGAACATTCTTGGGACTGGGCTGCCCTTCCCAGGATGGGGCTCAGGGCCCTTGACCACAGCTCTGGATCCACTTGCACATTGCACGTGGAAATTCCCCTTCCCGATGGCTTCCTTGTGCCACTGGCAGGAGGCCAAGCCAGCGATGCTGTCACCCACTTGGCTTTGCTGGGGACATGAGGTGACCTGGCCTCGCTCCTGTAAAGAGCTGTAAGGGGAAGAAAACCTATTGATTGATGCAGTTGACCATCACAGGCACCAGCTCTGCCAGGAAGTGAAGCACCTGGATCCAGCTGCTCTCCAGCAGCAAACCCACGCGGTGGGAGGCAGATCCTGGCTCATCCCGAGTGACCCAAAGAGGGACCATGAAAATCATCTCAAATGGCTTTTGCATTTTCATCCCTGCTTAAACTGCACCTTGTTCTAACAAGGGCATCAGCCACCAGCCCTAACCTCCTCAGAAAGCATTCCTGGTTTCATTTTTTCCCATTTGGCAGCAATTATGGAGCATCTGAGCTGCCAGAGGAGAGGGGGACTCCCTCCACACACCTCTGCTTCCCTTCTTTGGGAGACACAGCAGGCAGACTGGTGTCTGCTGCCACGCAGGTCTCCCCAGAGTTGCCAAGCTCTCAGGAATGTCATGTTTTCTGCTGTCACAGGCACAGGGAAGCCCGTGCTGTGCAGTCTCTATCACTGCTGGATGCAACTTCAGCATCACAACGGTTAAATGCTGCTTGGGAAGGTTCCCTCCTCCCAACTTCCCCAAAATTGTAGTAAAATCTTAAGTAGAGGCATCAGAGGGACAAGATAAAGGCAAAGCCCTTCTGCAAGAGGATTTGTCTTTCAAATCTAGATTAGCCATTGGTGTTTGGGGAAGATGAGACCCTAATCTGATTGAACGAGGGGAGTTTCTGATATCAATCTCCTTGGATCCCATTGTCTTTGTGCTGCTTTGTAAATTAATATTCATTTTCATCTCTGTTTATGCTGAATCTCTTGTACTCTTGTCTCTCACTGCTGGATGAGCTGCAGCCCTGTGTGTTGGATACTGCACACCAGAACTGACATTATTTTGTGGTTTACCTTTATATATGTGCTTAAGGGGCATGAAGAGAGCTGCAGGGTGTGCAGGATGCAGGGCAGAGCCAGGGTCAGGCACTGGCACTGTCCAGGGTGTTGGCAATGGCCCATTCCCAGCTGCTGGCTCTTTGCTGGCACTGGTGGCCTCTCCTGCACAGGGCTGCCACAGCCACCCATTGCTCAGTGTTTTGGGGGAATTCTGGCTCCCCTCCTCCTCCGGGGGCTCAATCTCCCACCCCTGCTCTGTTTTTGGATCAGTCTCCAGCCCCAGCATCCCCTCAAACTGTCCCGCAGCACCGTGCTCCGGCAGCACCACAGTGCCTCTCTTTGCACAGTTCACTGCCAGTGCCACCTTCCCCAAAATTCAATTTTTTCCCCTTCCCTTAGAACATTGCATCTTGTTCAATCCTTCCCCTGTCACACCGGCTCCGGCACTGCTTCAATTGGATTCCAAAAATAACCTCTTTATTCACACGGCTCATGCTATTATATCGTAGTACAGCTCGGGCAGGCGAGGGGTCATTCCATTATCCGGGAACGAGATAACTGAGTATTAGGGCAGCCAGGCTCTTTGACTCCCTGCCCTGTGGTAATGGGCCTTTTTTAAGGGCATTAACCAATGTTTCTACTTAGGTATTTGACAAGAGTAAAGGTAACATTGCCATTTAATCCTCCCTTGGCTTTTTTTCCCTGCCTATAGACAGCACTTGCACGTTTACTTCTCTTCGAGCGTTCAAACTTCAACTCAAAACCACAGAGCTCGTTTTCTCTAAACCCTTTCCCTGGACTTCTGGTTACAAGTCTGATTAAATATCCCAGGCACTAGGACATAGGGAATCATTCCTGCTCTGAGTGCTGTTCTCCTCCCTTCAATGAGCAGCCCATGAATATGGACCTGTCCAGGAAGGACCGGGCAGGTGTCACTAATGAAGAAATACCAGTGCACGAGGGACGTTCTCCCTGGCCCCAGGCATGTGTGAGTCTCACCCTGACGTGGCTGCAGCCTTTGAAACACACTACAAAAATTAAGGATGAGCCACCTCTCCTTTTGTCCATGTGCAGCACCTGGAAGTGTTGCCTTCAGCTCCTGCTTACAGCAGGAAAATGCCAGAGATTTGGGAGAACCAGATCAAGTGCAGGGTTTGTAATGTCACATCCTTCCCCTGCTCAGCCAGGGCAGAGTAGGAGACAGCGAGGGGATGGGGAGCAGGAGGGGCAGGGGACAGGGGCTGAGAGGAGATAGCAGCTGGATGGGACAGCCAATTTTGAGTCTTTCTCTTCTGAGTCTCTCGACTCCCACACAGATTTTTCCAGGCAGGAAAGGATTCAGGATCTCCTCCAGCAGGAGCACGAAGCCACCGTCAGAGCAGCAGTGAGAGCCCAACTGCACAGCCGAGCTGTCCGTCCCTTCCATCCGTGTGCCGGGGCTAGGCACAGCAGCTCCAGCTTGGCAACAAAGCAAGCGTAACTGAGTGTTTCTCGAAGGACTCGGTGCCAGCTGAGTTGGCATTTCCTGGTGCTCAATCTGAGTGCCAGGTCTCACCGCCCCTGCCCAGGCTCTGCTGTTCTCCCTGCCTGGCATGGTGCCAAACCAGCCCGGCACCACGCTGGCACCGGGAGCTCTGCACAGACACCTGCCTGCGTGTCCAGGTGAAGCGGGATCCCTAAAGTTCACCATGCCAGCATCGCACCTCTTTAAGAGTGAAAATGTATATTCTGAAGATTGTGGCTTAATTGATTGATTAATAACTGAAACTCTAATTGAATCCTCCCAGCTTGTACATAAGATGTCTTAATGTTAGAGCCTAGGGAGCAAACGCACAGCATGGAAGTATGAACTGCAGCACAACCAGCACCACTTTCAATTTAAAAGTCAATCTCATTATACAAGAAGCTGTTTCCTCTATCCCTCTGGAAAGGCAACAGCAATCTCCCATCTTCTCCCTACCAGAGCCACATGGTTTGTTAGTGTCTGTGGGAGATGCAAATACAAGGGTTTTTTTATTTGTTCCCACCGCTGCATATCTGAGCAGCTCAGTAAATATTCATGAGCTGCCATTGTAGGAGCTCTGAAAACTACAGAAAATATGCCCTCTGAGGTGACATGTAATTTGGCACTTCCCCCATGGAGAGGCAAAGGATGCAGCCAGAGCAGCAATATTCTAATAATTAAATACCTTGCTACAATCTAATCTTTTTTGTTTCTCATTAAACACAAGACACCTCAAACCTTTCCCATGCTCAGGGCCCCCTCCACACAGAAGTTATCAGGACTAACCAAGAAGAGGACACAGTGTGCGGATCTCCAAGAACTGGCAGTATCTGGGGTCAGGAATGCCTGGAATTTCTTCCCAAATCCACATTTTATGGTTATGCTGCCTCTAACCAAGGAAAATAAAACCACTTCATCCTTCCCAACATGACCCCAGGTAGTCATTGGCTCCCTGGGAAGCTGGGCACACCTGTGTGACATGACCTGCAGAAGTCAGAACAGATGTGCAGGGATCAGAGCACATCTGGAGGCCGATCTCTGGAGCAAGGCAGGAGGGTCTTTGTGAGGAGATGAGCTCCCACCAGGTGCTTGCCTGGTCCCCCATGGGCATAGGGGCAGCGGTGGCTGAAGGTGGACCCTGGCGCAGCTGGCAGACACACACTGATGGTGCCACATGGGGACAAGGTGCCCCAGAGGGTCCTTGATCACAGCCCCAAGCTGTGCTTGTAGCATCCCCTGTACAGATCTGCCAGCCAGGAGATGTTCTGCTGCTTGTCCTGCTCATTTTAACTACCCTGGCATTGGCATTTCAGTGCTGTTCACACCGTAATCTCCCAGATATCTGCTTCCTATTTGGATTCCTCCCTGTCAGAGCTCCTCTCTCCCACTGGCAGTATGGGTAGTGAGTGACCTTCAGCCAGGAAATGGTTATAGCCTTAAGACAACACAATTAAACATGTTTTATTGCTTAACACGCTGTGTCAGGAGCCTTAGTGGTGTTTTTGTTCCAGTCTTCTATCGTTTTCAGAAACGCCTGGAACTGTGACAGCTCAAAGCGCCTGTGCTTTCCTGCTCCCAGGTAATCAATAGAAGGCCTCAAGGTATCTCACACTTCTGTCAAATACGGGATTTTTAGCATGAAAGCATTTCCAAGAGTTTTTGGTCATTGCAAGAGTCCCCCTGCCCCCCTCCTCTGACAGTTATCACGGCAAGGACACCGGGTGGCAGTGGAACGAGACAGATGATTCCCATGGAGAAAGGCCATGCAGGCTGTGTCCTCCTTTGGGGGCAACTCCAGGGCCCCTGGGGAAGTGCCAGGATGGGAAGGGATGGGATGGGATGGGATGGGATGGGATGGGATGGGATGGGATGGGATGGGATGGGATGGGGTGGGGGATGGGATNGATGGGATGGGATGGGATGGGATGGGATGGGATGGGATGGGATGTGGCCTGGCAGGTGCATGTGCAGGTGAGGACGATGCTAATGGGACACTTGCAAAAATGATTCAGGCTGAAAATCATAACTTTCATTAGTGGAGATACTCTGGTTTCCTTGCCTGGTTTTACCTGCCTTCTGGTGGGTTTTTAAAGAATCCTTGTGAAGTGGATTCCAGCAGTAATTTCCCAGTTTTTCAGATGAACACCCATGTTTACAGGAGCAGTGTTCCAGCATGAGATGCTTCTCTGAGTGCAAAAACTGCCTTTTCACTTTAGAAAATTATTCCAGGTGAAAATTAAACATATATGTGCTTTGCAGTCTCCAAAAACTTGGATTTTTCTCAGATGAAGATGATTTTCCGCTGTCTCCCTGTTTGTACCACCACAGGCTGCGTTGTCAGTGGCCAAAATCAAAGTAAAATCGTTAACAGACTGAGATGTGCAATGCCAGCTTTTCTTAAAGAGTCTGATGGGTGAGGATGTCCCTCACATCAGCAGGACCCTCTTTGTGGTGCTGCCCCATTGGCTCCATGCCCAGTGCCCACCACAGAACTGCAGAATCCCAAACTGGTTTGGGTTGGAAGGACCTTAAAGTTCATCTTGTTCCTCCCCTGCCATGGGCAAGGACACATTCCTCTATCCCAGGTTGCTCCAAGCCCTGCCCAACCTGGCCTTGGACACTTCCAGGGATAGGGCAGCCAGAGCCAGGGCCTCCCCACCCATCCCAGTGAGCCCCACAGCACTGCAGGAGCCAGAGCTATTTATTCCTCATTCATCTGAATCCTGCTTTTAGACCAGAACTGTTCCCGGGCTTGTCGCAGCAATGCAGCGC
The DNA here is from genome assembly GCA_013400735.1 of Pomatostomus ruficeps. Classification (NCBI taxonomy): domain Eukaryota; kingdom Metazoa; phylum Chordata; class Aves; order Passeriformes; family Timaliidae; genus Pomatostomus; species Pomatostomus ruficeps. The sequence continues at coordinate 474,993 of VYZT01044832.1, forward strand.
TGGCTGCAATCGGAATCGATTCCACATCAAGAATTCCTCCTGGGGCTCCCGAGGCTCTCCTGCAGCGGGGGACAGGGATGCAGTCAGTGCCTCAGGGTGTGTCAGGGAGCTGGCACAGAGCTGCTGGAGCCACCGTGCTCCCCTCTGGGGGCGATGGGTGACCATCCTCCGCAGGGTGCCATGGTCCTGAAGAGCCCTGGAGAGCACCCCGAGGTGCACTCGGCAGCCAGGGGCTGGCACTGCTGGGCTCTGCCTGCAGGAGGAAGAGAAAGCCTTCCTCTTTCAGACACACACAGAAGCAGTGACACCCCTGCCCAGCTGTCCATCATTACTGTCATCACTGTGCCACCCCAGGTCCGATGGGCTTTGGCCCTCCTCTTGTCCTTCCGGATTCTGCTGGACCTCAACTCTTCAAGAGCACCTTGCATTGTGTGTCCACAGTGAGCTTCTCCATGCTCAAACCACCTCTTCTCCTGGCACCAGGCTGGTCACTGCCTGTGCCCAGCTGCAGCAAGAGGCCCAAGAGGCCACGGCCAGGCATGGGCTCCGTGGTGGCATCGGCTGGAGGCGAGGGACAAGTCCACGAGGAGCTGAAGGCATCGTCCTTGATTGGAGAATCCTGACACAAATGGCAAGAGAAAAACAAATAGGGAGGGAAATGAACAAATTATACTGATAATTGGTTTAAAAAATGCATCAAAGAAAAATGATATCCAATAATACTGCTGGTTCCTAATGAATGTGTGTGTAATAAAATCAGGCTGTTTGGGCCGTGGTTAGCCCTGCACTTCACATCCCCAGATTAAAAATGGAACATCTGTGATGATTTAATTTACATGTTAATAACAAACAGGCCTCCAGAAACCAACGAATAAATGCCTTTTATTGCCGGCGTATCTTTTCCACTGCAGCTTGAATGAAAACTCTGGTAATTAATTGTTTTAAGCGATTCTATTAAAAAGTGTCTGGAAGTGCTGTGTGCCGAATGTTTATGTGGGCAGGCAGATGAGGAGAATACAGACGAGGAAGCAGCCTGCTAATTATGTGCCTTTTTAAAATTCACTGCCTTAAAGACATGGGATACTTTTATACATGGAAGTCGACCCAGGCGCGTTGGTTTTTCCCCATTGTTCCTTTCCAGTTGAAAAGTTTGCAATTTAAAATAAATAGCAAATCCTGATGTTGCTGGTTCCTGCATGAAATGAGATGGAGACGAGAGCGCTCACTCTGCCCGGGCTCACAAGGCGCCGGGAGCAGCGGAGTCCGGCTCGGGGTGGCCGTGTGTCCCTGCCTGCCTTGCCATGTGGTGACAGGGGACTTGGGACAGGGACAGGGCCCGTGCATGCCCAGCTCTGTGGCAGCAGCTGGAGCACTGTGAGTGAGTCCCACTGTGGCTGCAGCCTCTCTCTCGGGATGTTTGTTTTGAAAAGGAAACTCCCTCAGATGTTCTGGGGTCACAAACACAAGGAAGGCACTTCAGCTGTTGAAATGTAGAGGTAACCCTGAAACTTCCATTCCTCAAGCCCTGCAAAATTCAAGCTTGCAGGCTTGGATATTCAGCATCAGTGAATCCTCTTCCCCTCGGGCAGCAAATTCCAGAATGTGTCTGCAGTGACCACCCCTCTGCACTGGCAAAGCACAGAGGTCCAGAGGCAGAGAGAGGCTCAGGCTGCTGCAGTGCTTGGCTCACCACCAGAGGGTCACCACAGTGCCAGGTGCCCTCCAGGATCTGTAAGGAACAGAAAATACACTCTCCAGAAGGTGAGAGAGGTGCCCTTGTCTAAGAATGGCCCCTGCAGAGGTGTGGCAGTGTGTGGTTGTTGTAGGGACACTACAGAGCTGCTGCTCAGAGCAGCACGAGAGGCAGCAGTGCCCAGTGCTGGGCTCCGAGGATGGCACCGACACTGCCAGCCTTTGCTTGGCCACATCTACCCCAGGACGGGACTGCAGCAGAGCTGCCCCTCACTGCTCACTTCACCATGAGGGCCTCCAGGTCTGCAGCATCTGGGAGAAGCATCACAGCCCCTGACAAACCACTCTGCCCTCTGAATGCCTACACAGTGCCTTGCAGCATGAGGATCACAGCTGGCTCCAGGAGACTGAGGGGCTGCAGGGCCTGTCCTTACTCCCTCTCTGAACAGTGTGAGGGATTGACTGTGACACCACAGACAGGATGGGAAGCCGCAGATTCAGCACCTCCACAGCTCCTGTCCGGCTGCTGATGGCCAAAAGCCGACTGCTCCCCTTATCCACAGGAGATAAGGGGTCCCCAGGCCTTGGGAGCCTGTGCCAGCCCCCAGCAAGATAAAGCAGAGGCACCACAAGTGACAGCAAACTGTGCCATGGGCCCACCACCATCACCAACCTTCCCATAGTGTGATGGGGCTCTGCCAGATCATGGGGGTTATTTATAGCAGGTGGCAGGAGGACAAATCTTCCAAACTAAAAATTACTCCTAAACCACAGCATAAATTTCATCTGACAGCAGGCAGCCAGCACAGCAATGGGGGAGGAAGCAGGGCTGCAGCAGTTCTGTTGGGTTTGCTATTAAAAGACAAGGAAGACAGAAAAAAATACCTGTAAGGTGTGGGCTTATACACAGCTTGGAGTAACCGCGGCCACGATTCTGCTGGGAGCTCTCCAGAACCACCAACAAGAGGCTGCACTGCTCTCATGAGAAGGGGAGAGTTTTTTCTCTCCCTCCCTCCCTCCCTGCCTTTCATGTCGTGATTGTTCAGAGCCCTGAGCTGCCCCCCCTTGGCCAGGGGTGTGTGGCATTCAGCAGGCAGCAAAGAAAAGCCCCCTCTCCCCTTTGTTTTGCACATGAAAAGCTCTTTCCCTCCCTGTCAGCTGAATGCCATGAGAGGGACCTTCAGTGCATGCAGAGTTGGGGCAAGGCTGGACATAGCTGGCTCCCCACGCCCCCCCGCCTGCTCCCCGGGCGGGACAGTATTGAAAATAAACACGGAGGAAAACGCCATTCCATTCGAAAAGCACCTGGGAGCGTTTAGGAGGCTCCCCTGTGGGATAGAGAAAACCTTTCCTCCTTCCTCCCTCCTCCTCCTCCCTCTTCCTTCCCCTTTGGTGCGGGGCTGTTCTCTGCTCAGCTCCACCGAGGCTGATCCCCAGGGGATGAGGCACCTTTCCCGAAAATTTCTCACCCCTGCCAAAAGAAAGAATGCTGGTTAGGCAGAGGAGCAGGAAGAGGAGAGGAAAGCAGTTCCCTGGGGATGGATATTTGCAGAGGAGGCAGCAGGAGAGAGGTGCCCGCAGGGGACACTCCGCGAGGAGCCCTGGTGCTGGGGCAGCTCCCGGAGGCAGCTGCGAGCGATGCCTCGGCTGCGGTTCCCCCGGGATGAAATCACGGGCTAGAATCACATCCCGGACACTTCCCTGGAGCCAGGAGTTCAGAGGAGCTTTCTGGAGGCAGCAGGAAAAGGAAGGGAGAGGGGATGCCTGGAATGCGGAGGGGCGGTGGTGCACATGGTGGTGGCTGAGCAGTGGCGTGGGCACTGGGGATGGGCACAGCCCCCGGCACCCCGTGCTGCCCGACGGACCCCCAGCCCAGGAGCACCACTGCACGCCCAGCTCATCGCTGCCTGCCCACCATGCTCGGACCCCTCTCTGCCATGGCCCTGTGCCACTCCCGGGGCCACGAACTCCCCGGTGCCCTTCAGATAGTGGCCCAGAAAAGCCAAATCCCCTCCTTGTCGCCCAGCGGGCAGCGGGAGTGGCTTCGTCCCCGTCTTGAACAAAAGGCAAGAGCCACTTGTCAGCTCTTCAGTCAGTCAATATTTCACTGAACTTTGTTTTCCCTATTTAGTACAATTAAAATCCCAAGGAGAAGTCTTGTATAAATCAAAGTTCTTTTAAAGTGTACCACGCAGACACGCGTATCAGAGCCTCTGCACAGCGTGTGCCAGTAAAAAATATGCAACCCCCTTTGGCAACACAAGCAGAAATAAGCAATTTGGGATCTTAAAAGATAAAAGATAATAAAAGTAATTAAGATAATTAACCACCCTGAAGAGAGAAGAATTTACTGCTGTAAATTTTGTACTTAGTTTTAGTTGGCAATATCGCAGCTGCCACTCCACTTAATATACAGCACAACCCGGCGCTGCCTCTGCGGCGACGGCAGCTGAGAGGGACCCGGTGCCATGCTGCTACCAGAGGTCATTCCACCAGGTTTGGGGAGTCTGCTCCGAGGTCTGACCCGCTGAGACTGCAGGGCACCCACCTTGCCTGGAACGTGAACAGCTCTGGGTGATGGCAAGGCATCCCAGGGATGGGATGGGATGGGATGGGATGGGATGGGATGGGATGGGATGGGATGGGATGGGATGGGGCTTCTCAGCTCTCAGACAGAGCCTGCTCATTCCTGTCTCCTGCTGCCACGAGTTCACTGTTTGCACAGGACCAGGAACAGCCAAGTGCACTTTCTCTCATCAGCCATTTGCCAGGTTCCCAAACCAGCACGTTGTCTCATGCTGGTTGTCATGCTTCAGACAAACCACCTGCGAGCATCCCGAAGGAACCAAAACACTCCTTGGAATTCTCCATTGCCTCCAAAGCTCGGCTGCCGCTGTGCTTTGGTGAGCACACATCATGCTGCTGGTATTGCCGAGTTGTTTCCCTTTCTCCCCACCCGTCTGTATCCATCTGTTGCAACCCAGCTCTAACAAGCTTTGTGGGATAAGGAGTGGTTTGAGCTCCACGTGAAACAGCCCCTGGCACAGAGGGAGCACAGCCGCAGGCTGGGAGTGCTACAAACCCTCAGACCAGCACTACAAACCCTCTTCTTCCTCCCCTGCCTTCCCAGCCTGGTGCTCAGTGCAGCTCTGCCCTGAAAGATGCTTTCAGGGGCCTGGGGAGTGTCCTGCCTCCACACAGGGACACCAGGGCCAGTGTCACCTTCACTCTCTCTGCCCTCTGTCCCTTTGAGAGGCAGCCCTCTCATGACACAAACATCCACAGCCCCATTCTCCTCGGGGACCCCAGCCCTTTGCACTGCTCCTGTGCAGGATCAGCCTTTTCTGTGTCCAATCACCCACCCCAGAGCAGCCCTGCCAGGTGGATGCTGCTGCCTCTGTATCTGTCTTTACTGAGATGTCCTGACCCCGGCACATGCAGGCTCCGATCCCCAGTGCTTTGCACGGCACAAACCCAGCCACATTCTGGCCTTGGCATGGCATTCCCACCATTCCCTTCCTGATAAACACCCAGTTTGAGGAGCTTCCCACTGGTGGCATTGCAGCACTGGGCAGTGTTTCCAGGGTTTGTTGTGCAGGACTGCTCACTCCCCTTTCCCTCCTTCTGGGTCCTCTTCTTGCTCCTAACCATCCCTGCAGCCCAGCTGCTCATCCCCACGTATCCAAGATGCAGGCACAGCTGACTGAGCCAAGCCCATGAGTCCCTGATGCTGGTGACAGGATCTTGCCTGCTCCCAGTGCCACTGCCAATGCTGGCATCATCTCTGGAACTGCCCAGACTTCTCCAGGAGACATTGGGTTAATGTGGCAGAAAACTAACCCAGAGACATGTCCAGGTCAGAGCTGACTCGATTCGTTTCAGGCAGGGAACCAAGGAGCTCAGTGCCAGCACCGTGAGATGCAGGGCCGGTGGCAGGGAGCAGGGGAAGGGCAGTGGTGGGAGGATGTCCCCATGTCTGCTGTGCTGTGACACCCCGGGGGTGGCTCTGCGGGCGCACAGCTGGCGGCAGAGCCCACCAGGCACCTTTGGCCGTTGGGATGCTCCTGTACCCGCCACGCTCCAGCGCTTCCGGAGAAACCACATCCTGAAAGCAGCATCCCCACAGGCAGGAAGGAGCCTGGCTGTGGCAGCTGTGCAGGAAGGACAGAGTGGGGGTGAATTAGCACAAGAGCAGAGACATCGCCTGGTGCAGCGGAGGGAAGGGTGCAGTTGGAAGTATTCCCTGGTGACATGAGGGGACTGGCCATTGCTCCTGTTAGGTGATGGGCAGTGGGGTCACCCAGCATCAGCCTGATGAACCCTCTCACCATGGATCCAGCCTCCCTCTGCCCCTCCAAAACCAGGCAGTTTGTGCAGAGTGACCCCAAAAATCATCAACTGCTTGGCCTTTTCCACACAATCCATCACACACTATGTCCCCAAGCAGTGACAGGCTCACAGCCTCTCTGGGGTCCCCTGGTCCCTAGCAGAGCCCCTTAAAGCCCATGGTTACCCCTCACTGCCCTAAGCTCCATGTGGGCTTTCACCTTCTCAGTCTCATCCCTAAGGATCTAAGCAAGGGTTTCACATTCCTCCTCCTTCGCCTGTTCTGTTCTAGAGAAGAGTTGGAAGCAATTAGAGTATATTGGAACCAGTCTGTCCAGAGAGCATGGACATGGAAAGGAGGGGTTGACACCGGGGCTGTGGGGAGAGGAAGGGAAGACCCAGCATGGCTTCAGCTCAGTTTTCTAATGAAATGCAGTTTTTGTGACAGGGCTGTCCATGCCTGGCTGGGTCTAGCTGCATGTCTGCTGCAATAACTTTGTAATCTCCCAGCAGATTTCAACCAAATCTGACACAAGTGTGGGGACAATGACATTCCTCCATGTTCCATGACAAAGGGCTCCTGCATGGGGAAGGCTGCCCTGTCCCTGCCCCTGTCCCTGCCTCTGTCCAGGGCTGAGGCCAGCTCAGCTCACTGTCACCATGCCAAGGAGGACAGCAAAGGATCTCCCAAACTACCCTGAGTGTGGGAAACCTTTAGCAGATCTCACAAATGTCAGTGAGAAACTCATAAAAAGCTGGGTCTGGTTTCTGAAGCCATCAGGCTGCAGGAGGTGCCAGCATTTGTGGATCCAGAGCAGCCACCATGAGAGAACAGTGAGGGTGCAAAGCCATGGGTTCTCAAGTCACTGGGGCTTCCCTGCTCCAGCCCTTGTGCTTTCAGGGCTCATCCAGCCATCCCAGATGTGTTTCATCCCACTTCCCCTTTTAATTTGGCAGAGTGAGAATCCTTCAAGTATTCCTGAAAATGCAAATGATCCTGTATTTTGCTAATTGTCTCCTCATCCACTCTGCTCTTGAGAAGCACCGAGTGCCAAGGTCTGTCATCTCTCTGCGAAACACTTCAGTCTGGGGCTGGTGGAGGGTGAGTGTCTGTATTGTGCACACAGGCAATCTCTGCAGCTCGGGAGCCTCCTCGTTTCTTTTCGAACACAACCCTTGAGTATTCCCTTCATCATTTTTCAAATCCTTTTGTAACTGGCTATTGTTCAGCACAAGAAGCTCTTAGGAGCTGAGACTGGGTTTTATTTAATTACTGCAACACAGACTGAGCTGTGGCAAGTGCTACCCATGCCAGGTCCCTGCCCTCCTGGCGCTGCCAGACCCCTCTGATCGGAGAGGACACCCTGGGAGCAGGACAGCCCTTCCTCAAGGGCTCCTCCAGGACTTCTGGGACCCAGACCCCTCTTCAAAATGTCCTTGCTGTCCTTAGACAGTGTTTACATTCCCGTGAGCCATGCTGTGCTTTCACTGAGGTTTGAGCTTTTGCATCACTTGGGTGGTTTTTAAAAATGATCGTAAGAGCTAAAAAGTGGAATCAAGTTATGGGTTCCTGGGTGCTGACCAAGCTCAGGGAGAAGCCAAAGGAGACCCCATGGTATTGGATGGGAAGGGATGAGTGTTTTGGGCTCTGAGACAGACCAGTTTCACTTGCTGACTGGTCACTGTGCTGCTGCAGAGCCAGGGCATTGCTCTGGAGCTCAACAGAGCAAGATGAAGTGAAGCAAGCAAATGCTTCCCTTTACCCTGTGCAAATCTTTGTCCAGCAATTCCAGAACCAGGGCTGCTGGTGGGGAAACCTGGGAGGGAGAAGTTAAGAAAAAAAAAAAAAGGCAGAAAAATAAGTTTATTTAAGTGACAAATCTATCTTGAAATTAAATCCAGAAGTGTTGCCAATGAGCCTTTGTTTGCTCTGGTAAAAAAGTCCCCTGGCTGGGTTCTGAGGAGGAGGAGGGGGAGGAAGAGGAAGAGGTAGAGGAGGAGAAGGAGGAGAAGGAGGAGGAGAAGGAGGAGGAGGAGTGCAGCACTGCTGAGGCCCTCTCAGCTGCATTCCAAGGGGCTTTCTGAAAAGAATGAAGTGTTGAGCGTTTGCCAAATAAAGGAGGGGGGCAAAGGTTGCTATTTATCCCAGAAAAGTGGCCAACATTATGTCTATTGATGGGAAGGAACCTGAAGAATTGTGGGAAGGAAGAAAGTTACTTCAGCTGCCAATCAAGGGCCCAAATTTCCATGAGCTGCCAATCATAATTAGAAGGAATGTGGCAGTTCAGGAAGGTCGCGGCAGCAAGGATCTCCCTGAATAAACACCAGGTCCCCATTGAACACCCTCCAAAGGCTTCACTGATAAAAACACCAACAGCTACATCGGTGGCTGTTGTTGTTACTCTCTCGGAGACACTACGATTTTTCCGTGGTGCCAGGGATCATCCCTGGAGCTGAGCAGGTTACTGACACTTGTAGGGGCGCAGACCTGCAGTGCAGGTGGGCTCCCCAGGCTGCCCTGCTGCAGGGGGCTGTGCAGGGCTGGGCCACACCCCGACATTCCCTTCGGGACGGGGCTGGGGCATCACTCCCTGGCTCTGCTTCCCCTTCCCCAGGGATAGCTCCTGCCAGGAGCATTTTGGGATCCAGGTTATTTGAGCTTTGCTCGGAAACATGACTTTTCTAGCTGACAGCACAAAAACAGGAATAAAGGGAGCTCGGCATCCAGGGAAAGGCGAGGCTAACACTGCTCTGAGAACCAGCCTTTCAGAGGGTCTGAGACCACTGTGGGGTGGGAGCTGGGCAAGGCAGGGCTGGATGGGGGGTGGGTTCATCACCCCGGCATGATGCAGTTCCCAAGAATGAGCCCTGGAGGGACAGGAACGTTCCCCCATGTGCCGGCAGCTCGCCCCCGACCCAGCCCATCTCCTGCGGCATCCTGCAATCCCGAGGGAAACGGACCACCTGTACAGCAGCTCAGCTCATGGAAACGGATGGCAGTGCCCCGGCAGCAGCTTTTCAGAAAGGAGACGTTTCCCAGCTCGCCAGTAATCCGGAATGTGATGGGAGAAGCACCAGAACTGAGCAGCAAAGTTTGCTCCCCCAAAGGGTTTCAAACCAGCCCCCAGGAGCGTGGCACCAGCTGCCAGGGCTGCAGCTCCTCACCCAGGACAGCAGCCCCGTGAGGGCACACAGCACAGCAGAGCTCCGGGAGCTGCTCGCTCCCAACCGCAGCCCGCTCCAGAGAAAATTGTTTCTGGGCAGGGAACCAGCAAAGGGCCCCCGGGGCTGGAGTGGGCTGTGAGGAAGGCACAGCCAGGACCCCCTGCCAGGAGGAATTCCAGCCTCACCAGACAAATTCTCTTACACATTCAGGCTGTTTTCAGTAACAACCACACAGTTTTTGCCCTGAGGATGTTGCTCAGCACCCAGGGACAGCAAAGGCAATCTCTCCTGTATCCAACCAAGCTGTTCTGTTCTGCTGGGATAGTGGAAGATGTCCGTGCCCGTGGCAGGGGGTTGGATGGCTTTTAAGGTCCCTTCCAACCCAAACCAAGCCGTGATTCTACGATTCTACACTCCACTGTAACACACTTAGCAGTAAAGCCACGCACTGGGAGCTGCTGATGTTTAAATATCACTCCAGTGCAGAGGCAGGCAGGCACCCACCGGTGTGCACACACCTGAACGGCCCCAAATACCACCAGACTGGACAAGAAGGCAGGATGGAAACACGCTGTGAGCTGGGCACTGTGCAGGGACACCAGCCCTTGTCTGACACAGCTGACAGTGATCCCCAGCGCCTGCAGACACAGCAGACAGGCAGCTCCTATATAGGGAGTGACATTCCCAATGGAGAGGAGAGCTCTGCTCTGTGTTTCTCCCATGGGCCCTTCCAGCCTCCACATCCCCTGAGGTGAAATCCGGTGCTGGACATGAGCTCTCCCGTGTGCTGAGGTGGCTGCAGCGAGTAGGGGCTGCAGAGCCCTGTGTCCAGTGCTCCAGGCACGGGGACTAGAGGTGTGCACGGTGTCCCCGGGTGTTCCCGGGGCTGCTGGAAGCTCTTGGCACGTGGTGCTAATGCGATGTGACTCCCAGCCCTGTGCTGCCTGCTGCAACATGCTCCCCTTCAGACCTGCACAGACACACGATATTTCACTGAATGTCTTCTGAGCCTTTTTTGTTCTACACGTAATTAAAAATTAGATGTTTAAGTGCCTCCGTGGAGATGGGGCTTTTGAGGCAAAAACATAACCTCTCACATGTCTTTAACAGAACCGGTGATAAAATGCAACTGTGAGCTTGACTGAAAAAATATCCTGCACAGTCATTTCCTCAGCAGCCGTGATCATTCAAACAGCCAGGCACTGGCCTGACAATATTTAAAACAAATTGAAGCAAACAAAATGCATTTTATGCCTACTCCTACCTTCAGCTGTGCAGTTCATGTGTGGAGGCACCTGTCAGAAATCTTACTGCAGAAAAGGACCTCAGGACCATTTACTGTACTGCAAAATACCAAGCAAAAGCCCTAGAATTTGGCTTAGTGGTGACTTGTCAGCATGGGAAGAGGCTCTGGCTGCCACAGCCAGGGCAGAGCAGGAGCTCCAGTGCTGTGAGGGGCTCCGGCCTGGCATGAGGTTGGGTCAGACCCTCCTTGCCTGCCCTTGGGTGCCTCCCCTGTGCCCAAGCAACACTCCGTGTGGGGCACACCCATCATGCCCTTGATGTTTAATTAGGAGGGACATCGACTCCATGCTTGGTGCACCCCTCGGCGGGGCTGGGAGAGCAGCTCCATGACATGCCCACGATGGAGCACAGCCCATGACAAAGCACAGCCCATGACATGCCCATGGTGGAGCACAGCCCATGACATTCCCATGACGGAGCACAGCCCATGACGTGCCCAAATGACACGTGACCCATGACGTGCCCATGGTGCAGCACAGTCAGTGTCTCTCGCATGACACATGGAGCCATCCGTGCTGCGCTCCCTCCCGCCCAGTGCTCACCTGTCTCCTTCCCTTTGACGCTCATTTCCTCCACGGGGCAGGGAGCTGTGGGGCCCTGCTCTGGGGATTGGTGCCCAATGAGGGCATCTGAGTAAGGCAGGCCCCAGTGCAGGAGCTGTTTCCCATGAGGGGCTGGGGTGTCTCATGTGTCACACCCCTGGGGCTCACCCAGGGACTGTCCCCTGCCCACAGGTGCCCTGACAAGGGGCATAAGGTGTGCCCAGGTGCCGAGGTCCTTGGCAGTGCCCCCCGCCCAGCCATCATCAGGCCTTTTTAGCCATCATCTCCCAGTGGATAGCCCATGTCAGCAGCCCCGGCCAGCCTAGACAGGTCGGTGTGGGGCCATGGCTGTGAACGAGTGACACAAATTCAAGGAGCCCATCTCCCTGGACCATGGGCTGAGCGGTGCCCTGGTGCAAGCCTGGCCCCCAGGAAGCAGCAATGGCACTGCGGGGTCCAGCCCTGCACCCGCAGCTGCTGCACTGTGCCCTGAGTGAGGGAACTGTCCCAAGCAAGGGCATTTTTGGGGGATGTTGTAACAGAGCAGGAGCCCTCCCTGCTCCCTGGTGGGGTTTGCTTTGGTCCTCCCACAGCCAGTCTGTAAAAGTCCTCCCCATCCTCCCCTTTCCTCAGATGTGAGCGTTTAGGGAATGCTGGATGTGCTGCAGGATGCCAGCACTGCCGGCCTCACCAGGAGCGTGGGTCAGGGATGCAGCAGCTCCACAGCCCAGCTGTCCCCATTCACCCGGGTGTCCCCTCCCCACATCCCCACACCAGGACACCGCGTGCTCACACCCACAAGGGCACTGGATCCCCACCGCTCTGTGCAGCACCGTGGCCCGTGCTGCTCCGAGGTGCAGGAATGGTGCTCGGATAATCGATACCAGCAGCGTCAGGGTTTACAAACCTTGTATCATTCATGCAAATGGGAAATGATGAAAAATAACCCTTCCCTGCCCTTCGTGCAGGCAGCTGGAGAAGCTTGCCCTTTCCTTAGTGTTAGTTAAGGCTAACATTAAAATACTCTCTACATTCTTGGTGCCTGTTCAATATATTTTATATAAGTTTAATAAAAAAAATTGCTAAGATCATTGGAAGGGTAAATAACTGCCATGCTGACATTGCTTCTATTTAAATCAGCTACACACTGCGTGCGTACATCGTTTGCATAAAACAATATTCAAGTAGGGTGATTTTAATGTTCTGTGCTATTTCTGACTCTCTCTGGATTGCTGTTTGCATATATTTGCATACCCTAGGAGAATTAAACTAGGAGTATGTAAATGAGCTTGCAGGCTCTGTGGTGGAGGAGTTTCTTCAGTTCTACAAAGCAGCACCCCCAGCCTCCCCTGTCGCTGTGGTGAGGCCAGGACCAGAACTGAACCGGCAGCGCCAGGGGCTCCGACCGGTCTGGCTGGGGGGCACAGGGCAGGGACCACCCCCAAGTTCCTCCTGCTCCCTCCTCTCGTGCCCTCACCATGCTCCCAGATCTCCCCACAAGTCCCCAGCTCTGCACCTCGCTTTCCCCCAGGGATCCAGCTCCCCTTTCCAGGAGGGCTCTGGGCAAATGGGCAGGCACCCCTGGAGAGCTCCTCGGCGTTATTCCCAGCGGGAGCAGGCAAAGGAGCAGTGATGGGTTTCTGCAGTGGCTGAGCAAACTGTTCCCATCAGGATAAATCCACATCCCTTCGACTGGGCTGGGCTTTTCCACCCCCTGACACGCTGCCGCACAGCACAGCGGTGCAAACCAAGGGGCATCCCTGCAGGGAAACAGCAAGGTCCAAAAACCCCAAACAAAGGCTTTCCCAGTGCTCCCTGCCCTTCCAAGGGGAGTGAGGATGGTGGGAACAATTTCCAGTGCCGTGTGATGAATCTCCAAGAGGCCACATGGGGGCTTAATTAAGCAGCCTGGTGAAGTCTTAGATTTTCCTGCTGATAATTGCTGCGCAGCCTTTGCACCGCCTGCCTCTCCCCACCGGCACGCCTGGGAGCACAGAGTTGGGCTCGGCCACAGCAGGGCCCCCTGTGCAGCAGGATGCCCGGCTCCTCCAGGGGCACTTGGGGAGCACCCTGGTGTGGGGCACCAGCTGTGGGAGCACAGGATGGCCCTGGTGACAGCCCTGCGTGGCCAGAGACACCTCCCCCTCCCTCTGAGGCACCTGGTGAGGACAGCTCTGTGCAGCCCCTTTGCAGCCTCTGTCCCCTGGGCATTCCGGGATCCCTCACGAAGGATTAAAGCATCTGACCCCAGAGTTAATCTAACGGATATTCAGTTATTTGCAGCAGTTTGCTGCCATCACAGAGCGCTGTACCCAGTGCTCCCCCTGTGCTCCCCCCAAAGCACCCAGCTCTAGTGGCAAACCCACAGATTCACCAGCATCTAAAAGGCTGGGTTGCTGATCCCTTCACAAAGAAGGGCCTCAGCACCCCAGGGATCAGCCAGGCACCGCACTGGGCTGCTCCACACTCCCAGTGGGGTTGTGGAAAGGAGAGGCAGAGAGGTGGGACAGACTCAGAGGATTCCCAGTACTGCCTGGGAGCACCCTGGGAACAAGGCACATTTTGGGCAAAGCATGGGTGTGCGCAGGCGCCCTGAGCACCTACAGCTGTGGGCAGGACAGGACACATGCAGATGGATCCTGATCTGTTCCTGCACATGCACACAGGTGAGCGGTGCTGGGATGCCGTGTGTTAGGCACCACGTGTCGTCCTTTCATCTCTCATAGGGGTCAAATCCAGAGCAGCAGCTGCTGGCCAGGATGTGCAGGGGAACTGAAATGGCCCCTCCATAAAAGAGAGGCTCCTCCAGAGCCTGAGCACAGCACTGACTGCCCTGCTCAGCCCCCCACACCAGGGTGTCACAAAAGTTCTGTGGTGCCTTTTCCCAGAGCCTGGTGGCTCCACATGCTCTTGTTGGAGGCGTCTTTTCAATAATTAAACAGGTATTGGCTTGTTGAGCTGGAGAGATCATTGCTGTGGAGGGACTGGTAATAACTTCCCACCACAGAAGGACTTTTTCATTCTCCTGCTGATCATGACTTGGCTTTACTGTAAATTAAACACATCGTCACCGACACCTGAAGGTTAAGGGGGATTTTCCTGCACTAAATCAAAGCGGACACCAGTTTCTTCTGCAGGAAGAATCTGAACTGGCTTAAAAGGTCAAACAGTTCCACACAGGATTTGGGTGGTTGTTTAAGGTCATCAGGCAGCCTGCTCGTGTCAATACATCAATTATTAACAAGTCGTTGGAGTTAAAGTGAATTAGTCCTTTCTCTTCCCATCCTGTTAACAGGATTAGCAAAGAGTAAATAAAAATAGCAGTGGAGGTGAGCAAAGCAGGGGCTCAAAGGCACTCATGCAGCTCAAAGGCAAGTGCAAGGCAAACATCCCTGTGCTCACCCCCGTAGGACCCCAGTGCTGTGTGTCCACCTGGGCTGACTCTGATGGGACTCCCAAGCCTCTCCTTGCTTGCCACACCTCGACAAGGCCACAGGGGCCAGGCTGGTCACCAGCTGGGGAATTCTTGTGGAATACTTACCAGTATGGCCTCAAGCCAGGGAGGATGCTCATGGCAGGACCGGGTATCCTGCTGAGCCCTGGCCAGCCCTGGAGTCCAGAGGCACTTGCAACACCCAGGGACCCTCCATGCTCACCTTGCTTTCCAGCTGCTGTGGTGAGCATAACCCCAAGAAGGCTGGAGCAGGACTGGGATGGTGGCTAACTGCACCCATTCCCATGGGAGACAGGATTCATCCCCAGTTTGTGGGCTCAGGCCCAGCTGTAACAGCAAACAGGAATTAAAATGACAAGAAGAGTGAGAGACTGATTATACCTACTGTGCCAGGGACTGGTTACACGTTCAGTGAAACAAGAACATGCATTTTCTTCTCTGTGCCCCATTGCTGCAGCAGCACCGGAGTTGCACTGGAACTTCCTCTCGGGGTGGAAGGGTCTGGCAGTGCTTGGCAGAATCCATTCCTGATGAGCGGGAGGAATTGGAAGATCCGGCCCTGGGAGGCAACTCAGCTGGCTCCAACACCCAGCTCAGGGTTTGGATCTTTGTGCTGGGATTCTCTTTTATGGTGGGTGGAAAATCATTTACCATATTAACATTTTTTCATGACATTTTTAATTTTTCATATCCAACTCGGACCAAAATTTTGAAAACCATGTAAAACTGCCAAAGATTTTACCTCTTCCTTCCTGCTCAGTAGCAAAACAGGAGGGCAAGAGACTGAAGCCAAGGGGAAAAGAAAAAGAGGATGAAAGAAGAATTATTCTTTCAAAGAATTTGTGACATGTTTAAAAGGAAAAAAACTACAGGGAAACTTTTTAATGTTTTAACAGTCTTTTTATCACATCAAAATTTTAAGATATATTTTTGTCATGCATTAGTTTTAATAAACGTGTCTTAGCGGTCCCTTTTATCGCTGTTCCTGGACTAATTAAATGTACACATACATTTTTAAATGTTCACTTTGCCTCAGCACTCTCTGGTTCGGTTTTATTTAAGAGCTTATTTAACACCTTGCACAAAGCCCTTTGAAATTCCTTCCAGGAAATGTCACACCTTGCAGAGGGAACGCAGCGCTCCAAGAACACAGACCCGCGTTTGTACTAACAGGCAAGTGCAGAAACACAGAGGGAAGGGGCTTGGGGGGCTGGGGGTCTCCCAGTGCTCAGGTACGGGCAAGGGGCTGCTCACTGCTCCCCCAAACCTGCCCAAGCACTGCCTGGGTGTGTTCTGCTTCCGAGAGCCAAGACAGGGGGTGCAGTTGTGCCAGACCACCTCAGGGTCCTCCCGAGGAGCTGGGCCAGGAGGTGCAGGGGGTGTTGGACCAGCTGAGGATCCCTTGGCCCCAGCCCCCCGGAATGGCAGAAGCCCGCTCAGCCTGGCACGCTGGGAGCGTGGCAGCAGAAAGGATCCGTTCACCTGCAGTGCTGCCTCAGCTTGAGGGACCAGCACGGACCAGGCAGGTGCATTAAATGAATGTGCATTAAAGCAGCAAAGTTAAACACGAGGTCCCCTCCGTGGCTCTGCTGAGAATTCAGGCACCTCTCATCCCCACCAGCCCGTGGAACGCACCAGCCTGCGCCTGCTCACCTGCTCTTCTGCAGCAGATGCCAAGTCCCCATTTGTCCATGGCCCAAAACCACCCTCTCCTCCGGAAATCTTCCCTCTCCCCCAAATCCGGGGTGTTATTTGTTTAAAATAAGGCACTGGCACTTGTCAGGAGACTTTTTGCAGCATATTGTTTTAAAGAAGACATTCAATTACCTCGGCTGCAATGCTTCACTGTGCTCTGATGATCTACTAAGGGAAAAATAACTAATATGTAGCATGTTGTGTCATAGACAATTATAGAGAACATCGCTTTTAAGGAAACAAGACTTGTGCCCAATTGTGCGAGATTTATTAAGTTTGCTGTTTTACAGCAACACGGCAAACTCAGGGAGGGGAACGCATTTGCATCTCCTCCCCAAACCCCTTGCTGCAGGAGGAGAGGACTGATTTGCCTTCCCTCATTAAAAGATGAGGAGCTGGTGAGGCTGCGAAGGACTGAGATAAACATCTCGACAGCCACACGATTATTTCCTCCTTTAGTTTTACACAGCATGAGACTCTTATGTGGAAACAAAGTGATTTGGCTATAGATTTATAGAGGGAGCAAATGATTTGGTCCTACATGATGGAGCATATCATGCATATTTCGTGCCTTCGCTCGTGGGCATTCTCAGCTCGGCACAGCAGACTGATGGCGGGAGGCAGGAGGGAGAGGAGCTGGGAATGTGACATTATGCACAAGAGGGAACGCTGCGAGGATTTCACATCTCCTCTGGTGAACAATGTGACTGAGAAATGCACTTACTGGAAAGGATAACTTAATTCATCCACCAGGCAGCAAGCATCCAGGAATCCGCGCAGCGGAGAGGGGCCTGGAGAGCCCCAGGGACAGGAGCACAGAGGAGCCCTGGCAGAGGTGGATTCTCCTGCCTCTGCTGCCTTCACTCTGACACCCATGGACTACACTCCCACACAGACCACGGCAGTTTGGGCAGTTCTTAGCAGTGTTTTTTGAGTGCTAATCTGTCCACACACAAAGAAAGACCCTGCTCCAAGGATCTTGCAGTTTAAGACCTTGATCCTGCAGACTTACCAAAGTGCTTCGTTTTAAGCGCTTGATTAATGCTGTTGACTCTGGTGCTTAAAATTCAGCATCATAGAACTGTTTGGGGCTGGAGCTGACAGCCAGAGCCCTCTGGAGATGTTAATGTGCCTTAGCAGAAAACATAACAGTGCATCCATGGGAGGTGCCTGCAGAGTCACCCAGAAATAGCACAAGGAACAGCTATTTTTTCCCAGGAAGAGGAGCCTGGGAGCCGGGATCCACGCTCTCAGTTGGCAGGAGCTGACTTTGATAGGCTTTGGGGTGGTGGGCATTTCTGCAAGCAAATTTGGATGCGATTCATGAAGAAGCTTATGGGGTGTGATTGATGGGTTTGCAGTCTTCACTGAGAAAGCAAGAGAGGGCTAAAAACAATGAATAAGTCTTTATGGAATTCAAAATTCCCACCCAACGCATTTATCTTTTCCGTTGGCTATAAATGGGCCGTGAGCGGGACAGCATCATTCCTGCATTGCTGGAAAGTGCAGGGCAGCCTTCACACCACCCACCGCAGCGATAAACAATGTTCTCATGAGCCCGCTGCTATTTATAGCAGCGATCCTATTTCACACATATTTGCCTCAGTTACTGAGCAAGGGCACTTTCCTGGCCCTGATGGATCTGAGCACATCCAGCTGCCGACCCCAGGGGAGGGCTGCCACGCCGGGAACGCAGCACTCTGTCTCTGCACAAACCATCACCTGGGATGAGCAGCACAGGATGGCATTAATGGCACAGGTACAATACACTCACATACATCTGAGCTTCCCACCTGGGCGGGAGAGGGAGGAGAGGAGAAGGGAGGGGGAAGGATTTTAAAGGATGAATGATCTGTTTCCTGCTCAGAACTCAGGCACATCCAATAACCTCAAGCAAAGCAAATCTCAGCCTGAATTAAAGGCTCTGCTGGGCTGGATTCTCTTAAACATTCAGCACTGGTTGCAAACCCTCCAGTTTCAGGCTCATCTGCTTTTGCTGTGCGATTGCCTGAGTTGGTGTCCTCACTTGCTCTGAAGTGCTGTAGGCAGAAACCAGCTCATGTTTGGGGGAAGATGTGCCAACAGAGAAGAGCAAGCAGCAATCCAGCACCAGAGATGGGAGCTGGTGGCTCAGCAGCAGTGGCTGAGCTGCTGCCTCTCCCTGGGGCAGCAGCACCTCCTGCACCCGGCTCTGTCACCTGCCCAGGTGTGTGTGTGCCAGCCCCTCGCCCCGGCTCCCAGCTGCCTCCTGAGCCACCACCTCCTCCATTTCACAGAGAGAGGAAAAGGTGCCAAGAGCCAGACCCAAGACAAGGGCTGAGCTGCTCACCATCACCATAAGACCACGGCAGGGTGACACAAGCAAGCACACACAGGGCCTTGTGGGTCTCTGAGCTTTTCCTCTGTATTTGCTTAAAAAAATCCTCCTACCTAGCATAGGAACAAAATGCACTTCTGGCCTGGTGATTTATAGCTGTGCTTTGCTTGTCTTGTTTCCCTCAGTGTGATATGCAAATCCCAGCAGCAGGGATTGCAGTGAGCTCTTCCTGCTGTAAATTCACCCAGCCCAGATCCAGAGCACCCTTGCAGAGACAGCCCAGGGGAGCCCTTTAATTACCACTGCCAGACAAGGGACAGCTCCTCTGCAGCTCCTGGGGACCTGACAGCTCAGCGGTGACATCGCCTCATGTTTCCCAGGGTGGGTTGTGTCACACAAGATGTTTGAGCATTCCCTGGTTAATGTGATTTTGAGCTCCTCCTCCCGGCCCCAAGAGATGCTCAGCCCCAGAGAGGCTCAGCCCCAAGTCTGAGATGACACAAAAGCTCAGGGGCCATGTCGGGGGTGGGGGTGGGAGCCAGGGTCTCAACATTCCTGCTGTCTTCCTGCATGGGAATGGCAAAGGGGACTCCAGAAGTGTCAGATCCATCTGACACTAGGAAAATTCTTATAAATAAAATAGTTCCCATAAAATCTGTATGAGATCTCCACAGTCCATCTTACACAGACAGTAATAAAGGAAAGGCACAGTGGCAGCAGCCAGGGACACCATCTTGCAACAAGAAATCTGATTTTAAGAAGTATGAAAAGAAAAGCAATTTAGTCACTATTAACATTTTAAGCAGGTGTTAGCAATGACACCTGACACTTTGGGTGATCCAGAGAGGTCCAAGCAGCTCGGCTCATGCAGGAGTGTTCCTGCACTGCCAGCAGGGCTGGGGACCAACACAGGGACTCCTGGGATGTAAAAATGGCAAACAGAGCTGGATGGATCAGTGCCACTACCCAGGTGACAACCCTTCCTTTAGCAAAGCTTGAGGTTCTTTACATCAATCCTCCCAATCAACCCAAGAACTACCTTATGTTGCTATGGGTGGAAGGCAAAATCCATCCATGTTCATCATTTTCTGTCACCTTTTGCAAACCAGCAGCCCCAGCCCAAGCTGCACCTCCAGTTCTGTTCTCTCTCATCACATCTGGATGGGATAGTGGATAGTGATTCCCAAAGCTCACAGATATTCATCCAGCTCCTGTAAGTCATGCCTCACCTGTTCAAACCTTTGTCATCGAAGCATTTAGAGCATGAAACCCAATTAAAGATCAACCTCTTGCTGTTACAATGGAAGAGCTACAAGAATTAGCACTTAAGCTGCATTAGCAGGGGGCATTTCTAATGACACTGCACCCACATTTATCTTTGGTGATTACTCAGGGCATACCAAGGGGAGCTCTCATTTCTGGGCACATTATCTACCAGGCAGCAAGTTTTTCCTGCACCCTGTGCTGCACAGAGCACTGTGCTGGCTGCTCCCCCCAGGGTAGGATCAAGTGTTCAGTCATCCTTCAGGAGACTGGGCAGGTGAGGT
Organism: Pomatostomus ruficeps; assembly: GCA_013400735.1. Lineage (NCBI taxonomy): Eukaryota > Metazoa > Chordata > Aves > Passeriformes > Timaliidae > Pomatostomus > Pomatostomus ruficeps. The sequence goes on from VYZT01044832.1 coordinate 495,036, forward strand.
ACCTACAGGAGATCTGCTGAGGAACCTCTCCAGGGAAGCAACAACTGACAGGACACAGAAAACTGAGCCCAGAGCAGGCCTGGATGAGGCTGGGGTGATGGACACCAGAAAAGGTTGGTGAGAATAAAGTCTGGCTGGGAGCCCTTGACCAGGCATGGCTGTGGCAATGCTGGTCCTCCCCAAGTGCCCCATGCAGGGGGAGGGGAGCAGACTCTGGGCAGCAGAGCTCACAGAGACAGGAGCTGCAGGTGTCAGCTGAGCCTGTGTCCTTATAATAAAAAGAATTCTCAGCACCACGGGTTCATGTTGGAGCAGTCCGTGAGCAGTCTGTAAGCCGCTCTGCCCTCCAGCAAGGGAGGTTAATGTTATTCACTCCAGTCTGCAGAGAAGAACGCAAAACCATGGAGAGGTTATGGGCCAGATAACCAAAAATGGCTTTTAGTTCTGGGCACTTTCATTTTACACTGTCTGACCTCTGAAGTACTATCAGTCTGATTTTCAAAGGCACTGAGCAGATCCTGCTTTCACTGACCTTAAACACAGAGACACACAAAATTAAAGGGAACTCTGCAGACTGTTGGCCAGAGCGAGCCCATGAGCCACCAGTCAGAGAGAGGAAGAGGGAGCCAGAGGTCGCCAGAGCTGAGTCAGACATACCTTTCTGGCCTTTCTGAGCTTCTTTCACCAAATCAAAGGCCAACATGGTGTGGGAACAGGCAGGTATGAGCTGCCTGTTAACTGATTGGAACTGAAAATGGCAGGAAGTTTTCCAGTGCCAGAGTTCAGAGGTGCAGAGCAGCACCCCCCACTCCCACCCACCTCCTGGGGGGTCTTTCAACCTATATCAGCCAATGGCTGATAACAGCCCTAATGTGTGCAATGGGATGATAACTTTTCCTCCCACTGCCCACCCCAAAAAGATGTCCTCTCTCGCTTCCTGCTGCCATGGTGCCCAGGCTGTGTCCTGCCCCCTCAGCAGCTCCCAGGCAGCACAACCTCTCTCTGAGGAGCCTGGGCAGAGCATTTGTATTCAAGAGTCAAATAATATTTCATGGATATTCCAAAAGTTGGGTAAATTCTTTCTCTCAACCTTCATTACCTAAAAAGCTTCGCAACCCCAAGACTGTAATTATGTACATGAATAATGAGATTAGCATATCCATCAAGTAACTCCTGCTCCATCCCTGTAGATACAGGAGGCCTTTGTGGGAAGCCCTCTGTGCTCAGATTCCATATCAGCAGCAGCCTCCAAGGCTGCCATGGGAACCACCATGGTCTGTTCCGACTCCTGCTCCTCGCAGAAATCCAAAGTTTCATTGGGATCTGGCAGGAAGATGGTGAAGCTGGGGCAGGCACCTCACAGCATCCGCACAGCATCCTGCCACCCCGAGCATCCCTGGGAGGGTACAGGAGGCACGGGGCCAGTAAGGGGGTCACAGAGTGTCCCGGGGTGCCAGGACTACATCAATGACACCCTGTGGCTGATGCAGTGTCCTTGTTTGGCAACGGGCACGGGTGGATGATGGCCAAAGGAATGGCAATGGGAATGTGGCAGCGGCTCCATCGGCACCAGGCGCTGCCTGGGATGGGCTGAGCAGCTGGTGAGTGAGCACACGCCCTGGTACCCACACCCACACCCACATGCACATCCACACCCACACGCACATCCACACCCACACGCACATCCATGTGAACCGGTGCTGGCGCGTTGAGGAACCTGTCTGCATTCCAGGAATGTGTTCAGGGAAAAGTACATGGAGAAATGCCTCACAATGGGAACAACCTTCCCTGCACCCAGCTGTGGAGCTGCTCCTTGACTGTAATTGGGGACCTGGTAATTAGATGATGGCAAAATGTACCAGCAGCTCAGTTTTCATTCTGTGGTCCAAATTACAAACCATCATATTTTGAAAGTGATGCTGACATTCCTCAGCCAGGACCCTTTGCCAAAAACAACTTGAGCAAGGCTTGTCTTGGCACCGAATCAAACTCGGGGCCCCAGCAGCGAAACTGAAAACATTTACACAGCTGGACCCAAATCACCCGATTTTCTAAAGAGTTTGTCAGAGCCTGAAGCTCTCGGTATATTTCTGCCCGTTTTAAAGGGGCCTGTGTTCTCACAATCCCCCAGCTCTCCACACAGAGAAAATAAAATACTTGAGGAAAAGTGGGTGGTCTTTCCATTGCAGTCCGAAAAAATAATCCAGAAAAGTCTCATGAGGAAAATGCGAACGAGCCCGGTGTTCACCCGGCCCATCTACAGATGTGCCAGACATATTTCATTTGCATATATAGATATGGAAACCTCATCATTTTGCCGTACGTATGTAATGGCTAATAAATGCATTAGCAAACCACTAATGAAAACAAATTGGAGCCAGTGTCAGGAATTACGCCAGCATGAGGAATTACCTTGCTGCATTTTTTCCTATCTAAATGTCCTGACGATATTATTTTATTACATCAGTCATACCCGCTGCATATGCATTATCCATCCCTCACTCCAGCCGGGGCCAATTCCTTTTGGGTCCTTCGGCATCATCCGTGCTGACAGCGCGGGCACAGGCACGGGCATGGGCAGGGGCACAGGCAGGAGAGGGCAGGGACAAGCAGGGACAGGCAGGAGAGGGCAAGGACAGGCAGGGGAGGGCAGGGGAGAACAGTCTGCACAGCCACCATGTATGGAGCACCCCAGCACTCCGACCTTCCTAGAATGCCACCGTGCCCACTGACAGCTGCCACACTACCAGTGACACTGTCCCTGCTGCAGGAAGCAGCGAGTATGGATCACGCAGCAAGTTTCCATTTTTTGCCTGTTTCTGTGGTTTTGCCTTGGAAAACCGGTCCTGCTTTTCTAGATACAGGCAAAAAAGCCTGTAAAACTGGGAGAAATGGCCACACTTGTTTCCAGCCCTTGGGAGGGCTGCGGGCACCAGCCTGGGTGTGTGCTGCAGGCTCAGGCTCCCCCTTCCCACCTCGGGAACAAGTCTGGCACTGGGAATTTGCCCCTGTTCCTTTCCTTTCCTGCATGCTGCCTCTTTATTATTTTTTTCTGACTCATAAAAGCAATGAGAGCAAATCCTCTGATGCACATGGGATGTCACAGAGCTGGCCTGAGCTGGTTGGGGGATCTGTCCCACACCAGAGAGGGGCCCTTGACTGCACACTGCCCTCACAACAGAGAGTGGGACACCACAATTAGTGAACTTACCTCGTTTGCTTACTCTAAAGGCATCCTATTGATTACTTAGAGCCCTGCAGCAGCCAGCAGTGGCCTTGGTCACCTCTGAACAAACACAGCACACAAACTCTGCTCCCTGCCCCGAGAAATTCAGTTTCTTTTTCCACCAAGATAATTAACAGCCTGTTTGACAGGAATTCCTCTTCAAAGGCCCTCTTTGCTCAGCTGTGATTGCTACCAGAAGACATGGTGGAGCCATTTTTCAGAGCTCGACTTAAATTTTTGTGGCTACGTGGGGACCTCAAAATCTTGCAAAATTAATTTTTTTAAATGCAAAACCTTTTAAGTAAAAATACTTGTAATTGCAACCTAAAGCGATGTGGGATCTGTGAATGGCTCTCTGATTAATTCTTCTGTGAGGCGAGTCTCCGCTCTCTGTTCTACTGAACAAGCATACACATATTATTGGGATTAATGCTGCATAATACATAATTAATGAAACTGCATAAATATGCAGATTTGGAATTGCAGATTGACTGCCATGGCTCTGTCCCCGAGCGCTGGGGTAACGGATTGGATGTTCATTATTACCATATTTAAAACTGTTTCCCTGTGAACATGTGCAAGCCAATAACTCGGAAAGGCAGACAGCAGCGGCAACCGTCTCCAAAATCTGAGGGAAGGGTTGTGTACCTGACAGGTACAGCCCAGGTCCCCCCACAATGGGGAGCAGGGACACAAGCACTGCCCTGCAGCCCTCTGCCAGCAGGCAGCTCCAGAGAAATGGTTTAAAAAAACATAAACCAGGTGTATCTGGTGCTGGGAAGCTGGGATGTGGCACCGGTGTCACACAACAGGCAGGAGAGGCTGACGAGGAAGAAGGGGAAAAAGCTTGGGAGGGATCTGAGTCCCACAGCAGGCATGGGCACTGGAGGTAAGAAAAGCTTTGGAAATCAAGAGGTTTCTGGGCATTTTCCCCGGTCTTTGGGATGGGGCATCAGCAGGAACTGGTCAACAAACTTTTCCCAGTCTGTTCCCAAATGTCCCTTGTAGCACGCTGACAGCCTCAGCAAAAGATACTGCATGGAACACAAGAAAATGCCATCCCAGTCTTTTGGCTGGCATGGTAAAGGCTGTGCCACCCCAGTCTGGGTTCTTTCCCTGCACTTTGCTAAGGTATATATAGAGATTTCCTTGGATGGCTCCTGGCTCATGAAGACACCAGCTGCTGGGCTTTGGTGCTGATGGGAGAGGCAGAGCAGAGCTGCAGAAGGGCCACGTTGGTGAGGGTTATCCCCTGGTAGCAAGTGGGAGCAGGAGCTTGGGATTTGCCAGTGGATCGAGCTGACTTCGAGCTCTCAGGGGTGCGTTCCAGGTGTCCCTGGAGCAGCAGCAGGTCACTTGTTCTGCTTCATGCTGCCTGTTTGCTCTGTTGAGGATGTCAGGATTTATCGCATGCTGCTGTTGAGAGGATTCAGATCTCAACCAGGGAGTTTGATCTGCAGATCTCCAAGCTCTGCCCGGGGAGGACTGCAAGCATTGTTCCCATTCCTCACATTCACAGGCTCAAATTCTTACTTGTAGAAAAGGAAAAGCTTCCCCAAGAGGTGTTTGGGAAATGTTTTTACTTTAAAGTACAAGTTTCCTACGGATGTCTTCAGATGTTTATTGAAGTGGAATAAATGAAAGTGTGAGTATGTGCTGTCGTAGGAGGGATGGGAATTGCAGCTCTGTGCACCAGAACTGCTCAACCAGGTGCCCAACCTGCCTGGGGTGACATCTGTGTGGGAGATGATGTCCCTGAAGAGCCCGGGCTCATGGAGAAGCACAGCTCCTGCAGCCAGACGAAGACCCAGCACTCAGGGATGTGTAGAGCAGCCACACAGGCCGGGGCACCTCTGACTATCCTGCTCATCCCCACCTCGAGGGCCACAGAGCATTCATCAGCCAGGTATCCTGACCTCCCGACACCTGCTACATTTTTACGCTGCTCCAAAAGCGAGGAGCATTGGAGAGGCTCTGTGTGCAGCCTCATCCCTCTCTCCCTTCTCACTCTGCCCTCTCTGACTCCACTGGCCACATGGTCAGTGCCACTTCTCCAGCCACTGACCCCTCATGTCCCCCAGCTGCTCTGGCAGGGAAGGAAGTGGGAAGAGGGAATGAGAAAATGTGTGTATGGGGGTACCTAAGGTTTAATTATTTCAGTCGAGCAACCTGGTCTCAGCAATGAACTTAACCCTGCCATGTTTCATGATGAAATATTAATTGCTTAGCCAGATATTTTTCCTTCCTCTTTTGTTCTCAGGGAATGCCTGCACCCTTCTCCTCTGCAAAATAATTCCCACTGCAAGGGCCTCAAACAATCCATTTCTTCTGGAAAATATCACACAGCAAAAGCAGAGCAGCAGCTTGACCTGAGCTTTGGGAACGTGTGTGAGCAGCACAGTCAGAGCTGGAGAGCTGGGGCGGCCTCCCAAAGGCCAATCCATCACAATCCTCCATCAAGATGAGACATGCAAGTGAGAGATGAGACCCTCAGAAGGAGAGGAGGGGACAGGTGACCTTAATTGCTCCACAGTTATTGATAGGGCAACTTGTCTTCATGATGCAAATTACCCTATAAATAAAAGTAAAACAACTACAGGAAGCAATTTGCCGCTTTGTTAGAGTTAAAGTAGACTGAAAATTAAATCAAGGCAGGGGATCGCTAATTCCACAGGGCTCTCCTGGAGCCTCTGCAGGCAGGGCCAGAGGCACGGGCCATGGGGGTAACTGAGTCACGGCTGCCTTGCACAGGCTTGGGAGAGAGGATGGGACAATGAGTCCAGCCCAGCAGAGGTGAGGACATCACCCTCCTGTGCCATTGCCCTGGCACCCAGGGACTGGTGGGGAATCCCTGCTGTGTGGTGAACCCCCATGGAAGCTTGAGCTCTCCCAGCTCTTGGAGAAGACAGGGGTTGTCCTCTCACCATGCCAGGGCAGTCACCCACACCTGCCAGGACTTTGGTGCCCCGCAGCCGTGTGTCCCCTTTGCTGTTTGGTCCGTCAGGTGTCCATAAAGTGCAGAGGTGACCTGGCACGTGCCCCATGACACGATGCACTTGCTGCTCCTCACTGCCTTCCCCCTGTACCACCGTGCAGAAGTGGGTTCAGCACAGCCACTCGTCACTATCAATGGGAGAAACGTACCTGAGTCACAACACTACACTAAAAGCATCTTCTGTGACACCTTAAGTGGGTATAACTCTTGCCTTACATTTCTAAAACACCTTTTAATTTACAGATCGTTATATCCAATATTTATTTGTCCACTGAAGGAGCCAGAGTTTTGCCCAAAGGCTTATTAGCAGAGATTCTCCAGCTTCCTGATGACCACAGTGCAGTGAACCCACTGCAATGGGAGCTAGTGTAACGCTGCTACATCCTCACCCCCCTGTGCCCTCACCCCCACTGCTCACGGTGTTTCCCACCTTCCCAAAGCAGCAGCAATGCCCTGTCCCACCCCCTGCTCCCAGGGCCAGGGCAGCAGCTGACGAGGGTAGAGCAGAGAGACCAAACAGGCGGAACTGCGGGTTTTGTCAGTTGGCTGTGTAAAGGAAATTAAAATGCATTATTTTGTCACTAAGTTGCAGCTTTTCTCAAAATAGTGGCAGCCACGGAGATTTTCTCCAGCCCCAAAGGAGCACTTTTAAGTGCTTCATTTAAAGAAGATACTTCTTTCCCTGGTCGTTTTTTTTTTATTTATTTTTTGTGTTTGTTTTCAAACCTGTCGGAAAGCACTGATATTTCCAAGCTTTGTTGCTGCTGTTGTTGTTGTTTTCCTCCTGATGCTTTTCTTTCCCATTTCTGAGCATCCTTGCTGGTTCTGCGCGAGGCCCCTGGAGGCTGCACAGCAGCAGGATGCGATGCCGGAGCCTCTGCCTTGCTGGGTGAGCTGCTCCGCTCCTCGAAGCTTTGAAGCTGCCACTTCACATTCCCGCAGAAGGATCATGCTGTTGTTTCTTCAGGAAATTATGAAACACTTTGTGAAGCAACATCAATGGGAACAGTAAGGGCAGTGACCCCAGCAGCATGCCCGGCGTCCGGCCGGTGCCAGGGACGGCGCTGGTCATGGTGGTGGCCACCAGCAGACACCCTGTGGGTGACGATCAGTAGCCTCCACGGACACCCTGCGGGTGAGGGCCAGCTGTCCCCATGGACACCCCGTGGGTGATGGTCAGTTGCCCCCACAGACACCGTGTGGGTGAGGGCCATTAGCCCCCACGGACACCCCGCGAGTGAGGGCCAGCTGCCCCCACGGACACCCCGCGAGTGAGGGCCAGCTGGCCCTGTGGACACCCCGCAGCTCCACCAGCGCTCATCGGTCCAGGCCCGCTCTCTCCCCCAGCCATGGGCAAACAACTTGTATAGCTCACACCTCGCTCCCCACGGGCCACGCTGCCTGTCGCGGACGTGTGAGGAGATGGAAAATACACAATTTTCCCAGGCAGTTTTTTCCAGTCCGTCATTACTCTCCCTCCCGCAGCCTGAGCCTTATTTCCATGTTCAACGTCTTGCTCACGCCTGTAGCCTTTGGCTCAGTTCTGCCTTTGCTGCAAGACTTGAGGTCCCCCCATCCCTGGCACTTTCTCTTGAGAAGGTACTTCAGGATTTAATGAAGGCATTCTCTCTTCTTCTTGATCTCATTTAAGCTCTTTAATCTCTTTCTCTGTAGCTCATTCTCTTCATCTCATAAAGAATTTCGTGGCTTTCTTTGACACCTCCAGGATCCCTTTACAAACCCTGACACTAGAGCCATGGACAATATTCTGGTGTCCCTCTCACCAAAGCCAGGCCACTTTACTGTGCCATAAAACCATTGCACTGCTCCTACTTACTACTCCTTTCTGTGTATCCCCTGAATGAATTAGCTCTTTATCACAAGGTCAGGGCACTGTGCCTGTGGCCGCTGCTCAGATGCTTTGCAAAGTTGTTAGGGAATGTGAAACCATCTCCTGCTCTGGCAACAAATCCATCATTCTTGGCCTGTATGAGAGGGATAATTTTGTATTTACTTACATTAAAATACACTTTATTTTAATGTATGCATCTATCTTCCATAAACATTCTCAACTGGTGTCTATTATACCTGAATTCTCAGCTCTTCATCAAGTGGTCACATGGAACTTCTCAGCAGGACTGATGTCCAGGCTCACATCATCCGGGGAATCTCAATCCCTTGCACACTCTCGTAGCACAGCCGCTGCCCTCACACAGTTTTGGCCTCTATTCCAAGGTTTATTGAACACAAGCTTACAGCCCAGTCATCTCAGCCAGGTGTCCAGCATTCCTGAGTGTTTCACAGCTCACCAACAGTCATCACAAATCCATCTCATCCACCTCATCCATGTCTTGGCCTCCTGCTCCTTCCAGTTCCCTTCTCTTCAACGTGAAAATTCATGAACATGTGAGTTTGCTGGGGGCAACCACATCAGACTCTTCAGTTCCCCTTTCTCAGGGATAAAGAGGAATCATTCATCAGTGATTTCAGCTCAGGTACACAAGAGAAAAGCCACAGGTTCTCCTCAGCAATGGACAAACAGGCTTCTTGCCTCTTGCCAGGGCAGGACTCAAAACTCCCATGTGGGAGCACCAATAGACAGGCAAGATAAACAGGCAGCTGTCAGGTCCCTGGATTTGCAGTTGTGGGATACTTAGGACTTCCTCCTGAGTGCCTCTTCCTTCAGAGCTTTTATTTCAACAGAAAAGTTCAATGAATTTCATAAATTGTTACTTTCTCTGTAATTAAATATTTGTGTTTATGTGTCTACTGCAGGGGGTTAGATTTTTTTTTTTTTAAACAAACCAATAACTTTTTATTCCACAGAAAGAGCAGCATGGAGTCAGTAATGTGTTAAGGGAAACAGCTCCTGTGAACCTGTGGTGTGGAGGTGTGGTCATGAAGACAGTGTGTGTGCCTGGTACCTTTTCCACTGGTGTGAAGAAAAGTAGAGGCAGCAGATAGCAGATCCCCCATCAATACCTCCCCAGACTCAGCTGCATTTTCACTGTCAGGATTTGATTTAATTTTTATTCATTTCTCTCAGCCCAGTGCCTGTGGCCTCACTGAGAGATCAATCCCCCAGCACCAGGCCCCGTTCCAGGTGCAGCACAAAGTACCACGAGCTGTAACCACTCCCAGGGCAGGAGCAGGAACAGGGAGCGTGTCAGTCCCACAGTTCACGCTGTGCCCAGCCCTGCCAGGGAGCAGGAGGGGTGAGACCAGCTGAATTTAAAGGTGCTGGATACCAGCCTGCCCATGGCTCATCTCACCCATGTCCCCACTGCAGTGCCACAGGGGCTGTTCATCCCCTCCTGGCAGATCAGAGAGAGCCACTGGTGCAGGGCTCAGATGCACAGGATTCCCCTTGGCACCCAAGCCAACAGGAGATGTAGAGGCAAGGTAGTCAGTCCTGCAGAGCTTCCAGGCATATCCAGGCTGTGCCAGTGTATTTAAAAGGGAAAAGGAATATGATGGAAAAGGTGCAGGTGAGGTCAGGAGCAGCTCTGTCCATTGGAGACCACCATGAGGAGCTGAGCCAGGAACGGGCTCCCCTCAGAGAGCTGCCATCACACCGAAACCAAGAGAAAGGAGATAAAACCCCAGGGGATGAGGCAGGGAGCCGCGGGGGGAATGGGCAGGACAATTACATTAACTGAAACAATGTGTTATATTTTAAACATTAAAAACTTATGACTCTACATGGCAAATACCTGATGCAGTGAAGGAGGAGAAGGAAACTGAAGCCATGGTTAAACAATGCACAAGGCATCGGGGTCTGGTTTGTATTAAATCCATTTGGAGTCTGAGTTTCTCCTTTGACAGCTGGCCACACTGCTCAAAGGGAATAAGAAAGTTTTTGTTTTTTAAAAAATATGTGTAATGGGTTTCTTATGTACTAGAAAAGAAAAGCTCTCTGAGCTGGATCACCTATTTTCTTGTCAAAAGACTTTGGACGAAACGTAATCATGAATAAAATGCCTCATGATTTTTCAAAGGGCTCTTTTATTTGAAGTTAGCTTTTCTGAAATGGGAGGCAGGACTGGGTAATGCAGCGCAGGGCGGGAGGCAGCTCTCAAGCCAGGCCTCTGCTCCGGCCTCTCCAGCCACTCTGCCAGACCCAAGGACCAGCCCACGGACCCACTGCAGCTCCATGCTGGGGAACACTTTGCCCAGATCCAGGAGACCTGCAGCCAGGCTGGCTGGCACCGACACTGTCCCCGCCCTGAGCCACCTCCACGGCAACACCACAGGGATCTCATTCATCCCCTGCCACTGGGATTCACCCCACGGCTGTATGAGCATCAGTCCCCACGGTGTTTCAGTCTGTCTGGAAAGGCCCAGACACCCTGAGCAGGGGGCAGCCCCAGCAGCACAGCCCAGAGCTGGTGTGTCCCTGAGGGCCCTGGTGACAATGCTGTAACCCGTGAGCACAGCGCTGGGGCTCCGGGAAGCTTCAGCCTCTGAGGACTCAATCTGGGCTGAAAACATCTCCAGAACAAGCTTTCTCACAAAGGGTTATCTACTCCTGGCTTCTCAGGGGATTTCCTGCTCTGGTGCTGGTTGAATCCAGGGAGCACAACTTGTCATTAACCCCTCTGCCATTCCTCAGGCCATCATCCTCCCAGCTCCCTCAGCTCCCTCTGGGCAGCATGGTGCTCTGAGGGGATACGAGGCAGTGCAGAGACGGGGGGTTCACCCGCTCTCACCATGTCCCTGGGACAAACACCCCACACTCTGACCAACCCCAGGTACTGAGACTCTCACAGGTATTTCATAAATCCATGCAAACCTGAGAACTGTTTCTGGCTGTTGGTCGGTCGGGCGTTTTTCTTGGCTCTTGCCAGTTGTTTATGGATGGAAGATTTTCAGCCCTTTGTCGTGGACACCCGGTGGCAGAGAGGACACTGGAATTTTAATTGTTCAAGAGCTCTAATAGGTGTAATAGCCTTGTGTGTTACATATGCATTAATTAAGTAACACTGCATTTAGCTCCAAATCATGCGGAAGGCGCGTGCTGTGTTTGCACAGACATAAATATCTCCTCAGTTAGAGCGCAGGCGAGCAGCTCTGCTCCCTTTGCTCTGCAGTGCTTCCACCCTGGGGAAAATGGGAGCCTTGGAAAGCTTATCCCTGGGTAGTCCCAGTTCACTGGGTAGGAGCTCAGCACATCCACGACTCCTCCTCCCAGAGGGGCTTTCTGAAATGACATGGTTTGTGTGGTGCCAGCACAGAGAGAGCCTCTGCAGCGATTCACACCTTACCCAGCACCCCAAGCAAATGGGCTGGTATCCTGTTCTGGGGTCTCCCTGTACCCAAATCTTTCAGCCCTGCTCATTCACTGCAAACACCCTCCTTGCATCAATCTGTAAGCGTTAAGGGCAGTGTGGAGAGAAACTGCAAGGGGAAAGAGGAAACAAAAGGATCCGGCATTGTCAGTGTAATGTATTCGCATCGTGATCCACAGGGAACTTCCATGCCTTAGACAGGAACATACGACCAGGTCGTCAGTGGAGAGCTGCTCATGTCAAACCCCAGTATTGCTGCTCTCACTTTGCTGCTTCAGTGCAACCTGGTTCTGAAGCAAAATGTGAAGTTGGAATCCCACGTGTTGGATGAGCTCGGATACACAGGCTGGACAAATATTTGGAAGAGTATTCACTTTCACTAGGCAACATTATGCAATGTGGATTAATTATACAGAGTATGGTCCTGACTGGGCTTTGGATGATTAAAGCTGTTCTGGAATTCCAGAGGATTACTTAAATGTGCAGCATTAGTGGAGGTAAAACATCTTCAATATCCCTTTCCTGCAGACTCCATTTCCTTGAGAGAAGTATGCAGATTAGAGCTCAGAATTAATCTGCGGAGGCTCTGAGCTGGGCTCCTGCCCCCAAAGAGTATTGGGAGGTGTGGGGCAAGGAGAGGGAGGGCTCTGGGAAAGGGGAATTCTGAGGGAGAGACATTTTATATGTTTGTAAAACAATCACGAGAAATGAGCTACTTATTCCGCATGTTTTAGTCTGGGAGAAAAGAGCCTGGATGCAGGCACAGTAAGTGCAATCTATATGTGTAATTAAGAAATGATTTCCTGAGATCTTCCTTAAAACACGTCTGAATACAGATCAAATTTGCATAAATAACTTATGCCTTTCACTTTTTCCTTGTGGAAAACACGTAACATTGCCTCTTGCTTTCTGGTTTCCAGAGCCTGCCTGGCTCAGAGGAGGATTTGCCATATTACACGATTCTTCCCAATTGTAATCAGCCTTAAATCTGAATAAAAGCAGCAAATGGCTGACTGGCACCCAGGCTTCCCTCCCTCCCTGCCCCCATGGCAGCGGCAGCGGCGGCTTCGAGCGGGAAAAGACACGACTGCAGCTCTGGGTTTGCATTAGTATTCATGGAGCATCCGACTCCAGAGAGGATTAATAGACTCTGATGCCTAATATCCTGGAGAACAATTAATTTGCCCACAGTTTTGTCATGGTTGAAAGTCAAATGCTGGAACAGATCGATGCACTGAGCTGCAAGTTGAACACTGCAACCTTCTGCTGGAGCTGAATTTTAATTTTCCCATCATCATTTCCCTCCGTTCCCAGCACACCAGTTTTCTAATAGATCTAAAAGCCTCTTACCTTCTTCCATCACATGTTGGGCTTCATAACAAAAGTCCACGTTGATTGTTCAAATATTAGAGCCTTGTATTGCTCTCCATTACGGGATTAGAGATGTTTGAGGCCCCTTGTGTTTTGACCTTTTCCTGTCTCGTTTCTCTTTAAATGGTATGAAAAATGCCAACCTTCTGTAATTAAAGCCAAAACGGAATGGAGGAATAGAGCTTTTTTCCTTGCAATTATTCAGTATTTAGGTTCCCATTTTGATAGAAGTGTTTATGCAGAAATCAAGGCTGGGGTTTATCAAAGCCAGGTCAACAGACCCATTGGGAAGGGCTGGCAGCTCCATGTCCAGCCCCCAGGGCCTGCAGCAGCCAGAGCTGTTGCTCTGGGTTTGCACTGGCCCGGGAGTTGATTCCCAGTTCCACCAGATCATCTGGTGAGTTTGTGTATGCCACTGAGTCAGTGCACACAGGGAAGAAAAGATATCAATAAACAGGCTCAGATGGTTGTTGTGGGGAAGTAGTGCAAGCATGAGAAAAGATAACTTTTCTACATATTTATATATAAATTTTTTATATATATGGTCCTCGATGGGAGCTGAGGCTAAATTCTGCTGACACACAGAGTCCAGACATCCCCAGGGACACAGCGCTGTCCCCAGTGCTTGAGTAGGGAGTGGCCCTGCAGCCCTCCTGGCCCTTCCCTTCCTCCCAGGGATTCTCCTCTCCCTGGCAGTGGCTCAGAAAGCTCTGGGCACATGGGAATGGTGGCAGAGACCCTGTAGCAGGACTGGGAGTGAGGACAGGCTGGCTGGAGGCACTTCCCTGCTGCCCTCCCTCTGTTTCTCCCGTGGAAATAACGTGTTGCAGAGGCAGGTGTAAGGACCAGCATGAAATAAGTCAGCGATGGTGGGAAGGCATCAAATCCCACCAAGTGCAGATTGTGCCCATCACTCCCCTCAGCCTGGACCAGAGCTCAGCCGTCAGTCCCTGGGGCTGGATTCCCCACTCCCTGCAAAGGGGGACAAAACCTTTTAGCTGAAATCCTGCAGCATGGCAGGCAGGAGAGGGTCCTGTCCCACTGCCCGTGTGAAAACACCTTCCTGCCACACCGGGATTTTGACACATCCTGGCACTCCTCCTCTCATGCACCACCAGGGAGGCTCCCAGCACAGTTCTTGGTTTTTTCCAGGAAAAAAAGGGACATAATGGGTTAAGGGCAGCAGTGTATGACTCTTCCCGAGCTATTGTGCTGTTCCCTCAGCCTTTCTGGTGTCCAGGCTTTTGTGGTTTAATTATGGTCTGCTTCAAATGGTCTCAACCAACAGATCAATATATCAGGAACATTAGAATTGTTAATTTGAATGGCTGATTTGAATTTAAGTGCAACTTCAATTTAATCATTTTAGAAATGAAACGACATGTGAGTGCCCTCCTTCTCCTTCCCCTCTTCCAGTGCAGCAGCTCCAGCACCCCTTGGGGATCACAAAACTCCCTGACATGCACATTTTACTTCAGTCAAGAGCTAAGCCCTATGAGCTGCTGGATCATGACAAAAGTGGGGTTTTAGCAGCCTTTCCTACAAGCATGATAATCCCAAATCCAACAGTGATTAACTTGGACTCAAAGCTCCACAGCAGAAATTAATTCTAAATCAGGGTCCTGGAGCCATGTCTCTCCAAGCCCTTTCCAAGGCTGATTTCCACTGTATGAGCAGGCAGAAAACTGCCCAGATGTCTCAACTTTCCCAATTTATCCAGGAATTCTGCCAGCTGCAGGGGCTGCCCTGCTGCCTGCCTGGAGGACACAGTGCCACTGGGCAGCTGCCAAAGCTGCTGGAGCCGCTGGTCATGGGAGTCACTGGAAGCACAGGGATTCCCCAGAGCCACCAGCATCAGCTCCCACAGCTTCTGGCCAGGACTGGTCTCACATCTGTGGAGTCACTCTGGACATCAACCAAATAAACCAGAAGCACACAAGGAAATATGTAGGACAGAGTGCCTGGGTGCAATTTTTGCGAGGAAAACTGCATGAGCCTAGAAAAGAGAAGGCTTTGGGGTGACCTTCTTGCAGCCTTCCAGTACCCGAAAGGGCCAACAAGAAAGGAGAGAGACTATTTACAAAGCTCTGGAGTGACAGGGCAAGGGAGGATGGCTTCATACTGAGAGAGGGAAAATTTTAGTTAGATGTTTGCAAGAAATTCTTCCCCGTGACGGTGGTGAGGCCCTGGCACAGGGTGTCCAGAGGAGCTGTGGCTGTCCCATCCCTGGAAGTGTCCAAGGCCAGGTTGGATGGGGTTTGGAGCAATCTGGGATAGTGGGAGGTGTCCCTGCCCATAGCAGGGGGTGGAACTGGATGATCTCTAAAGTCCCTTCCAACTCAAACTATCCTGTGATTCTAAGATTCTGTGATGCTATAAACTTATTAGTCAAGAAAAATGAAAATTAAAACATTCACCAATCTCCTGTAACGGTAACAGACTGAGTCCGAAGCTCTGCTCATGTACACATAATTTTTCTGACTGCCAAATATATATCCAGCTCTCATTTCATTTATCAGCCATGAAGTACTCAGATATAAAGGTAATGCAGCTTCTAAGCACAAGTTTCTGAGTTTTCCCACAGCCATTTCAGAAGGACCAAATTTCAGAAAAAAAGCCCAGATAAGGGCAGATCTTGAGGGGCCTCTGCCTATCCTGGGTCACTCAGATCCACTGGCAGCTCCAGCTTTCATCCCAGCAAAGAAAATCTGCAATCAGCTCGTGCAGGAAAGCCAGGGAGCTTCACTGGACAGGGAGCTATGCTGGCAATGTGAAAAAAAAAAATGGGAAAAGAAGGATTTTGAGGAAGCAGAAAGAAAGAGCAAAGGTCTGTCAGTTCTCCTATTGCCATCCAGTATCAGTCCACTGGCCCAAGCAGCACTGGCTCCAATTCCAGCAGCCAGACCTGGGTCTGCCTTTGGAGAGGTAAAAGCCGGTCCAAGAGCCCAAACCCCGGCCCTCAAACTGAGCTGCTGCGTTTTTCTGTGACAGATTAAGCCAAACATTCTTCTCGGTGTTACTTTGTTGGCCAATGCATCAGGCTGACTGACAAGCACCGACTGCATCCTGAGAACAATCTGAAGGCAACCCAGGGAACCCACCCAGATGGTGCTCAAAAGCCTTGTGGAGCAGAATGGGCTCTGCTCGATGCAGGAATTTCGCAGCAGGAACAAAGGGAACTTTGCAAACAGAGCTTTGAAACGGAAGTCATTTTATCCAGCATGCCTGCAGGAAACAAGAATCCATCTTCCAGCACAATCAAACACAGAGCTGTGCATGGGCATAATTATTAGGGGAATGATGGCAACAGCAGAGGAGCTCATCAGTCAGAAAGCTGCATAATTCCTAAACTGTCTCTTATGCTGAACCACCTGGATTTAGAGTAACATTTGCAGAGGAGATGAATGAATCTGCCTGCCCAACATGCCTGAAGTCACACCAGCAGAAGGGTCATTGCAGACATCCGGTGTGCGTGCTCTGCCCCACACTCAGACACTCACAACTGTCCAACCCCTCTGACAGGCACCGGTGCCAGTGCCAGCCCTTCCCTCCTGTCCCACTCACTTGTGGGGACAGTGAAAGCCAGAGAAATTGTGGGTTTGCTTTTGGGGCATTTTTTTAGAATCTGTGTTCTTCACTCCCAATGCGAGCAATAGCTGCGGGCAGGCAGAGGCTGTGGCTGGGAAGGGGATACAGGCAGGCAGAGGCCAGCTGTCACTGAAAGGATTTGCTTGTGTGATTCTCCCTCCACCTTCCTAGAGATGCCACACATTGTTCACAGCTCAGCAGCTCTCTCCAAGGCTGTCCTGCCTGAGAAAAACAGGATTGTTTAAATAACAGAGCAAAGCTCTTGGCTCTGCTGGATGCCATTTAAATGGAGACAAGGAAAGGCTCAATCTGGTGGGACTCCCACCACCCTCGTGCCAAGGCCAGGCCTCAGTGCCAGTCCCTGCCAGCCTTGGGAGGGCATCCCAACACCCACCTGAGCTCCAGCACCCGAGGGCGGGTGAACGAGCTCTGCCGAGCACGGCTGCCAGAGTGCAGATTGGCAGTTGGCAGGAAGAACTCAGAATATGCCAAAAAGGCCGATTCCAGCCCTCTCACCAAACCTGTCAGAAGAATGAGTCCCATCCAGGCAGGGGTGGGTTCCTTGGAGATGTTTGGCTGCCCGCTCACAGCTGCAGGGGACCTGCATGGATGTGGCTTGACAAGCACTTTCAGCTCCACAGGGCCTCCTCAAAACTGCTGCAAGAATCTCCTCTAATATTTAAGACTCTCCTTTTTTAAGCATTTCAGTTTTGTGGAAAATGGAGAGCTCTGTCCTGGGGAGCTCATTCCGAGGGAAGAGTGGGATTAAGAACTTCAAAGTAGAGTTCTCCCCTGTGACAAGTTCTTAGAAGAGACCCTGTCCAAGAGTTATCACACCTCTCCAGCAAAGGAAAAGATTTGCCATGAGAATCCTTCTGGGCTCACGGACTTGTGCAGAGGCGGGGATTTCTGCCAGCAGCGGCTGCTCTCCAATGGGAAGCACACCCTCCTCCCGGAGGTGTGAAATCTCCAAGGAGGGCAGGCTTCTTCCCACGTGGCAGCCGGGGAACATGCCAGCAGAAGCATGTGCTATTTTAGGAAGGTAGGAAAGGAATGAAAAGGCTTTCAGAGGACTTAAAAGCCAACGTGGGATGGATGGAAGGGTGACAACTGGCTCCAACTGAAAGAGAAAAACTGATGGGCTGCAGAGGAGAGAGGGAATGTAGTGTGGGAAAAGACTCCTGTCCCACTGTGCTGCATCCCTGGGGTTCACACTGAGGGTTGGGACACCATAGCCCAGAGCAGCCCCGGCCCCAGCAGTGTCCCAGAGGATGTCACAGCTTGTGGCAGGCAGCCTGGTGATGCAGTGCCAGTACAAGCTGGGCGAGGGGACAGGGCTATGCTCTTTGCCTGTGCGGCTGTTCTGGGCTGTCCAGAGCAGCAGGCCAGGTATTAGCCTGGGTCAGAACAGCTACAGAATCATCAACAGGAAAAAGGCCTTTTGTCCCCTCTGGCTCAACATCTGCTCCAAGTCTTGCCACAGGGCCCTTGGTGCAGGAGAATTCAGAGAGTTTTGTGTTTTGTCATCACTGCACAGCATCCTCCTTGGTCTCCTCCCTTTTGCATCTGCCCTCAAGACCACTCTGCTCAAGGGAGTCTCTAAAGCACCCTTGGATACAACGGGCTGCTCAAAAATAGTTCCCTGTCCTGCAAACAAAGATGATCCACAGCAGCAAGGCTCCCCTGGCAGAAGAGTGAGTGAGAGGGTGACCGTAAGCTGGTCATTTCCAGGGAACCCTGTCAGGAGGCCTTGTCGCTGGTCTGGAGACCTTCCTGGGTCAAGAGACAAGGCATGGCAGCTGCTGGAAAGCTCTTCTCCTGTCAGGCACTCTGCTCTTGTTGGATCTCTTCACACCCAAGGCAGACCAAGGCAACCAAGAACTGTAGTTTGAATATTAGACACTAGAAAATTGCAGGAGTCTTGTGCCTGTTTCCACACGACCATTCCCATTGGCAGAGCTAAGCAAACAATCTGCTGTGAATATTTGATCCTTTCTTTCCATTGCCAGATTGAGGGTGCCCCAGCCCTGCTCATTATCCAGCAGGATTGATGCAGCACTTTGTAAGCTCGGTGTAGAGCTGGGGGATGGTCAGCTCCACCAGCAGCCACCGCTCCCATGCTGCAGGTGACAACCATGGGGACAAGGACAGGGCTGCCTGAGCCAGAGCAATGCCACCTTTGCTGGTACCACTGTGAAAGAGAAGAAGCGGCCAGCCTGAAGGGGTTGGGTGAGAACAATGTTTTTAGCTGGTTAGTTCACTGATAAATAAAACAATGACAATTTCTGATGGCTGTGGGTACTGCGGGTAAAGATTCAGTGCTGCTGCATATTCAACATCCCAGTGGCAAGAAGGTTGTAGAGGGGGCAGTGGAGAGGTGAGGATCCTGCACCAAGCTCCAGGGGCTTTTTGGTAGGTGATGCTAAAACTTTTGGTCAAAAGTTTGACTCGATGACCTTGGAGGTCTTTTCTAATATTAATGATTCTGTAATTTCTATGATTACTGCCTCTCTGGAGAGGTTTTCCACATCCCAAGTGGGACAGGTAATGAGAGCACTTGACTGATGAACTCTTTTTGACATCTCTGCTTTTGCTCTTCGGCAGGAAAAGGAAAGCAAATCCATTCTGATTTCTGCAGAATTCACTCCTCACCTCTGGGTGGTGTTTTAGAAATCAAAAGTAAATCCATTATTTTGCTTCTTGTCTAAGGACTCGAAGCCTTTCACAGATGTTAAGGCCACTTATAAGTGAATGGATTTGTATTTCAAGCTCCTGGCTGTATTTTTCATGCGTTTTAAGTACTGACAATGGGAGAGGTAAATGCACAAACTCAGCAAGGATGCTCACACACACCAGGATTAGAAAAGCAAAAAAGAAGCAAATGGATCTATCCCTGTGCCCTGGTCATCCTGAGGGCAACTCATCTTCAAAATACTCTCTTAAAAATCTCCCAGTGTATCTGGAGCTTGCAGCTTCCTTTTTGCCCTGGAAGAACCTTCACAAATTTCACCTGCTTCTCATTTGTCGAGGCTGGATAGAGGAGAGAAGAGCTGCTCTTTTTCCACCCAGTGTGACATTCAGCCACATTCTGGGCTTAGTCTTCATCTGTGGTGTAATTCCATTTCCCCTCTGGATGATGTGCTCTCGGGAGCCTGCCTTGTGCATAAAAGATCCATGATGGGGAGCTGCATCATTCATTTTTTTTTCCATGAGCAGGTGCAAAATATAATGTCCCTGATTTTCGAGATCTGATTAAACTGTCATAGATGTGGAGCAACCTCAATAACTCCCAGCACCAGGGAGGGACGGCTTATTACAGCACTGCACCCTCCTATGCCAGCGATAAGCATCTCTCAGCATTTCAATTACAAACCCCTACCCTCAGGATTTGTTTATTTAAATTGGAGGAATTTGGTGCTCCTGGAAGCCTGTAATCCACAGGCTGGAGTCCAGCAGGCACAGATACATCCCTGATCTCCAAGAGGGGCTGCTGGTCCAGAACAATGGTGCCCAAACCTCACAGGCAGAGACTGGCAGTGGGAGCAGCAGGCAGCCCCAGCAGGTCCCAGTACTCAGTGTCTCCAGCACTGGGGTTTGTCCCCAGCTCTCCCACACATCCGCTTTGGTGTTCACTCATCCAGCTCCAGCCTCGCTCTTTCCTTCCTCCAACACCAGAACTTCCTGGGCACAGATTCTCAGCAACAGCTTCTGGCACTCCCTCACCTTTGCTGAAGTTACTCAGTGATTCACCTGTCTCAAAAACAACATTTATTTTTCTGTCATCCAGGTATTGGAGCACCAGAATAAAAACAGGAGGATGGGAACCTCCTGTGGTTCTGCAAGAACTTGGACTATGCAGTGGCCAATTTGAGGAGCTGCTCTCCAGGGCAGGGAGAGGCTGAAGCACAGGGAGGGAGAATTCCCTCTGATGGAAATGACAACAGGAACCAGCTCAGTGTTTTGGAGGGGGAAACCCCCATGTCAAAGGGGGTGACAGCAGGACCCCAGAGCCAACAAGCCACTGGGGCAGGGGCAGTGAGGGTCACAGAGCACACCGAGCTCAGCGAGTCTTCTCTGCCTTCCCTTCACTGCTTTTTGGCAAAGCTGTTTCCAATATTGGAATTGAATGCTTAACTGTTACACTGATGGAATAAATTAGACTGAACCTTTTATCCCAAAATCTTCTCCATAAGAAAGAGACATCTGAGGGCTCTGGCACACTGACAGGTATTCCCTTCCCTGGGGGCTGGCAGGGGGGTCACAGATGTCCCTGGTTGACGCCAGCAGGAGCAGAGTATCCGCGTTCCAGCGCTCCGGCATGTCCCTGGCCAGTGGGATGGGCTGGCCTGGCACGGGCACGGCCCAGCTGCAGGAGGGATCGCCCTTGGCAAGGAATCAGTAGCATTTCTCTGGCAAGTGCCAGCGCGATGGAAGCCGCCTGTGCGGCGCTGCGCCCGCCTTGCTCCGCGACAGGAATTAGCCGGATAATTGCTCTGACTCCCAGGGTGTCCTGGCCACCCAGAGGTGCAGCATCGGGCAGGAGCTCTGCTCCAGCACTCACAGGACACTTTGCCATGTCCTTGCTGCAGTGCAGGGATGAGCCAGGCTGGATCCCAAGACCCTCCTGTACCAAGACCAGCCTGGCTAGTCCAGAGCAATGTGCTGCACTGGTGTCAAAATCCTCTGGCACGCTGCCATGCCGTGGCCTTGTTTCATAGTCAAAGGTAGATGTGCTGATGCTGGAGCTAAAAACACCCAACTATTCAAATTAGCAATCAGCACCAATGATTGCCCTTCCATCCCGTCCCTGTGCCGAAATAGGAGCTCCAGTCCCTGCACAGAACCAGTGAACACATGCTCAGCATCTGATTCCGAAGAAGGCTTCAGCACCGTGAAAAGAACAGGGAGAAGGTACGGCAGAGTGGGAGCTGCCATCTGGGCTCGCATCTGCGCATTTGCCAAGGCGCAGATGGAGGATCCTTTTCTCTGACTCGTATTTGGCCCTGGAAACTCAGGGATGATGGAATGAAGAAGCAGCTCTGCCTGGAGCCTGGTCACTATTTGGGAGCCAGCATTAATCCCAAGCCTGTGATGCTCCTGTGACCAGCCCTGGGGGAGGTGCCAGGTCAGGGTCAGCCTGTGGGGACAGTGGCTGGTGGCATGGCCCCTCTGCCAGCACTGGAAGTGGTGCCGCAGTTGCCGGATGGGGAGATACCCCACCATGAGTGACCTGTCACTAGCACCCAACACTTCACTACGCAGCTGAAGATGTACTTTGCTGTGGTGTATCAGTGCCACATCATGCCCTCCTCACCTTCAGGAGACCCAGGGTTCTCTTGAGTCCATGGAGTGACACCTGGCTCCCAAGTGACACAGGAAGCAACACGTCTGAGTGGGAAGAACAAGGATATTATAGGAATAAGGAAACTTGGTGCCAATGGCAGGAGGAACTTGGACTCTGAAGAAGAAATAAGGGGAGGGGGTCATTGCTGCAAGCAGTGAGGCCTTCTCCAGGTCAAGGGCTGTAGCCAAGCTATGGCTGAACGTACATGTGCTGTAACAGGGGAGGTCTGGGCAGGAGCCAAACCTATCTTAAAACACATATAGGAAATAACAACGGCATGAAAACACTTGAAGTTCTCCTTTCCTTCTCCAAGGATGACATTCTTGGCTCTCCCTCTTTAAGTCTCACATTACCTAAATTCCTCCTGTTTCTCTTACCCCATTCATCCCCAATTAGGTTGGGATCTGGGGTCCTTTCCTACAGTTATTCCTTGACACCAAAGAAAAACGGTTCTGAAGTGGAAAAGGATGAAGGATGGTGGAGGGGCAGCCCAGGGAGCATGAGCAGGGGCTGCTGCACATACCAGATGCCCACAAGGCTCAGCCCCCCAAGGCTCAGCACCCCCTCTACCAAGGGGCAGTGGGGCTGTTCAGTGATACCAAGCAACCACTGGAGTTATCTCAGGGTCTCCTTTGCCCCATCAGCAAGAGGCAGAGCAGGAAAAGCTCTGGAAGGACAATGGAGAATATTTTCTGGTGAATTGTGCAATACCAGGGGGCTATCCACTGCTCAGTAATTCCACAAATACATGGGATCATTCCCTGGCACAGGAAGGTGCAAGTTTGACTGTCTCCGGCTTCCACTCCTATCCTTCCAGCACATGGTTTGGTGGGTGTGGTGACTTCCCAGCAAGAGAAGGACTCACTGGCCTCCTGTCTGCTCATTCCTCAGTGGAAGGAACCCACTACACTCAACCCACAGAATCCTCAGCACCAAAAAGCCAATTCCAAAACTAAAGCCTTGGGGAGGCAGAAGCCTGAACAGCTAGATCAGTAGCAGACAGGGGGAATAGTGACACAAACTGGAGGGAATTTGAGCCTTTTTGATGCTGGGCTGGACGGAGGAAGGACTCGGTCCCCAGGCCAGGAGCAACCTGCTTGCTGGGCCATGTGCTCAGGGAGCCAGGAACGCCTCACTCAGCCAGGCAAAGCTGCAGCACCTTGACACATCTCCTGTACCCGCTGCATTTTGTGAGTTTAATTAAGTGCAGGAGCAGAAATGGTGGAGCACAACAGAGCGCTTGGAGGCTGGCTGTCCACAAAAGCTTCCTCAGAGCCGGATTGTTCAGATGAGGGAATGAGCTCATGAGCAGATGGGAGAAAGGCTTTGCTTGTTCCACAGAAATCTGGGCTAGAGCAGACATGAGGAAATGCAGCACAGAAAACCATTGTGCTGGAGTGTGAGAATGGAGCCAGCAGCCAAGGGGGGAAGGTGTTGGGGGGTGTCTGCTCCCCCACTCCCAGCAGCAGCCACAGGAGCATCCAGGCAGCCAACAGAAGCCTCCGACTCGGCTGTGAATCTGGCACCGAAATTCAGAGGGGGAACGGGGGAACTCCACTGGGCACTGCGTCCACTCAGCGATGAGCGCTGGCAAAGGGGAGTGCCAGAGATGCCACCTTCTGCACCACAGGACACGCTCCTGAGGGGCTCGGGGACACCATGGAGCCCAGACAGGGAAAGGGACATTTGCAGACAGCAAAACTTGGGGGTATTTCTTCTTTTAAATAAGGTTAATTATTTATTCATGCACAAAACACAGGTTATTGTTTGCTAAACAAATCTGTGCACCAGTCTGTGTGCAGCTCTCTGTACGTGCCAAATGCCCAGTTTCTGAACAAATTGTGCCTCTCTTGGTTTCAGAACTCTCTCCTGTGCTGGGCAAAGCTTGTTGTGGGCCCTCAGGGGGGTCAGATCCACCCTAAGGGGGCTATGGGAGAGGAGAACTGACTGGAGAGGGAAGAGATGTGCACCAGGGCTGGGAATGAGCAAGGAGCTGCCTATGTGTCACAGGCACCACCACCCAGCAATGCCCAGGACCCAGTGCAGGCAGCAGCAGTGGAGCAGGGAGCACCCAGGGAGGGCTCAGCTGCTCCAGCTCCATCCAATCCCGTCCGTGGAACCATCCCAGAAACACACTCAGGAACACCAGCATCTCTGCAGCAGCCCAGGCACAGAACTGACGCCTCGCAGAGCTTTGTTATCACAACACCACATGGTTAAATGTCCTAAGCAATCTTTTTTTAAGGAAAACAAGTCTTTAGAAACAGAGGTGACCCCAGAAGCGATAAGTGAAGAGGTGCACCTGAAAGTCTGTTATCAGCTATTTGTGCCTGGCTCTGCCTCAGATTTCTCATTTCGATGTGACGGCAGCTGAAAATTGGATAGATACTGGCTTCACCTCAAACAAGACTTTCTCTTTTTGTCTTCAAGGGCAACTTAAGTGCTTTACCCTCTGAGGTCGGAGAGAATTGCAGGATGCTGGAAAAGGAGCGTTCTGGAGCAGGAACCACAGCACTGCTCTCCAACACAGTTTGATAATTAAACTCCACGGTGAAGGAAGTGTGAGGGAGGCTGGGAAAGCACAAGTTTGTTCTTAGCATCAGGTGTTGATGAGGTTTTCCTTACAAACAAAAAGCAGGTTTCATTTCCAGCACCAGTGACTGCTCCCATTTTTTGCCACCAGTGCTGCCTCCAGCCCAGGTCCCACATCCCAGAGAGACCCAGCTCAGGGAGATGCTGGTGGGGCTGGCTCTGGCACCACTGAGGGTTGTCCTTGGAAGACACATGCCAGGAAAGGGGAGAAGAGGCAAAGGGCAGAGGATCACTGGGGTCTCAGCCTGGGAGCAAATTCCTCCATCCATGACAGCACAAATCATGAGGAGTAAACCAGAGCCCATTGCCTCCCCAGTGCAGGGAGCAAGGACAGAAGAAGGACAATTGGGATGCTGCGTCGAGGAGGGCACAGAACTCCTTCTACAGAAAAGAGGCTCTGAGAAAGGCTCCGAAGGAGAGGCAATCAGAGACCAAACAAAGTTCAGTCTGACAGAAGGAGATAGAGGGAAAGAGAGCTCCTGAGACCAGGCAGAACTGGGAAAGGTGTGATTCTGCTCAGAATCCTGGAAGAGGGTGCCACAACCTGAGCAGCTGGAGAGCTCTCCCACCACCAAAACACCTGCATCTTACCTTAATCCTGAGTGGGTTACATCACACAGACTTCCCAGCAGCCAGTGACAACTAATCCACTGAAATCATCTCTCCCCCATCTCGACTCGAGCTCTGCAGCACAAGTGCAGATTCTGAATCAATACATTTCTTCAGTCAATGTTTTTGTCTGTTTTTCCCTATAAACACCCATCCAATACAACGTGTGAAACGCAGATGTGCTGAGTGGGAAAGCTGAGGCTTTCAGACTCATCCAGTGCCAGCAGAACCAAAGAAACCTTCCCAGGCGCACAGCTGGGGAGCAGTGCCGTTCCAGATGTGCTCTGCTGCGGGATCCCAGCGCTTCCTGGGCAGAGGAGCCCCACCAAAGCCAAGTAAATCCCTAAAGCCCCAGGCTTGCCCCATCCAGGCAAATACTGTGGCTCTTCTGCCTGGAAAGCATTCTGTGACTGGGAGCTGTGTGTGGATCCTGCAGCTGGAAGGAAAGGATCCCATCTGGAGAATTCTAGTGCTGCAGAGAGGTTGGGGGTGAGAGTTGTGAATGGAGGCTGCAGCTGCCCTGGGATGGACGGACACCCACACGTCCTGCCCCCAGGACAGCCCCAGCACTCTTGGCAGCAGCCTCTGGATTGCTGGGAGACCTCAGTTCCCTGAAAGCCAAGCCACAAGCAGGGACATGACCTTGCTCACCCTGTCACCCAAGCAGGGGATGCAGGAAGGAAAATGAAGCACCACAAAACCTAACTCTGCAGCACTGGCCCAAATTGCCCCTGTTCCAGGAGAGCAGTTCCCTCTCTGCCAGCAACGTCCCCCTCCCCAGAAGCCACCAAGCTCCCTCCCCCTGCAGCACCTGAGGCCCTGTCCGTGTTCACGGTGCAGACAAGCTCTGAGCCGCACTTCAGGAGCTGCAGAAATGTTTCCCAAACGAATACTGAGCTGCAGAGACTCAGCCCAGCTCCACTGTTTCCCATGAGACCCATTTCAAACCAGACCAAAGCCCCCTGGTCCCACTTCCCTTCATAATGAGTTGTCTGTTTTTTCTGATACTTTGGTGGGAATTTTTTGCCTTTAATACCAACAGCTGACACATTATGAGTAAAAGGAAGAGTTCACAGAATAAACTTCAGTGCATTAATTATTGAGGGATATAATCCAAATTTATTTAATGAATTAATAATAAGTCATAGGGGTATTTTAATAATGAAATACTTCTAGTTGTGTTTCAATAATTATGGCTGGCTTTCATAATTACACTGCTGCAGTGAAAATAAAATCAAAATCAATTAGGTGGTAGCAATTCTGTCCCAGGAGTGCCCTGTGCAACTCTATCTAGATCAGGTTTAAAGGGACACAACGAAAATCAATGTTGGTTTAAATTTCCAGTGTGCAACTTGTTCTGTGCTTCACTGTTGGAAGCAGTCGGGGCTTCCCTGTGTGTAGCCACTTCGAGAGATCAGGAGTAGGTCTCCATAGGAGAATTTGGGAGCAGAGCTCTCAAGAACAATCTCCTTTTAAAGAAAACCAACATCTTGTCACAACCACGGATTCCAGGAACTGAAGCTGGAATTCTGCTGGGGCTGTCACCCTCCAGCTCTGGTGAGTGCCAAGAACCCGGGGCACTGAGAGAGCTGAAGATACCACAATGCTTGTTCCCCACACCAATTGTGTTTGTTTAGAGATAACACTGCCAGAGCAATTTTCCAGAAAGGCAGACAAAATGTTTGTAATTCCCTCCCATTGCAGGGAACCTTTATCCCACCCTCCAGCTCAGCTGAACTCAGAAAGCAGCTGGGTTTCTTTAACCTTTTTCATCTCAAGAAAGAGTGTTTGGAACTGGGAAGAGCTCCCTATTCAGCTTCTTGAGTTAAATTGTCACTTCCAGCAGCTGGGATCCTTCCCACTGGCTGCAGAGCCCTGCAGCTGGGCAGGCAGGAAGGCTCAGCCTTCACTGTGGAGCTCCGGAGAAACCTCCTGCTTCCTCCAGCACCTGGATCCCCCGCCTGGCGGGCAGCTGGGACCCCAGCTCTCCCTCAGGGTAGGTGACACCCGTGTCCCCGTAACATCAGTGAGCCCCAGCTGTGGGATGGAGGCTGGGCTTCAACACCAGCACAGCTGGAACCCCAGGATGTGCCAATGGAGACACCACCAAGCCCCGGAGCAACACCACCATGCTGGGGAACTTCGGCACAGACAGAGCAAACCGAGGGAGTGGAAAGAGGTGAGCAGGAAAGGACTGGGCACGCTGCTGCTTGTGTTTTGGAGGGAATTCCCTGCGCCACATTCAGGTGAGCCTCTCCTGCCTAGGAGTTGACACAGCCCCACTGTAGGATGAGTTGAGCTCTGTGGTTCCCTCACTGAAGGGCCTGCCCACCTTCCTCTCCCACCAGGCTGAAGGCGCAGCATCCGACCCCTCTCCCTTGGCAGCTGCAAGTCTTGTTCAGTTCTCACAGCTTTGAACATCTGGCTGCTCACCACAGAGAGCTTTGGGAAACCATCCCATTCCCCAAAACACATTGCAGCCGGGACTCTCCAGGCTGTGGTTTCTGGGGGTCTCACACAAGAACAACCCAGAAGCAGCAGAGTAACAGGGGGCTGGCCCAAAATGGGAAGGGACAAAGATTTTCAGCATCAAAGATTAAGAGCCTTAAAATAGAAGAGGGAAAATTCAAGTACAGCATTAAGGGCAAAGTTTTCACAAGCAAGAGGTCAATCAGGCAATATTTATCCAGAGGGATGTCATCACCAGAGGCTTGAGCACAAACAAGATGTGACACTCGGAGAAGGAGGGATGAGGGGCTCCAGTGCTGGTGTGAAAAATGGGTTTGTGCCTGAGGAAATGTTCAGCAGTGCTGGGGACGCTGTGGGTGCTGTTCCCTGACACCCAAGACATCCCTGCTCTGCTCCAGCAGTGCTGCAGCTTTGGCTCCCAGAAAAAGCAGATGTGGCTTCACTGGAAATAATTATTGGCACCTTGGTATTTGTGTCCTGGGTAATTTAAGGAGTGACCAGTGTTACCTGTGAGGTGATCATTGCCCTGTAATTATGCACCCAGTAGGCAAATTCCCATCTTATGCAGAACCACCACAGCTCTGTACCTCAGTGCCACAGCAAAGCTGCTGGGACAGTCCATGTTCTGGATTATTCATGGAGTGTAATACACTGTGCTTAAGGGCAGGGATCATTCTGGGGCAAATGCCCATAATTCTGTCCTCCAAACAGCAGCACAGGTCACCTTTGTGCTTCAGCAGCACTGGCAGCCTGGAGCTCCTGTCAGCAGGAGGGTTGACTGTAACGCTGGGAGAAAATGCATAAGAAGTCAACCCAAACCATCTTACACTCAGGGCTTTGCCATTGCTCTGCAATTACACTCAAAGGATCCAAAACATTCACACTGAAGAACTTGCATATTTTGCAAGAAAGATAATGGCTAGTTAAGTAAAAATGGGCCCAAATTCCTGAGCTTGTATTTGTTACCTAGAGAACAGTCCCTTGGCTTATATTCCAGTGCCATCAGTTATTCCTTCCCCATGCCCTGCTTTGAGCTGCTGCTCAAGCCGTGTGGACTGTCCTCTCAATTACCCAGTGCTCCTTCTGACTCCTTAATTAACTCCAAGTCACATAAGAAGATCCAGTGCAGGAACACATCCCACAAACAGCCTACAGCTGCACGTTCTCACACACTCATCCAGCCAACAAGCCACGGCTGCAGGAGAAAACCTTGGGTGTGAAGGCTCCTGCCCCAAACCAAACCCAGGGATGTTCAGCACGTGGAGTCAGCCCAGGAAATGGGAAATAGTTCTGCCTGTGCAGCAGCAGGTCTGGCCACCCATGGGAGCTCCCACAGGGACTGAGGCACAGCCCACAGCTCCCCCAAACTCATAAAAGCACTCAGACCCAGCTGCAGAAAGGCAGGCAGGGGAAGCCTGTCCTATTTTTCCTATGGGACAACATTGCTCCTCAAAACACCAACTGCTTCTCTGGGAGTGCAGTCTGCATGGGAAGCAGAATTCCAGTTGAACGTAGCAGTCTTTCACAGTGAGAGTGGTCCAGCGCTGTTGACCCTCCATCCCTGAAAATATTCACAACTCACCTGGAAAAAAAGGCCTGGGACAACCTGCTTGAGCTGTGAAGTCAGACCTAACTTCAAAGCCAGCCCTCATTTGAGCAGGAGGATGCATTTCACCTGGGATACAGGATGCCACCTGCAAGCAAGAGCCTCTGTGGGTGGTGGGCCCTCCGAAGGCACCAGCTCTGCACCTCCATCGCTCAGGAAGGGGTCCATGTACAGATAATTGATGCATTTTTAACTTGCAAATGCAGCACAAACTTCCCTCAGGAACATCTAATTCACATTTTAAGTAACAAAAGGGCTCAAATCCCTTTCTTGCCTATTTAGTCATGCTGCATTTGCTAGAAGTGAGATGAAATGCTCAGCTCAGGGAAGATCAGAGAGAAATTGTATGATTTCCACATTATAGGATAATTCCACGGCTGACTTAGCCAAATGTGCAAGATGAGACGCCACACTCAGACAACGTTCACCATGCTGAGCTGAACTCTGGGTCTCAGAGTCAAAGGAGAAGGGAGCAAGCAGGGGGAGCAGGATTAGCAGGAGAATAACAGATGGGGTCTTGGAGCATCAGGGTACAAAGGAGAGCAGTGGGAAGGCGCTGGATGCAGGAGCCTGGCTGCAGCACCAGCAGAGAGAAAAGCTTCAGGGGAACCAGAGGGACCTGGCCAGGTCTGGACCCCTCCAAGGTCAGCTCACACCTATGGAGTGCCCTCTCATCCCCCAGCCACCCCAGCTCTGCTCCCCTCCACCCTTAGCTGCTGGCAGGGGTTCTGTGCCTCTGAGCATCACCCTTGGCACAGGCAGAGCTGGCAGAGGGAGGCAGCCCAGCTGCAGTCACCTGGCAGCCACCTCTTTGTGTCTCAAGTTATTTATTTTTAAGCATCTGGGCCTCTGCACTGAGCCAGACACTGTCACTGTCCCAGCCACAACCTCCTAACCAGCCACTCAAGGCCTTTACCTGCTTCACGAGGTCTGGACACTGCCTTTCCTTCCCAGCCCTTCCCTTTTCTTTTGTTGATCAACTGAATTTTATCTCAGAGCGGAGCATCTTTCCAGAACAGAAGGCTCAAATGCTTCATCTTGACAAAGCTGAAATCAAGCCTTTGTTTTGCCAAAAATACCCCTTTCACTTTTCATTTTGTCCTGCTAGTCACCAGATTAAATCCACATTAACAAATATTGTCACTCATCCCAGAAGTACATTTTTTAGAAAGCAAAAAAGCATTTGTTACAAAAGCACCATCCTGCTCTCCCAGGCTGCCATGAGCACACGGGGAGAGGAGCAGGAACCCTTAGCTCACAGCAAGCACAACTCTACCTGTTCACCTAAGTCTCAATGAACTCCCTCTACCCTCCCCAAGTCCCAGCCTCACCACCAATTATCTCACCACTGTTACTGGTGGGTGTGGATTTATTTCAGTTGTGCCCCCATGGCTCCCAATCTCTGAGCGGGTTCCTGCAGCCCCCACCTGCCAGAGCTGCTCCTCTGGCCAGAGGCTGCCCATGGGGAGCCCAGTGCCCAGCCCAGCCCTTCAGGAAGCACTTTTCCAGCTGGCTGTGCAGAGGCAGAGAGCACAAGGAGAGGGTTTGGTCCCATGGAGCTCCTGGCTGGGGACTGTCCCTGCCACTGGCCATCCGCCTCCAAAGCCACTGTACGAGAGATGCTCGCAGCCACTTATCTTGCAGCCCAGTGCAATTTAATTATCAACTTGGAAGCTCTCCAGCAAAGCATAAAAAATCAACCCACTGCAGTTGTTTAGGTATATCATTGCCCCTGCTAATTGAGTTTGATGGGAATTTCAAGAGGACTTTACAATATTTTCCTTAAGTGCTGTTACATTTAAGTCTTCCTCTTTCTCTGTGTTGCTGAAGGCAAAGAAGGGGTAGGAGAGAGACCTCCCTTCATCCTCAGACAAGGAGTAGTGGATAATATCCAGGGAGATGACTCCTTACTGAGCCATCTCTTCCCAAGAGCCAGTTCCCTTTTTAAGAATGCTGCTGTGGCCATCAACTCCTGCCAAACTACAATAACCTCCCCATTCATGTCTGTGCACGGGGATTTCCCCAGGGCCAGACACTGAGACCAGCCTCAGTCATGGAGCCAGAGGAGGTGACAAACAGCTCACAGCAATGTCCTCCCTCACCCCAAATCATTCCACCTCCAGAGAAAATCCACCCTGCCATGGCACTCTGCTCCAGGCCCAAAGCCCCAGCTGTAACCAGAGAGCCCAGATCTCTATCTCCATGAGCCAGGGGCCGTGGGAATCAGGAGCATAAAGGGCACTTGGGGAGCTGGCACCGCTCCCACTGTGCCAGCAGGGCCAGGATGTGCCACGTGACACCTGCGGGGTTGGCTCCCAGAACGGGGCATCCCCTGGGAAAGGGCAGGAGGGGTTCTGGAAAGTGAGTCTGTGACAGACAGAGTCTGTGAATATTCTCCACTCTGTTGTTGCTATTTAAACTCTTAAGGTGCAGTCAGGCTAAAAAGAATAAATAGAATCACTGAATTTGTACAAAAAGCCCTCCAGTGCCTCTGCCCAGCCCTCCAGGGTCACTTGGGCTCAGCTGCAGAGGGTTTCATTGACCAAAACCAGCCAGCGATGTGCCAGTGAGACCAACAGGACCAACGAGGAGAGGGGGGAATGGTGTCACTGAGAACCCCACCAGCAGAAAGTACAGCTGAGAAACTGCTTGAACAGGCTCTGCTCAGAGATGCCTGCACTTCGCTTCAGGGCAGGTCCCCTCTTGGGTCTCACCTTGGGCTCTATCCCTGTGTCACCCTCCGGAGGCTCCTCTGTAAATCCAACAGCCTGCTGCAAATGCAGGCAGCAGCGGAGAAGAGGAAAGTTTAAAACCAACACCAGGGAGGTTTCCTGCATGGCCACAGTGAGGCGAGGCTGGCACAGGGCAGCTCAGCCCCAGGCAGCGCCGGGCTGGCAGCGAGCAGCCACTACCTGCATCCCACCCCTGCTGCTCAGGCGCTCACTGGAGGCTGTTTTCCAGCTAAATACAGTGAAGTTTTGGATCTTCCCGGCTATCAGCCCTGGTTCTGGATTCGCACTGCTCACCCAGGGCTCTGACCGCCTCACCCACATGCCAGGTGCCTGTGGCGGAGCCGGGAGCAGCCCCTGCCCGGGCAGCAGCTGCTCCCGCATCCCTGCCCCTGCTGGGCTGCTGGGCCCGGGCACGGTGCCAGGCTGATGATATCCACCGTGACGTCCGCTCTCCAGCCACACCAGCTCCCAGACACGGGCGAAGAGACACTTTTCTTTTCACATCAGGAGCGGTGGCAGCAGCACTCGTAATCCGTGCTGGCACCCGATTCTCCATTTCGTATTTGAATGATGCTGCCACAAACATTTATTGTCACAAAAGAGGTTATTCAAACACGAGCAATTAGGCAACTATATTAGCATATTTTTCATTGTAATATTACAACAAAGGGTATATTCCTCCCAGTGAATGTATTTATAGGCTTTCGGAGCTAATATTTGTTTAAATGATTAATATGTTTTTCAAATACATGTGACAAGTGTGGCAGAAATATTTTTATCTCCGCAAACAATGTTCTGAAAGGCAAGAGCTCAGAGTCTCTGGGAGGGCTGTTTTCCAGGTTCAACAGAGTTTTTCAAGACATACAAGTTACATTTTTATCATCATGAATTCCAAGAGAAGGCCTTTCTGTGAGGGATGTTTAGAAATAAGCTGAGGCCTGAGAATAAGGCCTCTGCCCCAGCCAGTACCTTCCTGTATGGCACCTTTCCAAAGAGCCCCCAGATTCTCCCTGCAGTCAGGTCACTATATCCATCCAAAGTGTGTCCCTTACTGAGAAAATCCCAA
This sequence comes from Pomatostomus ruficeps, assembly GCA_013400735.1. Classification (NCBI taxonomy): domain Eukaryota; kingdom Metazoa; phylum Chordata; class Aves; order Passeriformes; family Timaliidae; genus Pomatostomus; species Pomatostomus ruficeps. Next base: position 527,922 of record VYZT01044832.1, read on the forward strand.
AGGGTGGATGGTTCAAAGCAAGGCTCAGAGCAGAAGGGTGTCAGGTTTTTAACCAACACTTCCCTTTGCTGAATGCCTTTGCACAAAGGGACACAGGATTTTAATCACAGTTCTGGTGTGTGGATGGCAGGAGTCAACTTCCAGAGTCCCATGTTCCCTTTTCTGATCACCCCCATGGACAAGCACATCCGTTGAGTCTGAGTGATCTGTGAACTCCCTCACTGTGGCATTTCTTAAAAAAACAGGAGAAAAATAGAGAGAAAAGTAAATTCAGAAAGGTTAATGTTGGTGTGTCTGGAGCTGAGGGGTTCTGGCTGGAGAAAGCAGAGCTGCAGGTGATGGTGCCAAGCCCCTGGACCAGACACCAACAGGGAACCCCTCACTGCCCTGCCCAGAGAGTGAGCTGGTCCCTACCACCCAGTCCCCTCCTTCATCTGGGATTTCCCCCTAATTATTTTCTGTTAAAATCAGTCAGACCCTGCTCCGGGGGTGAGAAGGGGCAGGGCTGGGACAGGGCGTTAAGAAGTGCTGCTGTTCATTTAGTACCCAGCACAAGAGTGTGGAGAAGTTGTGAATTAACCTCTGAATGCCAGCAGGTCCTGGAGCAGCTCCCTGATGATGCTGTCCATGCCCCATCACCCCCACCCCGCTGGGCTGAAGCTCACTGGCTTTGGGGACAGGACAGCTGTGGCACACTCAGGTGGCACAGCAGCCTTGAGTACTTGCAGTGTCTTTACAGCCATTAAAAGCCACGGGGTTTTCCCCACTGACAATCTTTGTGTCCTCAGCAGCTTTCTGGAGCTGGCGGAATAAAGTGACATTAACAGAGGAGCATGAGATGTCTGTGATCGATGCTGCAGCTGAAATCTCAGCCTGGGGTTTTTCTGCCAATTCCAGTCCTCTCCCTCCTTCCCTTTGAAACGGCAACTGAGCCGATATTTACATTGTACTCGGCTGCGCGAGGAAGTGGAGTCTGAAGAGGAATATATTAACACCACCTGTGGAACCGAAATAGCCGTCATCTGCAGGGGAAGTGGGCTGCGGGCTCCAGCCTGATGTCTCTGGGAACAGCGAACGGAAACTGCTGCGGGCTCGGAGCTGGGACCCGCTCCGGGGATGAACAGCTGTGACAGACAGCAAGGGGGGCTGGGGCAGCTCCCCAGTGGCAAGCCAGGGATCCCCAGGCTGGACACTGCAGGTGACATGCTCTGTCCCATGCTTGAACCAAACAGGGATTTTCTCTGCTCGGAACCACAGCTTTAACCCATTGAGACCCCAAGCCCTCACCAGGTCTTCCTGACACCCTGGGCAGGGCAGCTCTGGCAGGTCCAGCCAGGTCTGACCTCCAGGGCTCTCGGTGCCAGCAGCTCCCCAACCTCTGCATGGACACCTGACACTGAACTCGGCAGCACTGGTGGCAGAGGGCACACCGCTCCGTCCCTCCCAGAATGTCTCCACAGGGACTGGCCAGCAGCCAGTGGTGTCGATGTCTCTGTGATCCAGAGGAGCTCAAAGGACTTTCCAGGCAGGGTCCTTCTCACAGCATGCTCTGACACCTCCCTGAGCCACCACAATGGTCTTAGTGGCAGAAACCCCTGCCTTGGGCAGGTCCCTGGAGGACACAGCTCTGGCAGAGCAATTCATCCCTCTCTAGAGAAGAGGAACCTCTCGGCAGCAGAAGCTGAGACATGAGGTGATGGCTGCCCCATCCCTGGAAGTGTCCAAGGCCAGGTTGGATGGGGCTTGGAGCAACCTGGGGTAGTGGAAGGTGTCACTGTCTATGGCAGGGGCTTGGAACTGGATGAGCTTTAAGGTGCCTTCCAACCCAAACCAGTCTGGGATTCGGTATTGGCACAGGTGAGTGGCTCCTGTCCCTGACCAAGCCCCCGACATCACCTGCACCTTCCAGTCCTGCCCAGCCTGAGCTCCCAGAGCTTCCCTTGCAAAGATCAGCTGCAAACCTTAATGAAATCTGAACAGCAACTGACACCTCGCAGCCAAGCTGGAGATGTGGTTTTCCACCATTGCTGCTATCTGCAGCAAGAGAAAATTCACAGACAAATCTGTGACCCCATATACTTTTAAAAATTCTCCAAACAGAGCCTTAGAAATGCATGGCTTTGCTCAAGATCACCCTGTTTGTGTTGGTATGAGGCCAAAATCCATGAAAAATAGCATGCATGCCAAAAAAATCAATTTTATATAATAAATACAGATCATTTGGATGTTTCTTGCCAAAAACAATGCAAACATATACATCCTTCACAATTCTTATCAGAGCACAGCTGAATCTTTAATATACTCCACAGACAGGCTACTAAAAGGGAAGAACACACTGCTCAATGGTTAAAGTTTCCTCATTTCCATTCCTAGCAATGGTTTTTAATGGTCAAAAGTGTGAAATTCAATTTAAAGCAAAAATTAATAAACCAAAACCCAAAGATTCTTCTAAGTAAAGCCCTATTTTTAATGAAGAATAGGGGTTGGAGTAAAAAATAAATATATTTGGCAGCACTAGAATTGCTTTATGTTGCTGCAAAAATGTTTACCAAGGAGTAGCTGCTCCGAGCTCCACATTCCCAAAAATCTCGTGTTTAAAGTCCACAAGTGTGTCAGGGCACTCAGCAGCATCCAACACCGTTTCCTGGAACACAAACGTGTTGCTGCAAATGGTTTAAATTCTCCATTACAACCTAGGTGGAATAAATAAAATATTCCATCTGCCTAATGTGACATGCAGATCAGACCCCTGTGGGTAATCCTGGAGTTTGCAAAGGTGCATATGGGATGCTCCAGCAAATTTAATAAATGTAAAGGAGGTTGTTTTATTTTTTAAAATAACCTTTATGTTATCCTCGCTGTAAATTATGTAAGAGGATGCTATCGTAAATGTGACACACATGCTGCACACGCCCACAGGGGAAAGGCAGTGCTCAGCCTGGCAGCGCCGTGCCAGGCACTGCCGACAGCCTGCGGCTCACCCGGCTGCGGCACCGGCGGGATGGGCGCAGCAGGAGCGGGATGGGAGCAGCAGGAGCGGGATGGGAGCAGCAGGAGTGGGATGGGGGCAGCAGGAACGGGATAGGGGCAGCAGGAGAAGAATGGGGGCAGCAGGAATAGGATGGGAGCAGCAGGAACAGGATAGGGGCAGCAGGAGAAGAATGGGGGCAGCAGGAATAGGATGGGAGCAGCAGGAACGGGATAGGGGCAGCAGGAGAAGAATGGGGGCAGCAGGAATAGG